>JAMPIV010010981.1:0-329962 GCA_024509875.1 Oreohelix idahoensis
ACATCATTTATGGATGAATGCGTAGATGCAGAGCGGATAGGTGTTGATTCGCTTGCATTGGCTAGGCGGGGTTGTCCCGCACGGAAGGTCCAGTGTTCAAATCCTGGGTAAGCCACTCATGTCTGTTGTTTTTCTGTTGTCTGGTGTTCTACTTCTTTATTTCCTGCGAGTGCCTGATAACATACCTTTATATTTGTTTCATATTAATTTACTGTACCATCTTACTGTGGTCTCCCTCATAGTTGCTGTTAGCTGGGGAAAAAGGTACTGTACCATCTTACTGTGGTCTCTCTCATAGTTGCTGTTAGCTGGGGGAAAAGGTACTGTACCATCTTACTGTGGTCTCCCTCATAGTTGCTGTTAGCTGGGGAAAAAAGGTACTGTACCATCTTACTGTGGTCTCCCTCATAGTTGCTGTTAGCTGGGGGAAAAGGTACTGTACCATCTTACTGTGGTCTCCCTCATAGTTGCTGTTAGCTGGGGGAAAAGGTACTGTACCATCTTACTGTGGTCTCCCTCATAGTTGCTGTTAGCTGGGAAAAAAAGGTACTGTACCATCTTACTGTGGTCTCCCTCATAGTTGCTGTTAGCTGGGAAAATAGGTACTGCACCATCTTACTGTGGTCTCCCTCATAGTTGCTGTTAGCTGGGAAAAAAGGTACTGTACCATCTTACAATGGTCTCCATCATAGTTGCTGTTAGCTGGGAAAAAATGTACTGTGGTCTCCCTCATAGCTGCTGTTAGCTGGGAAAAAAGGTACTGTACCATCTTACTGTGGTCTCCCTCTTAGTTGCTGCTAGCTGGGGAAAAAGGTACTGTACCATCTTACTGTGGCCCCCTTGAAATATGGCATGGCCCACGTTTAAACAATTAAACACTCTATTCTCTAACACCCACTGTAGTTTCCTATTCTCAGATATGTATCTCCAGCTTTGACTTTTGATTTCATCAGGAACACCTACTGGGTCTAGTTCCATAACTATTTTACATAATAACCCCTTCAATCATAACTGACCATGGGAATGCGCCCCTGGGGTGACAGCCCTCAGCTGCTTTTTTTTCCTGATGTTCGTTTTCTCCTCTCTTCTGCTTGCCGTGACAGCTTCTGTTCGCCCAATCTGAGGTGGTGCCGTAGAGAGCATGGCCACTTGGTACGATTGACGGCTTCATCCTCCCAGGTTGCTGGATTTATGTCCAGTGCCCTCATGTCTCTCTTGCACACATCTTTGAACCTCAGCTGCGGTCACCCAACTGTTCATTGTGAAGCTAAGAGTGTCCTCTCCAGGGCGCAAGCGTGGAGTTATATGGAGATCACTGATCAAGCTGTTGAGTGTGTTTTACATGTTCATGTATTTTCTGTGTGTTAGAGATTCAAAAAAGCTGTGATACAATGGATCCCATCTCGTTGCAACATCCCTGGCAATGAAGAGGCTGGCAGATTGGCAAAGAAAGGTGGAAAGCTACCTCAGCCTGATACAAGCATAACTTGTGAAGAGACAAAGAGTTCTGCCAGAACCAGATACAGGAGCAAATGGGAAGCAGCGTATCCAAGCCACCAAGAAAATGATGCATATTACCAGAGCCGGATTAACGTAGTAGCAAAAGTAGCATATGCTACGGGCCCCGCGCTTTTAGGATCTTGTGATTTATGCCATCTTTAGCGCCTTTTCATTTGGTGTCACGAAATTGTGAGAGAAAGAGCATAAGAGGGTGACTTAGTGTGACTCTTCATTATTTTTATCTTAACTGTTTGCGGACGGAAGCCATTTAAGTGGCGTTGAAAATTTTGTCACGTTTGGACGGAAGCCACTTTTTTGGCTCTAGGCAACTGCCCCTCTAATTTTTTTTCGTTCCTTGTGAAATGAATTTGCATTAACAATAAAAACTAGAATTTAGTAAATGGAAACTTCCTGTTTTAATTGAGGTATACGGCGTGCTCGCACTCTCTTTCGATCTTGATTAAAATTTCTTGATTTGTAAGGTTAGAAAACTCAAAAAATTAGCAGTAGACACAAAGATATTGGACGTAATTATGCTTCTGGAAGTGAAAAACGTAAAGCGAAGGAAGAAAAAGAAAGAAGATATCAACTTGTGATATCAAAAACACGTAAGCTGACAGAATATTTTGATGTTCATGGTGGTGGTACTCTAACCGCTGAAGCTGGAAGTACAGGAACAACTAGTACTAGTGCAGGCTGTGCAGCAGAAAACATACAGCAAAACCCAGTATACACTGAGTCTGAATGTGAAACGAAGAAGTACTCTAATGATATTGGTGACTGGCCGAACAATATAGATGACTGTGAGCGTGAATATTGGATATCCAAGGGAAGTGAAAAATGTCAACATGTTGATAGTGCCTTCTCTTCATCCGTGCGATTGTATGACACTGAAAAGAAAACTCGATACTGTCAGAAGTCTTATTTTACACATATTCATAAACTTACAAACAAGCAACATGCAAGAAAATGATTATGCTATTCAGAAAGTAAAGGGCGCCTATTCCGTTTCCCATGCAAGCTTATGAGTTCAGAATGTTCATCAAAGTTTACTGTGGAAGGGTTTAATGACTGGAAAAATGCAAGCAATCTATTGCGTCGACATGAAGAAAGCTCCTCACATAGACAAGCTTTAATTTCACTGTTGATGCGTAAAAACAAAGGTGAATGTGTCGATTCCCAACTTGTGAAACAAATGGACATTCAAGAAAAGTATTGGCACAAACTTCTAGAGCGAATAATTGAAGTTGTGAAGTTTTTAGCAGAATGAGGCCTTTCATTTCGTGGCAGTGATGAAATTGTTGGGTCCCCTTATAACGGGAATTACTTAGGGTTGTTAGAATTACTGGCTAAGTTTGACCCTTTTCTGGCAGAGCGTATAAGTACTCATGCAAACAAAGGATTTGGACATACATCATATCTATCTAAAACAACGTGTGAGGAATTCATCAATCTGATTGGATCCAGCATACTGGATCACATTCTCTGTGAAGTGAAGAAATACAAGTATTATTCCGTTTCATTGGATTCTACTCCAGATATATCTAATATGGACCAGCTAACTTTGACTCTGCGCTATGTTTTGCCATCTGGACCAGTTGAAAGATTTGTGACATTTTTGGATATTGAAGGTCATAGTGCTGAACAGCTTACTAAAAGTCTACTTAATTTTTTAAAGGCAAATGACATTGATATTAAAGACTGCCGTGGTCAAAGTTATGACGCCAGCAACATGAGTGGCAAATTTATAGGATTACAAGCACGAATTAAAGAGATGAATAAGTTTGCGCATTACATTCTGTGTTTTGCACATTCACTAAATTTGGTTGGAAAATGTGCTGCTGAAGGTTGTCAAGAAGCAGTCATTTTCTTTGGATTTGTTGAAAGCCTATACACCTTCTTTTCTGCTTCTACCTACTGGTGGGGTCTCCTTTCTACTGCATTATGTGCTGGCGGTACTCATAATAAGTCCCATTTGCGAAAAGACTGTCAGATACCAGGTGGTCCGCTTGGGCAGATGCAACAAAAGCACTTAACACAGCTTTTCTGCAATAAAACAAGTCTTGGATGATATTTCAGATAACAATGATCAGAAGGCAGAGTGTCGTCAACAGGCTCGTGGTCTACTTTCAACCATGATGAAGTTAGAAACAGGAATAATGATCATACTGTGGGATCAAGTATTACAGCGTTTTCAAATGACCAGTGCTTCTTTGCAATCTTCTGACCAAGATTTGAATACAGCTTGTGCACTCTATGAATCCCTGCGGTGGTATATTCAAGCTATGCGGTCTACTTTTGCAGACATAGAGCAAAAGGCCAAAGATCTGACTGAGTGTGAACATTATCAAGAACAAACTCGAAGAAAACACAAACGAAATCGAGAGTATGATGATTTCAGTGGTTCCAGCACACTTGATCCACTTGTTGAATCTCAAACGCCTTCTCAGCAGTTTAAAAGCCGAACATTTCTTGTCCTTATTGATAGCTTGCTCTCTGCCTTGTCAAAACGCCAGAAAGCTTATCAAAAGTTGAATGATGTATTTGGATTCCTTCGTCAGTTACAGTCGTTTACACCCGAAGAGGTGGTAACGAGATCATCGAATCTTATTAAATCATATCCGGAAGATCTGGAAGAAAGTCTTTGTGAAGAACTTGTGCAGTTTACAGAACTGTGGAAAACTGATCTTGCTTCTCATATTGGCACTACTCTAGACCTTGTAGAGTTACAGTTTTACCGTTTGATAATTGACAATTCTTTGGAGTCTTGTTTTCCAAATGTAGAAATCGCCTTGCGCATCTATTTGTCACGAATGGTAACCAACTGCAGTGAAGAACGATCATTTTCAAAACTGAAACTTATTAAAAATGAACTTAGGAGCACCATGGGTCAAAAGAGATTAAACAATCTCACACTAATGAGCATTGAACATAAACTTCTGCGTGAAATTGATACATCCTATATCATCAACAAATTTGCTCATGCTAAATGTAGAAACATTAATATTTAAACAATAATGTTGAGTGTGTTGTTACTTTTGATAATGATAATTATTATGCAAATTAAAAATGTGTGTGTTCAAATATATTTGTGTTGTTTTATTGTTTTTTTAAATATAGGGCCCCTTTCTTAACATATGCTACAGGCCCCGTACTAGCTTAATCCGGCCCTGCATATTACCAGTTCAGCAGTGAGAACAAGTGGTAATCTTCAGATTTTGCACAGGCCACTGTACTATCTATTCAACAAACCAAAGATATGAACTATCGATGAGTGTAACTAAGGCACCGATAAAATGAATGCTGAACATCTGCTTCAAGGATGCCCAACGCATGAGGAACACAGAAATTACCACTACTATGACTTGAAAAATTCTCTGGAGATACAAATAGCCTCAAACTGACTGCTGCTTTCTTTGAACACATTCAAGTTGACATTTGAGAGTGTACGAACAAGATGAAGAATACCACACAAAGTTTAACCATGTTGGTGAGAGTTTAGCAAAATCTGATACTTTGAAGTAGCTTACTTACTTAGTCATTTCTCTTCTACTCTGGGGTGGAGAGGTTTGCCAGAGAGAGCACCATACTATCCTATCGGTTGTCTTCCTTCTGACCTGGCTCCAATCTAGTCCTTGGTCCTTCAGGGATTGTCTAATGTTGTCCTCCCAGCGTCCTGGAGGTCTGGAAGTTGTCTAATGTTGTCCTCCCAGCATCCTGGAGGTCTGGAAGTACAACTTACAATAATTTTAAATCACTTTAAACGTCAATAAAAAGAAATGAATGTGCATTTTCTGAGTTCATCAAGATGTCAAAATCAGTTTATACGAGTATGTAATAATTCGATTCTCCAAAGATTTTAATATTCTCCAGCAATGTTCTTGTTCCATTCTTCAGTGCAGTTATTATTCTCTTTTTTTCATTGCGTTTTATTCACTTTTCTTGCTGTGATGTTTTCTTTGACGCCCATTATTATTATTTGCTATTATTATTCTACGTGGCTAAAACAAATATATCGTCTTTATTTCTTGTTTATGACTGGCTGGAAAATGGTTCTCCTAAAACACCACATGTTCCTGTTGTATTACTAATTTGTAAAGTAGACCTTCCGACAATTGTTCATGACTTTTTATTGTTATTCTTCTTCTTTGATCCTTAGCCGCCGACCGTCAAAGCAGTCAGTGGCCATCACGCCTAGTTGCGTCTTGTAGGGCAACAACAAATTGATTCCACTTTGCTCGGTCGGTGGCCATCCTTCGTACAGTGCCCCAACTCTGGTTCATTCTTTGCATCTCAGCCTCCACAGTCCTCCGCGAGGTTGTTTTTGGTCGGCCTCTCTTTCGTTCTCCTTCAGGGGTCCAAAGCATAGCTGTTCTTGTGATGGCATCGGGGTCTCTTCTGAGGACATGACCAACCCAGTTCCAGCGTCTGCCAGCTATGATGGTGTGCATGTCCTCTTGCTTGCTACGAGTAAGCAGATCTTGGTTAGTGATGGTATTCGGAAAAAAGATTCGGTGAATTTTTCTTAGGCATGTTGTGTGAAAAGAGGACAATTTCGACATTTCCTTCTCTGTAACTCTCCAGCATTCCGCACCATAGAGAAGCACAGAAAGCACACAGCTCTGATATAATCTTAATTTTGTGCTTCTGCTGTATTGGGAGGACTTCCAGATGTTGTTTAGGCTAAAGAAGGCTGTTCTTGCCTTATTCATTCTGATGTTGATGTCTTTACCTGCCCCGCCGTCTGGTGTTACTATGCTTCCTAGGTATGTGAAGGTATCTGTCTGTACCAATTGCTTATTCCTTACTGATATGGGCTCAGGGTTGCTCACATTGAGCGTCATGACCTCAGACTTCTTTAAATTGATGTTCAAGCCCACCTGCTGGCTAAACTTATTAAGTCTATCCGTTTTTTCCTGGATGTGTTGATGTGAATGTGCTAGTAGTGCAATGTCATCTGCATATTCCAAATCTTCCAATGTAGAAAATGTAGTCCATCTTATTCCTCTTGGACTGCCCTCTGTTGTCTGGCGCATCACCCAGTCTATGACTGTTAAAAATAGAGTGGTTGATAAGGGGCATCCCTGTCGTACTCCTGTCTTCACCTCAAAGGTTAGGTTGCTCTGCCCAACACTGCACGTAAAGTTTGCATAGAGACTTTTTATGATTGACACTATGCAGCTTGGAATTCCATAAGCCCTCAGTATTTTCCATAAACTGTCCCTATGTATGCTGTCAAAAGCCTTTTCAAAATCAACGAAATTAATGTAAAGCTGTCTTTGCCATTCTGAGCACTGCTCTATAATGTTCCTGAGAGTGAATATATGATCTACACATCTCCTGTTCTTTCTAAATCCTGCTTGTTCTTTCCTCAGTTTGTGATCTACTGCCTTTGAAATTCTCTGTATAATTATCCTGCCTAGTATTTTGCTGGGAACTGAGAGAAGAGTGATTCTTCTCCAAATATTGCAGTCTGCAAGATCTCCCTTCTTGGGCAGTTTGACAATTATTCCTTTGTTCCACTCTGATGGTGTTGTCCCCGTTTTCCAGACTTGTGCAAATAGTGGTTCTAATAGTTCTGCTGCTAGCTCAGGGTCTGTCTTAAATAGCTCTGCATTTAAGTTATCATGGACCGGAGCTTTGCCGTTCTTTAACCCTTTGATTGCTGTGATGATTTCTTCTTTTCGTGGAATGTCTGTATTCACATCTAGATCGTTTTCAGCTTCAGGAACATTCAATTGTGTCTCTGGTGGTTCCTTGTTCAGAGTTTCTCTGAAGTGCTCTGCCCATCTTGTTTCTTGTCCCTCTGCTGTCGTGATGAGATTACCTTGCTTATCTCTTACTAATGTAATATTGTTTGCACCTTGTTTTCCGCTGATGAATTTAGTTATTTTGTATACTGTGCTTTGTTCTTTTCTCAGTGCTGCCTCCTCTGCCTGTCTTGCAAGATCGTCTAGGAAATTCCTTTTGTTGGCTCGGGTTTGGCGTTTAACTTCCTTGTCCAGCTGACTGTACTGTTCGCTATATAGTTGCTTTAACCTGGGGGACTTCGCTTCTGTTTTCTTTCTTTTCATTTCCTTTCTCATCGTTATGGTGTTTAAAGTTTCTGGTGTTATCCAGTCTTGCTTCTTCCTTTCCTGGAATCCTAAGCATGATTTGCTGCTTTCTTTGTATATTGTTGAAATGGTGTTGAAATTCTGGTCTATATCATCAGTCAATGTCTTTTCCTGACTTTTGGCAAATTGATATCGTTTCTTTATGTCGGCCGTACAAGCTTTTCTGGTAAGGGAGTCCTTCAATTTGCTGATGTCAAACCTTTTCTGTGTAGTTACAGTTGGTGCAGCCCTTCTTAGTTTCACTTTCAGTTTTGCTACTACTAAATGGTGATCACTTCCCACATCTGCACCTCTTCTTACCTTCACATCTTGTAATGCATGTCTCCATCTACCGTTAACCATGATGTGGTCTATCTGGTTTCTGTCCCGACCATTTGGTGATTCCCATGTTAATTTGTGAATTTCTTTATGTGGGAAGAGTGTTCCTCCAATGACCAGGTTATTAATGCTACAGAAACTTATTAGTTTATCCCCATTTTCGTTTGCTGTTCCGCTGCCGCATTTCCCCATTGTTCTTTCATTATATGTATTGTGTGTACCAACTTTCGCATTGAGGTCTCCCATTACTATAACAAGATCATATCTAGGTGTGTCTTCCATTTCTTTCTTCAGTTGTTGATAGAATTCATCCTTGACCTCCTCATCGCTATCATTCGTTGGTGCGTAGCATTGTTATTATTGTAGTGTTGGTGAATCTCCCTCTCAATCTTAATCTTATCTGTCTGTTGTTGATGGGTTTCCATTCCAGTAATGTCCTTTCTATTCCTTTCTGTACAATAATGGCTACGCCTTCATTGTGTTGTCCATCCTCTCTTCCAGAGTAAAGTACTGTTTCTCCTGTTGCTGTTTTAACTTTTCCTGCCCCTGTCCATCTGCTCTCGCTTATCCCTAGAATGTGTAACCTATAGTTTCTCATTTCTGCCGTGACCTGTCTTAGTTTACCTGTCTCGTACATTGTCCTGACATTCCAAAAACCTATTCTTGTATCCTGTTTTGCGGTCAGGACATCCGTTTTCATGTCAGTGGCTTCCTTTCGGCTTTCACCACTGACAGTCATACGAGCCACAGACTCCGAATGTCCATCCCGCAGCAAAGTTTGTTCATTTATTATTGCTTCCGTAACTTCATTGTTTCTTTTACACAGACAGGGGTGTCAGCCCTGTGCTAAAACCCCCAACCTGGAGGACCAGGGTGCCAGCTTTTGTCTGACCCCTACCCACACAGACCAGTCCAGCTTCCATCATGAAATTGGGACCATTCTACTTGGGTCTGCAGGGGCTGGGGTTTGAGGCCTTGCCGTATCGCCTGGTTGCGGACCATGCCTCTTCTTGTTGCTTCAACCACCTTCCCCGGATACCTCATTTCTGAGGTTTGGAGCTGAATTTTGAGGGTGCATTTAATACATACCAGAATTGTTTTATTGAAATTCAATAAAATAATTTAAATTGTTAAAAAAGTTGAACTACTTTTCTTACGTAACAGAATTTTAGAAAATATTTATACACCTTTTTAAGCACTGATAAGCTACGAAAGCGAATTTGTTTAAAACATTAAAAATTTTAATTTTGAAAATCCCACTGTTGAACTGATGGTCTGATATAACCAATAGTTCCATGTATATGGTATATGGCTGCTGTGACAGTATTTGTGCCCTGTGTCAACATTTGGCTTCTCTGCCTTTTGATAAGATCAAAGTGTTGGTGCAGATCAAAGCCTGTGACGAGATCAAACAAAGTTTACACCCTATAAATCAATAACTCTTATTCTATGCACACAGTTCTCAAAGTATGGTCCACGGACACCTGGGGGTCCCCAATACCTTTTCAGGTGGTCCACGAGGTCAAAATTATTTTATAAGACGTTATGTACCTTTTTCACTTTCATGCTCTCATGAGTGTACATGGCGTATGATGAAGTCTATCGCTCTGACGGCTAATGGAATGTGTGCTTGTGTATTCTTTTGTTTCAATTACCTTTAAGGAACTACCACGTGTCGAGTGTTGGTGTAGTGTTCAACAAGAAATATCCACAATTATCTCAATAGGCTATTAAAATACTCCTCCCTTCTCCAGCTACATATCTGTGTGAGGCCAGATTTTCTTCATTTACTTCAACCAACATATCACAACAGATTTTCTTCATATACTTCAACCAACATATCACAACAGATTGTCTTCATATATACTGAAGCACATTAAAAACGCACCACCTGTATAATCCAGGAACAGAGTGTGAAATGTAAATATAAGTGTTTACAAGTTTACATATTTGGAATCTTTATTCATTTTCCTATGAATACATGCTGGTCGTTAATTTGTACATTTGATTGTTATGAAATTCATTGCATTCTGTGCAGGCAAGGGAGAAAACCAAAAATGCAACCAATAAAAAAATTCATTCACACTATCCTCAATATCTGGTATGTCCACCGTGTGCTTGCAAACAAGCTTGACAGAGGCTCCGCATGGAACGCACAAGTCTCTGAAGGAAATTCCGGGGAATTAAGTCCCATTAATGTGTAAGAGCAGCTTCGAGCTGTTGCAGATTAGCTGAAGAACCTTGCCTGTAGACTCTGCGTCCAAGCTCGTCCCACAGATGTTCTATAGCGGTCTTGTCTGGTGATAGGGCAGGCCAATCAATCGTTACAATGTTCTGCTGCTGTAGATATTGCTGCATAATGCATGCAGTGTGCGCACATGTGTTATCCTGCTGGAGAAGCTGCAAGTCTGGATAATTTGTGAACACAGGAGCAACCAATGCATCCAGAACCTCATCTCGATATGTCACAGCATTAACATTTCCACGGAAGACGTGAAGAGGAAAGCGATGGTGAAAACTGAATCCTCCCCAAATGTGAATACTGCCACCTCCAAATCGGTTGTGCTAATGAACACAGCAACCTGCAAAGCGCTCTCCACACCGTCGCCAAATCCGCATACGTCCATCAGCAAAGGATATGTTGAATCTGCTCTCGTCTGTGAATAGGACAGCATTCCACTGCAGTCTAGTTCATCTGACATGTTGCTCTGCCCATTGCAGGTGCTGCTGATGATGTCTGTGAGTCAAGTTTGGCCCAACATAAGGTCGTCTTGCAGTAAGGCCTGTATCTGAGTCGTCGTATGACTGTCATTCGAGAGACTTGCCCACGTCTACCCACTATTGCTCTTCCTGTTTGACTTGCCGGGAGAGAACGATTCCTTAGGTGACTCAGCACAATATGACGATCTTGCGCAGGGGTAGTAACTCGTGGTTGGTCACTCCGAAGTCTATCCCGGGCACTGCCAGTGGTTCCGTAACGTTCATTGAGACGTACAATAGTGCTGTGGTGGCAATTCATCCTTCTGGCAATGGCCCGCGAGCTCATTCCGGTCTCCAACATACCAATGGCTCGTTGGCGGTCGTTTTCAGATAGTCGTGGCATTTCAAGCACATGTACTGGGTGTTTTGTCTTAACGGCCTTTTTATACCGAGTATACTGCCACAACACGTACACATTTTCAGGGTCATAGCTGTTGGGAATTGTGTTGCATGTGTAACTTTCATTGTTTTCATGTAGTCTGTACACAAACCCGTGGGTTGAATCAT
The DNA here is from genome assembly GCA_024509875.1 of Oreohelix idahoensis. NCBI lineage: Eukaryota > Metazoa > Mollusca > Gastropoda > Stylommatophora > Oreohelicidae > Oreohelix > Oreohelix idahoensis. Next base: position 11,202 of record JAMPIV010010981.1, read on the forward strand.
GCACTTTCCATTCCAGCAGCCACTCGCTCTCTACCTCATGACAAACACGGGGAAAATACATTCCCACACTTTTTTTTTCCAGCTTCTCGGCATCCGTATATATAATAGTGGTGCGTTTTTAATGTGCTTCAGTATACTTCAACCAACATACTTCAACAACATATCAGCAAAAATGTAACACAATGCCACTCTTTGCACTGTGTTGTGTGCGTGAAAAAAAATAGTTATTTTTCATAAAAATATGTTGTTTATATTAATAATAATTGGTTTTTTTATTTGTATTTTTATTTCGTGTTTTGGTCTGTCTTACACCACGGTCATATTTACAGCAAGCAATACTATAGGAAAACGGACCAATACAATAACTTGAATAACCAATGAAAACGCTCCATTCTCTAGTGTGTATAATGAAACCTTTTAGGCTTAACATAGAGGCCCATTTTGTGTAAATGATAGTAAGAATTTATTTAATTTCTTAAGGACTAAAGATGTTTAAACGGAAAGATATAGATATTTCAACAACGGGAATGTTACTTGAGAGGTAGGTGCAAAGACTTCCTCGAATAATAGTTCAATTATAGAGAAAAATCGTTTAAAATGACATCCAAACATCAGGGTAGTCCCCAATTTCATTAGTTAAAGTCTGCGTAGATTTTAATGCATTTTACTAACTAAACCATTATTAGATAGAAAGGTAGAGATAAATTCACAGTATAATTCTAACTTTAATCAAAATCGGCCCAGAATTAAGAGAGATATTAAATATTAAAAATTTTGCACATTGAACAAGCAGGCAGAAACACGCATCGTTTTTAGATTCCTAACACCGGTTTTGGACCATGTTCTCTGAAACGGGGGAGCGGTAGTATAAAAGTCCTTGAACTTGGCTGATTTGAGGCCACAACTTTTTCAAACAAAGCTGAACAGAAGAGAGCGGCAAAACAAGTGCTGTCAAATACTTGCCGCTGTATCTGCATAGCAGACCTAGATACCAATTATCAGCCTGTTACAGCTTATGTGTATTACCTGAGGGTAAGAAAGAATATATAAATGTATATATTTATGTAATTTTCCTGTGATTAATCCACTTGTGTGTTATGAAGTGTATTGAATGTGTTAAGAAAAAAATTACAGGACGAGTGTGCTGCCGGCTTGAACGCAAGCATGTGTTGACTTTTCCCAATGCTGGCTTTCGTCTCTAAATGTGTAGACAAATTAAGAATGACGGCAAAAATACGACTGTAAGTTTAATAATGCATTTGAAGGAGTATTTCTAAAAGGAACGACATACTGATCAGGAACATAAGAAAGGATGATAGGATTTGTTAACATGTATTAATCAAGGTGTCACTTAGTAGTTTGTATTAAACCAAATCATTGTATGGAAGCAGATCATGGACAAAGGGATCTAACATAGAATTTATAAGGAAAGTGTGATCACATAGAACTGGCTGTGAGTGGTACTGAGGTAAATTGTCTTGTGCAACTGTTAGCACAATGTCTGAAACTGTTTGTTACGTCCACTGTGTGTGTGGATAGAATAGTGCTGGACCATTCAAGGGTTGTGATTATTTGTATTACAGGTTTTATCCTGCAACTACCAAGATTTTACGAGACATCCACTTCTGTGGGACTCTGTGGTATAAACGTTCTCAAGTTACATAGAACTAGTCACCCAGTTTTCCCTGGCCTGGAAATCCAGACATTGTGTGATCCTGGCTATAGTTGGATGCTTCTCATTTTACCAGATGAGTGGAAACACAATTCCACTGGTCAGCCTATCCAGAACTATTGTAAACCAAATAAAATACAAATAATAAAAACAGTTAGAGTGATGACTCATGAAGGACTTTATTAAACTAAAATACATCACTTCACAGTCCAGTGAAAGTGATAACTATATGTGAAGAAAATAATTGACATTATAAATATAACTTTATCGTATTGAAGTATTATGGAGGAAATGACATTCCATGTGCATTTATTTTCATTGTGTAAAAACCTTTTGAATTCTTTATCACTTTCCTAACCAAAAAGAGAAACGGTATAGGATCAATAAATTGTAAATATATATATAATCAGTCTTGCTTAATTATTTAAATTAAGTTAAGGTTCTGTTTGTTATATATATATATATATTACATATTTAATTAATTAATCCCCTAGCAGAGTCAATAAAAATATATAACCATTATTCAAGGGAGGATCTTGAGAGGTAGCACTTAGACCTTCAGGAAAAAAAACTATCATCATACTTGAAGGTTTATACAGCTTGACCCTACCTTTGACTGTCGATACACCCTTGCTCTTTTCAGAGAAGGGGGTATTTCTTATAAGACCAGACTCTTCTGGCACTATTCTGGTATCATCTGATACATCTTTTTGTCCAGGATATCTTTAATTCTAATAACATCTGAACCTCTCGTGACATTTTAAATGAACTTAAATATAAATATTTAAAAATTTCTCTTTTAATTTGTAAAAAGAAAAATATCGATTGTTGTAAGCCAAATAAACAAAAGCTCTTTGTGGTCCTCAATAATTGTTAAGAGTGTGAAGGGGTCCTGCGACCAAAAGGTTTGGGAAACATTGTTCTACGCCCCAAAAGGAGTTAAAACAATATTTTTAAAAAGGCTGAAAGGTGCAAGCTATGAAGAAAAGTAGTATACATATTTTTTAAAAAATTTAACTGATGGTCCCAGTTAGTCCTTGACCAACTGTCTTCTTTGCATTCTTCACAGGCGAAAGTTGCACACACGCAAAACCAAACGTAGTTAATGATTCACGTTGATCCACATGACGAGTTGCCGATTAAATCGGTCTGTAGTTTGTTTTACTGTAACGTTTTGCAAGTACCATTTCTTGTGGCATGGGCGATCATGTCTCTATACAACTTCCTATCTCCGGTACTGTTTTATCAAATCTGTTGTTGACTTCTTTCCCTGCTAGCATCGTCTCTCGTTGTCGTTCTCTACCTTCTTCTCATAAGATGTCCCAAAAAAGTCAATTTCTTCCTTTGCGTATCGAACAAAATCTTATGTCTCTATGTACAGTGAAATTGTCAAATATAAATAATTGTCAATAAATCCATGAACTAATGTTATCTATATCAGTGTGCTGCAACTGGTGTGCACTGCAGAGAATGTTGAAATATTTACCACTCATCTACACTTATTATAGTGTGCCGTGGAATTTTGAAAGGCACTTGAGTATGCCATGAAGTAAAAATGGTTGCAGAACACTGATCTATATGAATATATTTCTTCGTCTGTATGGCAATAATACTGTGCATCTCCAGGAAGTACGAAGTTCGGCAAATTGAAACAGTCAATAGTAGTCTAAGCATAAAATTAAATTAACTCGCAAATTTCATGACCAACAACAACAACAAAAATAATAATAATAAAATAATTTAAGAAACAAACAATGGCAGGGGGTGGGGTTGTCAAGGTCTAGGGTGTTGGATCTATATTTAATTTACTCTTTATTCGTAATTAACAATGTGTAACTAACAATATGTTTTACTAGACCTCACCAGACCTTCACTTTCTCGCCATGGCCCCCCCCCCCTATACTATGTGTGTGTGTGTGTGTGTGTATAGAGAGAGAGAGGCTATAAGTGAATGAATAGGAAAGAAGCATCAAGGTGGTATGACAAGACCCAACAATGTGGAAGTGACAAGTGCCAGCGGAACAAGAGATGAGAAGACACTGGAGATGGATAGGACACACACTGAGGAAATCTGTTGATAGCATCACAAGGCAGTTCTTGTTCTGGAACCCCCAGGGTAAGAGAGGTAGAGGGAGACCAAGGAACATGAAGAAGAGAACTGGAGACAGACATGACAGGGATGAGGAAGACCTTGAGCTGACGGCACGGGGTAGAAAGATTCGGCATAAGTTTGTTGAAGGCCTATGCTGGGGGGGGGAGAGAGAGAGAGAGAACACTTGATTTGTTGTCCCTCTATGGATCTGATACAGGACGTAGATCCCACCATTTTTCTGATGTCATTATTTTCTCATCCTGTCTCTCCTGGTTACATTAATGGTTCTTCTTCAGCATTTCATCTCACACAATGTGATTTTCTTCTCCTGTGCTCTGGTCAGTGTCCATGTTTGACATTGATAGCAAAGAGTTGGTAAGAATATACTATTTATCAATTGTTCTTTACTTTTGATGCTGATGTTTAAATAATGAAGGAATCCTGAGTCTGTGACTAGTGAATAAATAAATATAGGTAAATAGCAGTCTTTCATAAGACAAGAAAAGGGAGAACACCAGACAACAGAAAGGAAATATAAGTGAAACGTTCATGGGCATCAAACCAGGGACCAACCAAATACCTCACTGTGAGAGTGAATCATGAAAGAATGCACAGCCAGTTTAGCAGCCCTGTAAGCTATCACTTATTTTTAATTTCTGTTGTCTGGTATCTTCCTTCTGTCTGTCTTATGAGGACTATACTGACATTCGGATGTTTAAGTGGTGCTGACATCTAGTGTCACTATAATCATCAACTGCAACAAAAACTGTCACCACCATCTATGACACAGGTTCCCAATCTTTTTTGGATTCCGTACCCCCTTGGCATTTAATAAACTTTCCAGCCCCCCCCCCAATCTGAGAAGAAATAAATTATATTTTCATGCATATGCACACAGGTTTGGTTTGGTTTGGTGTTTGTTCATCGCACACGGACAACTCCATCAGTGCTCCAATCTCCTACCTTAGATCATATAAAGAGGACCTCAGCACAGTGCACAAACTCCATAGCATCGGCGAGGATCCCAATATGCGTATACAGGAATCACACATTCTATTAATATTTCTGTGGTGGGTAGGTTTCTAATTTTTAAATTTTGCCTTGGGCAGTGGACTTATGGCCTACTCTTTATGAATTCCAACTGCCATGGGATTTTTAACATGCGCAACCTGCACACGGGACCTCCTATTTTTTCACCCTTATCCGAGAAGGCTAGACATCCGATCTCACTACCCAGGTAACCTGGGGGGAGTATGACATCGTTAGGACCACTGGTTCTAAAAAAAATTTCCATAAATTATATTCCTTCTGCTGGGAATCGAAACCAGTACCTCTAGAAATCGAGGCGGACGCCATACCTCTAAGCCACTCTGACCGAATGCACACAGGACAATAAATAAATGTATTAATTAATATATCATAAAGAAAACTTTATTCATTACATAACAACCTTTTTTAGAATAATAAAGTTATTGAATGTTTATAAGTAAACAATCAAATAAATTTGTGAGAACCCTGATTCTGTTTGTCAACCAACAGTTTTACTCTCGGTCCTGTCTTTGTCAAACCTCTGGTTTCTCCTCTACCATGTCTCCACCCTGGCGAGGTAGAGGAGCTTGTGTGTAGCCATGACCTATGCCGGCGGTAGCATAGCTACCAGCAGGGTCTCCCAAGCCGAACAGGTCAAAGGGTAGGGACCAGACAAACAGAGACACATACATACCCCTGTTGCCTTGCAGGCAGGCTGGGGACAGTCATGGGCTAAGGAAGGCAACCGTACATAAATGCCTGTTGAAATCGGATGCATTGGGCCATAGGCTTAACGAAACAGTGCAACGTACTTCACTTAATGATGACGTCAAGATACCTCTGGTTTGTTTCTTGCTTTTTTGGATTTCACCGAGAATAGGACTCACAAATTTTTCTCCAGTTCCCAATTCTTTTCATTAACACTTCTACTTTTGGAATATTCCAACAGGATAATAGAGTTATTTACCTAACATTCCTCATACCCCATTGTCAAGCTTCTCGTACCCCTGGGGATAGGCAACACTGAAACATGGGGGTGCCTTTTCCATTCCTGAAACTGTTTTTCTGAAGTGATTACTCAACAGTAACAGTGTATGGAAAACTTATTCAACATTAATATGCATACACCAGGAAGGAAGTCCTTGATCTGCAACAAAATAACACTTAGAACTCATTAGAATTAACGTGAATACAATGTTCACTTGAATGGTCTTTCAATCTGTCACTACAGCCAGCCCCAACTGACCCACAAAGATCCACTTCTGACATCTATACTTAAGTTCAAAATAACGTTGTTGGCCACAAGTAAGTTTGAAATTGTTTTGTTTGTGAGTTAATGTCCTACTTTTAAAATGAAGAAAATATTAGCTTGCATAATTGTTATAAAAAGTCAATTCTAAATCAGGTTTACAGGAAATAAAACGCAAACAAATCTGCAGCAGTGAAAGCAAGGAAGAGAGTTATGTAATGTCATATGGAAACAATACTGATATTCGTTCTCATAGTCCATTGGTACATTTATAGGACAGTCCTTCTGCACATTTATAGCACAGTCCTTCTGTTCATTTATAGCACAGCCATTCTCTACATTTATAGGACAGATATTGCTGTACCTGCTAGACTGACATGAAACATGGATTGCATGAACTTGTCACAAATAGACATGATGAAAATGTCACTGACGCAATGGAGAGATCACAAACTTAATTTCAGCTATTAACATGTCCCAATCTTATGGACTTCTAGCAAACTTATGGGGCAAATGTGTCATAACCTTTTGAAATGAATATATCTTAAACCGAGTTTCTTCTGGGAAAAACTGATGATGCCTGATGTCTGATACAGACTTCCTTCTTGGTGAGACACAGGCATGTGGCTATATGATAGTAATGTGATGCCTGATGTCTGATACAGACTTCCTTCTTGGTGAGACACAGGCATGTGGCTATATGATAGTAATGTGATGCCTGATGTCTGATACAGACTTCCTTCTTGGTGAGACACAGGCATGTGGCTATATGATAGTAATGTGATGCCTGATGTCTGATACAGACTTCCTTCTTGGTGAGACACAGGCATGTGACTATATGATAGTAATGTGATGCCTGATGTCTGATGTCTGATACAGACTTCCTTCTTGGTGAGAAATAGGCATGTGGCTGTATGATAGTAATGTGATGCCTGATGTCTGATACAGACTTCCTTCTTGGTGAGAAATAGGCATGTGGCTGTATGATAGTAATGTGATGCCTGATGTCTGATACAGACTTCCTTCTTGGTGAGACACAGGCATGTGACTATATGATAGTAATGTGATGCCTGATGTCTGATACAGACTTCCTTCTTGGTGAGAAATAGGCATGTGGCTGTATGATAGTAATGTGATGCCTGATGTCTGATACAGACTTCCTTCTTGGTGAGACACAGGCATGTGACTATATGATAGTAATGTGATGCCTGATGTCTGATACAGACTTCCTTCTTGGTGAGAAACAGGCATGTGACTATATGATAGTAATGTGATGCCTGATACAGACTTCCTTCTTGGTGAGACACAGGCATGTGGCTATATGACAGTAATGTGATGCCTGATGTCTGATACAGACTTCCTTCTTGGTGAGAAACAGACATGTGGCTATTTGTCAGTAATGTGATGCCTGATGTCTGATACAGACTTCCTTCTTGGTGAGACACAGGCATGTGGTTATATGACAGTAATGTGATGCCTGATGTCTGATACAGACTTCCTTCTTGGTGAGAAACAGGCATGTGGCTATATGATAGTAATGTGATGCCTGATGTCTGATACAGACTTCCTTCTTGGTGAGACACAGGCATGTGACTATATGATAGTAATGTGATGCCTGATGTCTGATACAGACTTCCTTCTTGGTGAGAAACAGGCATGTGACTATATGATAGTAATGTGATGCCTGATGTCTGATACAGACTTCCTTCTTGGTGAGACACAGGCATGTGGCTATATGACAGTAATGTGATGCCTGATGTCTGATACAGACTTCCTTCTTGGTGAGAAACAGGCATGTGGCTATTTGACAGTAATGTGATGCCTGATGTCTGATACAGACTTCCTTCTTGGTGAGACACAGGCATGTGGCTATATGATAGTCATGTGATGCCTGATGTCTGATACAGACTTCCTTCTTGGTGAGACACAGGCATGTGGCTATATGATAGTAATGTGATGCCTGATGTCTGATACAGACTTCCTTCTTGGTGAGACACAGGCATGTGACTATATGATAGTAATGTGATGTCTGATACAGACTTCCTTCTTGGTGAGAAACAGGCATGTGACTATATGATAGTAATGTGATGCCTGATGTCTGATACAGACTTCCTTCTTGGTGAGACACAGGCATGTGACTATATGATAGTAATGTGATGCCTGATGTCTGATACAGACTTCCTTCTTGGTGAGACACAGGCATGTGACTATATGATAGTAATGTGATGCCTGATGTCTGATACAGACTTCCTTCTTGGTGAGACACAGGCATGTGACTATATGACAGTAATGTGATGCCTGATGTCTGATACAGACTTCCTTCTTGGTGAGACACAGGCATGTGACTATATGACAGTAATGTGATGCCTGATGTCTGATACAGACTTCCTTCTTGGTGAGACACAGGCATGTGGCTATATGATAGTCATGTGATGCCTGATGTCTGATACAGACTTCCTTCTTGGTGAGACACAGGCATGTGGCTATATGATAGTAATGTGATGCCTGATGTCTGATACAGACTTCCTTCTTGGTGAGACACAGGCATGTGACTATATGATAGTAATGTGATGCCTGATGTCTGATACAGACTTCCTTCTTGGTGAGAAACAGGCATGTGACTATATGATAGTAATGTGATGCCTGATGTCTGATACAGACTTCCTTCTTGGTGAGACACAGGCATGTGGCTATATGATAGTAATGTGATGCCTGATGTCTGATACAGACTTCCTTCTTGGTGAGACACAGGCATGTGGCTATATGACAGTAATATAGCCTGACTGATTACAGAGTGCGAGACACAGGCATGTGACTATATGCCTGAAGCCTGATGTCTGATACAGACTTCCTTCTTGGTGAGACAGGCAAACAGACATGTGATGCCTGATGTTCTGATACAGACTTCCTTTCTTTGGTGAGACACAGGCATGTGCTAATGATAGTAATGTGATGCCTGATGTCTGATACAGACTTCCTTCTTGGTGAGACACAGGCATGTGGCTATATGACAGTAATGTGATGCCTGATGTCTGATACAGACTTCCTTCTTGGTGAGACACAGGCATGTGACTATATGATAGTAATGTGATGCCTGATGTCTGATACAGACTTCCTTCTTGGTGAGACACAGGCATGTGGCTATGTCCCTGATACAGACTCTTCCTTCATTGGTATGTGGCTATATGATAGTAATGTGATGCCTGATGTCTGATACAGACTTCCTTCTTGGTGAGACACAGGCATGTGGCTATATGATAGTAATGTGATGATGCCTGATGTCTGATACAGACTTTCTTCTTGGTGAGACACAGGCATGTGGCTATATGACAGTCATGTGATGCCTGATGTCTGATACAGACTTCCTTCTTGGTGAGACACAGGCATGTGACTATATGATAGTAATGTGATGCCTGATGTCTGATATAGACTTCCTTCTTGGTGAGACACAGGCATGTGGCTATATGATAGTAATCTGATGCCTGATGTCTGATACAGACTTCCTTCTTGGTGAGAAACAGGCATGTGGCTGTATGATAGTAATGTGATGCCTGATGTCTGATACAGACTTCCTTCTTGGTGAGACACAGGCATGTGACTATATGATAGTAATGTGATGCCTGATGTCTGATACAGACTTCCTTCTTGGTGAGACACAGGCATGTGACTATATGATAGTAATGTGATGCCTGATACAGACTTCCTTCTTGGTGAGACACAGGCATGTGGCTATATGACAGTAATGTGATGCCTGATGTCTGATACAGACTTCCTTCTTGGTGAGAAACAGGCATGTGGCTATTTGTCAGTAATGTGATGCCTGATGTCTGATACAGACTTCCTTCTTGGTGAGACACAGGCATGTGGTTATATGACAGTAATGTGATGCCTGATGTCTGATACAGACTTCCTTCTTGGTGAGAAACAGGCATGTGGCTATATGATAGTAATGTGATGCCTGATGTCTGATACAGACTTCCTTCTTGGTGAGACACAGGCATGTGACTATATGATAGTAATGTGATGCCTGATGTCTGATACAGTCTTCCTTCTTGGTGAGAAACAGGCATGTGACTATATGATAGTAATGTGATGCCTGATGTCTTATACAGACTTCCTTCTTGGTGAGACACAGGCATGTGGCTATATGACAGTAATGTGATGCCTGATGTCTGATACAGACTTCCTTCTTGGTGAGAAACAGGCATGTGGCTATTTGACAGTAATGTGATGCCTGATGTCTGATACAGACTTCCTTCTTGGTGAGACACAGGCATGTGGCTATATGATAGTCATGTTGACTGATGCCTGATGTCTGATACAGACTTCCTTCTTGGTGAGACACAGGCATGTGGCTATAATGATAGTAATGTGATGCCTGATTCCTGATACAGACTTTCCTTCTTGGTGAGACACAGGCATGTGACTATATGATAGTAATGTGATGCCTGATGTCTGATACAGTCTTCCTTCTTGGTGAGAAACAGGCATGTGACTATATGATAGTAATGTGATGCCTGATGTCTGATACAGACTTCCTTCTTGGTGAGACACAGGCATGTGACTATATGATAGTAATGTGATGCCTGATGTCTGATACAGACTTCCTTCTTGGTGAGACACAGGCATGTGGCTATATGATAGTAATGTGATGCCTGATGTCTGATACAGACTTCCTTCTTGGTGAGACACAGGCATGTGACTATATGACAGTAATGTGATGCCTGATGTCTGATACAGACTTCCTTCTTGGTGAGACACAGGCATGTGACTATATGACAGTAATGTGATGCCTGATGTCTGATACAGACTTCCTTCTTGGTGAGACACAGGCATGTGGCTATATGATAGTAATGTGATGCCTGATGTCTGATACAGACTTCCTTCTTGGTGAGACACAGGCATGTGGCTATATGACAGTAATGTGATGCCTGATGTCTGATACAGACTTCCTTCTTGGTGAGACACAGGCATGTGACTATATGACAGTAATGTGATGCCGGATGTCTGATACAGACTTCCTTCTTGGTGAGACACAGGCATGTGACTATATGACAGTAATGTGATGCCTGATGTCTGATACAGACTTCCTTCTTGGTGAGACACAGGCATGTGGCTATATGATAGTAATGTGATGCCTGATGTCTGATACAGACTTCCTTCTTGGTGAGACACAGGCATGTGGCTATATGATAGTAATGTGATGATGCCTGATGTAGACTTCCTTCTTGGTGAGACACAGGCATGTGGCTATATGACAGTCATGTGATGCCTGATGTCTGATACAGACTTCCTTCTTGGTGAGACACAGGCATGTGACTATATGATAGTAATGTGATGCCTGATGTCTGATACAGACTTCCTTCTTGGTGAGACACAGGCATGTGGCTATATGATAGTAATGTGATGCCTGATGTCTGATACAGACTTCCTTCTTGGTGAGACACAGGCATGTGACTATATGATAGTAATGTGATGCCTGATGTCTGATACAGACTTCCTTCTTGGTGAGACACAGGCATGTGACTATATGATAGTAATGTGATGCCTGATGTCTGATACAGACTTCCTTCTTGGTGAGACACAGGCATGTGGCTATATGATAGTAATGTGATGCCTGATGTCTGATACAGACTTCCTCTTCTTGGTGAGAACACAGGCATGTTGCTATATGACAGTAATGTGATGCCTGATGTCTGATACAGACTTCCTTCTTGGTGAGACACAGCTGGCAAGTGGCTATATGATTAGTAATGTGATGCCCTGATGTCTGATTACAGACTTCCTTCATTTGGTGAGACACACATGTGGACTATATATGATAGTAAGTGTGATGCCTGATGTCTGATACAGACTTCCTTCTTGGTGAGACACAGGCATGTGACTATATGACAGTAATGTGATGCCTGATGTCTGATACAGACTTCCTTCTTGGTGAGACACAGGCATGTGGCTATATGATAGTAATGTGATGCCTGATGTCTGATACAGACTTCCTTCTTGGTGAGACACAGGCATGTGGCTATATGATAGTAATGTGATGATGCCTGATGTAGACTTCCTTCTTGGTGAGACACAGGCATGTGGCTATATGACAGTCATGTGATGCCTGATGTCTGATACAGACTTCCTTCTTGGTGAGACACAGGCATGTGACTATATGATAGTAATGTGATGCCTGATGTCTGATACAGACTTCCTTCTTGGTGAGACACAGGCATGTGACTATATGATAGTAATGTGAATCTGATGATCTGATACAGACTTCCTTCTTGGTGAGACACAGGCATCGTGGCTATATGTGATAGTAATGTTGTGATGATGCCTGATGTAGACTTCCTTCTTTTGGATGAGACACAGGCATGTGGCTATATGACAGTCATGTTGATGCCTGAATGTCTGATACAGACTTCCTTCTTGTTTGAGACACAGGCATGTGACTATATGATAGTAATGTGATGCCTGATGTCTGATACAGACTTCCTTCTTGGTGAGACACAGGCATGTGACTATATGATAGTAATGTGATGCCTGATGTCTGATACAGACTTCCTTCTTGGTGAGACACAGGCATGTGGCTATATGATAGTAATGTGATGATGCCTGATGTAGACTTCCTTCTTGGTGAGACACAGGCATGTGGCTATATGATAGTAATGTGATGCCTGATGTCTGATACAGACTTCCTTCTTGGTGAGACACAGGCATGTGGCTATATGATAGTAATGTGATGCCTGATGTCTGATACAGACTTCCTTCTTGGTGAGACACAGGCATGTGACTATATGATAGTAATGTGATGCCTGATGTCTGATACAGACTTCCTTCTTGGTGAGACACAGGCATGTGACTATATGATAGTAATGTGATGCCTGATGTCTGATACAGACTTTCTTCTTGGTGAGACACAGGCATGTGACTATATGATAGTCATGTGATGAGGAAACTGGAAGAATGAACAAAAAGAATGAAAAGAAAGAGTGAATAGAATTATTTTTTTGGTTTTAAGAAATCACCACCTTCTTAGTGACTTTTCAATCACCTGGTAGTAACCATGGCTACCAGCCAGAAGTAGGGCTACCAGCCACAAGCAGGGCTACCAGCCACAAGTAGAGCTACCGGCCATAACTAGAGCCCTCTGCCACATGTAGAACTAACTGACACAAGTATGGCTACCAGCCAAAAGTAGGGATATCTGACACAAGTATAGCTACCAGCCATAAGTAGGGCTACCAGCAACAAGCATGGCTGCCAAACTTAAATTGGGTTACCAGAAGATGGGTTACCTGTAATAAGTAGGGCTACCAGTAATAAGTAGGGCTACCAGTAACAAGTAGGGCTACCAGCCACAATTACAGCTACCAATCACACAAGTAGAGCTACCAGCCAAAGTAGGGATACCAGCCACAAGCAGGGCTACCAGCCAAAGTAGACCTACCTGCCATAAGTATGGCCAGCAGCCACAAGCAGGGCTACCAGTCATAAGCAGGGCTACCAGCCATAAGTAGGGCTGCCAGCTATAAGTAGGATTACCAGTCACAAGCAGGGCTACCATCCACAAGCAGGGCTACCTGCCATAAGTAGGGCTACCATCCACAAGCAGGGCTACCAGCCATAAGTAGGGGTACCAGCCACAAGTAAGGCTACCAGCCATTAGTAGAACTATGAACCACAAGAAGTGCTATCATGAACTCAAATAGGGCTACCACAAGTACAACATCTATAAATAAAATTCCCATGGAAACCACAAGAAGGGATATCCCAAATATGGCTACTGAATGGAAACAGGACCATAATAAAAACAGCCACTACAACTTGCACAAATAGAATACCACATGAACAGCAGATACAGTCAATGAGAACCTGTGCTTGTTTCCTGTCAAAACTGTATCACTCCGTGATAAAGGAAAGGTGACTATTTTGGATTTTATTACAATCACAAATTTGAACTGATGTCATGTTAAGATGACACGGCTCTGTGACAATGGCAAAGATAATTATTTAATTATTAACTTTCTGACTGAAATATGCAGTTCAGGCCGATTTGACACTTTTAAGAAGTACCATATTGATTATATAGCTGCGGTAGGCAACCTAGGAGCTCTGTGAATCTACTTTAGCAATACTGAGTTCTCTAAAGATGTACCTTCATAAAATCATGTCTGTTTTCAGAGTATTTGAAATTTGGAATAATAGCAGCCTTTGTGTAATTTTTCATGTCTGCCAAACGATGTGCTTCCTGCAATCCCATTGAGAAAGTGGTAGACAATTCTTACGAAACAATATTGGAATTTTAACTTAATGAAAAGATTGCGTTTCTATCTTAGACAGTTTACAAATAAAGTTAAATGTTAGTAAGCTAACTTGAAGGATTTTACTGCGAACACCAAAAAAAAAAAAAAAAAAAAAAAGACCTTCAATCTTAAGGATAGCACACTTTTAGCCTTTAGCACGCTCCGGGCGCAGCGTTGCGCCGAACGTAACCTATGTTCTCCATGCTGGAGGCGCAATGTTGCACCTTACGGATATCACCGTTTCTAGCATGAGGACTTGTGTACACGTGATTTTCAGCCCCGGATGTTAAGTTGTAATTTTATTTGCAAGAAAGTTAGCTTCCGTTTCCGATCTTAAAAAAGTGATGGGTGTATCCGCGTTTATTTTTTGTAAATTTTTTTAATCGAAATGAATCGGGATCAGACACGCGGCCATTTCGCTCTAATTTTATTGGATTCTGACGCCATGCGGTGGGGATAAGATTTTTGTCTTTATAAGCGCTGATATCGTTTCTCAGAATATGTTTGATGGCTGAGATGGAAACGAAAGTAAAATGGCCTTTCAAGTATGTATAATGTTAGGGGTTAGGACTAGGAATATCGGAAAGATTTAGAATTTCGGCCGAATGTCACAGCTGACGAGAGCGTTTGTTGCTTTGCTACTGATGATGGGTGTAACGAAAAGATCGTCATTTGATTTGTATTGGTCTATTGGTCAAATGACTTTCATTGAGATGCAAGGGATATGGACCCTTCGGTTCCTGGTTATTTTTTAAAATTTTTTTTTAAATTTTAAAATTAAAAAAAAAATTTTTTTATTATTTTAATTTTTTTTTTCGTTTTTTTCATCTTTCCTTTCCTCTCTTCCTATCACATCTAACATGTACACAAACAAATTTTATATCATCAGATTCACCATTCATTTATTTATAGAAATTCCAAAAATGATAGCAGTTGACCAAGAAACACAAAAACTATAGACATTACAAGTCACCCACTATAAAAACGGGACGCTGTGAAAAAGAATGCAGTGGTTGGGCAAGTTTTCTGAATTTTTATGCAGCGTGCTAAAGGTTAAATGCCAGCAGGAGAAGGCTAGTTCAAAATTTCATTAGCTCAAAAGTAATTTCCTTCCCCCCTCCCCTTTCGGTCACCTACAGAGCTACTACATCAGCTCCTGTGATCTACCCTGATCGACCTGTTGCCAACCACTGCTGTATAGCCTTTCTGCTAACCACTGGTGTACTGCTTTTCCTAAAATTGTTTTGCAGCTGTAATAAGAGCTTTCAAAGCTCCAGATTTGTCTCTGCACCAAAATAATAATAATATTAATCATAATACTAATTTGACACTTTAAAAAAATTACATGCTGGCAATGATACATTACTAAAATGACATTTTATCTTTCAGCTTTTTAGCACATACCAGTTCTTAGCAAATGAGTAGCTTCAACATGTCCATCTTACAGCCCATCTCACCTAAGACATTTTTATACAATAAACTAACTGTGATATGTGACAAACTGTAGGATGAGATTCGTTTAGTTTTGGGTTTTAGATAACACTAACACACAGAACCTTTAAACAGAGACTTTTCGAAGACAAAAAGAATTCAAAATAATGATTGTAACTTCAGCAAAACTGCATAACAGCAGTGAAATAAAGTATGCAAAATACATTACTAAATTATTACATAAAACAAGCCAAGGCATGGATCAAACTGGTCTTAACAATGGTAAAACAAACATAAAATCAACAGAAATTGACAATAACAAAAGAAATACTTCAAATATATAAGGACAATATATGCCATAAAACATAAAAACAAAAGAAATTTGAAATATATGATAACAGTACATATTATGGTGGTTCAAGGTTGACCTAGAACGAACTTTTACCCCGATAATTTATCTTCTTGTTCAAGTACAATGCCTAGTGGCTTGGGTAATCATGTCAATCCACAACTGTGTGTCTCCAGTACTGTCAACTCTGTCATGACGTCAAACTGTCATCTGTCATGACGTCAAACTGTCATCTCTCTGTATAGTCTTCTATCTCTATTTCCTTCAATCCTTGCTCCATAAGGAATGCAAAGGAAGCTCTCCTGTCCTGGTCCATCTTTTCAAGCCCTTCTTATTTCTTCTTCATCAAGTGTTTATGACTGGTGTAAGAAGTTTACTAAAGGCTGTGAAGATATCTCTAATGTACGTTGTGCTCATATTCAAGGAACGACACCATGCTATGTGAATGTTGGTTGTCTTGAACAGATGTTCTGGGGAATCATGGAAACCTCAGTTCCATAATGTATGTGTAACTAGAATGTTTTTTTCTTCTTTTAATTTACAAGTCTTGCTTCATTATGACGAGGCCTGCCCCACTCAACACAGACACCAGGTCTGTTAGTTATTTTAGTGTTTATACCCAAATGCTTAAGACCTTTTGGTCTTGGGTTCAAGCGGCATAAATGTAGCAGTGTAAAAACAACAATTCATGGCAACTCCATAATGTAAAATGCACTGCTACAAAAACTAACCCTGCCAGAGCACATGCATGTGTTGTGTAGTCTTCCTACAATGGGTAACTGTGCTGACAGCCCTATGTGCCCTATGGAGTAAAGAAAGGGGAATAAAGAAGGACTGATGATTGAATGTTGTCACAAGGGACTTCCGTGTCAAGACAGAACAATCAACTTGCAAGATCATGGCTGGTGTGTTGTGGATTTCAGCACAGCTAAGCTATATCAATTTATTATCACATGGTGCACATTTTCAGCCACTGACCTAATTACGATGTTTTCCAAGTGATTCAGTAGACCTGACCTAAGAAATTATCCACCAAAAAAATCATGCTGCATAAAAGCGCTCATCCTTATATAGCTCACATAGCTGGATTTGGCAGCATCCGTGGGTTGGAAGATCAAGGCACTTCCCCCTTACGGACGTAACGTAGCCACAAATCATTATTCAATTTTGTTGGGCCAATGATATTGCATTTATGAGGGCGTTACTTTCACAGTAATGATGAACTCAAACAAATAGATCTCAACTAACTGTGTTGCTTTTTTATCCTGCTTAGAGTGTACTCAATGCAATAGGTCAAACTGCTTTTAGCAGGTGTACAAGAAATTAAAAACACATGCTTCAAAAGTTGGGGGAGGGGGTATGTATAAACAATTTAAAGAGGCGAAGATACTTGCTTGATGGGATGTACAAGCAATTCAAAGCACCAAACCATTTGTTTGAGAGAAAGTACAAGCAATTCAAAGCCCCAAACCATTTGTTTGAGAAAATGTACAAGCAATTCAAAGCACCAAACCATTTGTTTGATAGAATGTACAAGCAATTCAAAGAACCAGACCATTTGTTTGAGAGAATGTACAAGCAATTCAATGGATAAAACCATTTGCTTGAGAGAATGTTTGAGGTGGTGTACAAGACATTTAAAGGACTCACTTGCTCGAGTAGATGTACTAACAACACCCCTTTCTTGAGTTGGTGTACAAGCAGTTCAAAGGACCAAAACACTTTCCTGAGTTGGTGTACAAGCAGTTGAAAGAATCAAAACACTTTCTTGAGTTGGTGTACAAGCAGTTGAAAGAACTGAAACACTTGCCTGAGGTGGTGTACAAGCAGTTCAAAGAACCAAAACACTTTCTTGAGGGGAGTGTACTTGCTCTAACAATCTGTGCAGTTAATTTGCTATTGTGTAGTATGAGAGTCTTCTTTGTTTCTTCTGACTCCTCATGAAACACAGAGCCACCACATCAGCTGGTCCCACTATAGGAAGCCTGTATCAAAACATTCATGTGTTCGTGCAGCCCTGGTTTCTGTAGCCGTTTATTTTACATGATGAGGTTGTCAGCCTAAGGCACTGCCTCATGTTAGTCACCCTTTTTACATGCCTGATGTAGCGCATTAGTTCTATTCTTGTTTCTTCTCCTCGGAGAGCCCTGGGAACTACGTAGCCAGAGTAGACCATACAAAATAGAAACGGCCAGAGCAATGGCGTTACAGTGTATTCATCTCATCTCAACCCGTAACCCGTCATGGGTCGTAGGGGTGCCATGGTGGAAGCATCAGCAGACAGGGTCCTCCACTGCTCTCTATCCTCAGCAATGCGTACAAGTGTGGAAAAACCGTGTCCTGCCCATTCTTTGATGTTATCAGCCCAGGATTTTCTTTGCCTTCCTCTTCTCCGTTTACCTTCGACGGTTCCCTGGAGGATCGTTTTCGAAAGGGAGTCATGTCGAGTTACATGCCCAAATCAGGCAAGCTTTCGACGTTTCACTACTGATAAAAGTGGTTCTTGGTGGCCTGCATAGGTGTTTATCTTCTCTCTAACATAGACATTTGTTTTGTGCTCTTTATAGCAAATGCGCAAAATTCTTCTATAACATTTATGCTCGAAAGCCTGAATCCTTCGCTCCGTATCTGCAGTGAGTGTCCAGCCCTCACACCCATACAAGAGAATAGATAATACAAGTGATTTGTATAATTTGATCTTCACAGAAAACTGATGTTACTTTTCCAGATCACATTCAGCCTTGTCATGGCAGGTGAGGCCATCTCAAGTCTTGTCTTGATTTCTTTACTTGATCTTCCATCACTACATATAGTGGACCCGAGATATTTAAAGGTGTTAACTTCTTCTAATGTTTGCCCATTTAACGTAATGTTGGTCGGAACATGTTTCTTATGGCTATTCACCAATATCTTGCTTTTTTCTATATTAATTTCCATCCCATACGTTCTTGTTACTTTCTCCAGTCTAGAGGTAAGGTCTTGAAGTTCTGATTCCGTTCCAGCTATCAGATCGATATCATCAGCAAAACGTAGATTGCAAAGAGGTCGGCCTCCAATCGATATAGTTGTTTTATAATCGTAGAGAGCCTCCTGCATAATATGTTCTAGATATATATTAAAGAGCACTGGGGACAGGATACATCCCTGACGAACTCCTACAGTTTTGAAAAATTCTCCAATGTCATTGCTTGCAAAAACAGCACTGCTTGCGTCCTTATAGTGCTTCAATGATATCTATGATGTTGGTATCAAAACAGTGTATTAGTGCTTGGTTAAAATGTGTTGAGCAAAAAAGTTAGTCATTATAGTACATATAGTATTTGCAAATTTATAAATTCCAGGTCAGCCTTGAAACATCTTTTCATACCTGTTCCTTTTGGTTATTTTTTATGTGTCTTACGTCACTAAGATAAATTTATAGTATAATGACAATGTTGAAAAGTCTAGTCCATCTTCCCCCCACAAATAACTAAACAATTCAGAATGAACTTTGAACTATCCTTTCATAACTATTTTTTTGTTTTGTTACTAAGATAAATTTGTAGTTTAATGACAATGTTTAAAATTCTATTTTTTTTTTCCCCCCACCCCCAATTTAAACATTACAGATGAACCATGGATCATCCTTTCAGAAATGTCCCTTTTGTTTTTTGTGTCTCACGTTACTCAGATACATATTTGGTTTACGGACAAGGCTTACAATTCTAGTTCTCTCTCTCTTTCTCTCCCCCCCCCAAACCAAATTAAAATATTCCAGATGAACCTTAAACCATCCTGTCACTACTGTTAGTTTCTTGTGTGTGTGTGCTTTATTTTACAAAGATAAATTGCTAATATGATAATAATAGTTAACATTCAACAGCAGTATTAAAAACAAATTTGCAATCTCTGAAAAACATCTTTCAAGAGACAATATGATTGGGAGAGGTTCAAACCTTCCCCTGAAAGCTCCGTGAGCTGAAAGTACGTGTATACACTCCATTATTTGGAAAGCGTTTGTTAGAATGTCCATTATTAAATCTACCACTTGGACGGGGCACATTGGTGTTGATGTTGTGCAGCGGTGGTGGTGGATGTGCATGTGACCAATATGGCATTGGGAATGTTGGTCGGAGTGGTGGTGGATGGTTGAAGTACTGCAGTTGCTGCTGAGGATATTGCTGTTCTCGAGGAGGCTGATGCTGAGGATGTTGGCTTTGTTGCTGATAGTCTCTATGCTGGTTGGTCTGGTAGTTATTGTACTGCTGACCAGATGGCATCTTGTGATTGGTGTACTGGTTTTGTGGCTGGCTTCCAATTGGACCAAGTCTTTGAAGAGAAAAGAAAAAGTTGCAAAATTACAATGGAGGTAGAACTAAATCAAATCAACTGACTTAAAAGTTATTAGGTGCTTCATTATATACATTTTAAAAATTATAAACTACTATATTATATTTTACTAAATTATATAATACTCAATTAAATTACAATACATACAGTGCAAACATCTGCCTGGCTAAGAAGCTAGAACACGTGCCTATCAAGTTACTGGGCTCTGGGTTCAAAACCCAGTACCATCAATTCATCACACTCCAATCTTGAGTTAGGGAAGGCAAAGACAGTGGGGAAGGGAACTGTTCACCCCACCTCATAAAACTGGACCTAGTACAATGAAGTCTCTAACACTTCACTCCCCAATGGCAGTATCTGCTTTTGGTCGACCATTACCTTTTTCTTTCACATATAAAGTGCTGACATTTTATACGACTGTGTTCCTGAAGACCTCGTATAAATCAAGACTAGTTATCTCACAGGAATAAACATGAAGTAAGGAGGGGCATTCTCAGACAGCACAAATTTAGAACCATTGAAGTATATATTTGCTTTTAAACATTACAATTTTATCAAATAATAGAGTGTCTTCAATAATATAACATAGAACATTTCATATTAAAATGTAGAAAATATGAACAAGAGAGAAAACCAATATTAGATTATTTACAGGCAATTCACCCATAACTGTAGAACATGTGTTGAGAATAGATAGACCTAGAGAATTACATAAAATTGTAAAACAGTATATAACAATAAGAAAAACTAATATATAAGGATTAGTGCCACTGTGACGGGAAAGTGAGGGTCTGGTGAGGTTATCATAATGTATATTAATGATGACAGATGATTTAGTGACTTGGCTGTCATCCCAGACACCCTGGGCTTTCCCACCCTTCTCCCCCTTGTTACAACATGGCAGATGCCAGAGAGTGCTTTTTTGGGACTGGGGAGGGCACACACACAACCATTTATACATACACAGACACACGTACGTACATTCACAAAACTTTACACTTTTGATTGCTCTATTTGGGCTGAGTGGAGGAGTGAAATAATGTCATATTTAGATATCAAAATTATTATCTTGAATTAGCTACACTGTATATCCTAATTATAATTGGTTGAACAGGATATTTTTTCTTGCAAACAAAAAATGATAATAATAATAATAATCTTCATGTTTTATTACATTATTAAACACTCAGCTCCTCAGTCTCGAAATATATCTGGGACTCTTGCCAAATTTTTAGAAAGTTTTGGTATTCTCATTATCTGAAATACTATACACAAATCAAGGTAAAAGGGAGGGTAAAGGAACCCGTTACACGCCCACTGAGGCATAATGGGAATATGGTGTTAGGCCCATATTTTCTCGACCGTCGGCACATTAGGGGTAATGCATCACGCCGGCAGCCTTAACCTTCCCAGAGTTGCTCTGGTACCCATTTGGGGCTGGGTTGACCCAGGAGCCGTTTGCGGCCTAAAAAAAAAATCCCACCTCATTTGGGGATCGAACCATAGGCCACTGAGCTAGGAAGCCAGTGCGCTAACCACTATGCTACCGCGGCTCCCACACAAATCAAGACTTTATTAATATTTCTTACATTGCAACATTTCGCTTTCGCATAAAGTATAATCACTCCGTACATCTACACTTAACTACACACATATATATAATATTATTACCCCACACTACAAGTATACCATACCACATTCCATTATCTAATTGCTCTACTACATTACAATATTATGACTATATCAAAGTACCAGCTGCTACAGTATATTAAATCACCATACACAGCATTACTATACTACATTACACTACAGTACACAGCAGTTTTAACCAAGGAAAATTTCATTTGTGCAGAGCTTGGGACAATGGGAAAGCAGAGTTGGAAATTAATCACATGCTACATGATGATGACACTATTGTGTACTCTGTGCTCTGTGGTGTGAAATCAGGCTGGGGTTTCTCAGCTAGAGTAAAAGGTAAGATTGTTGCCGAACAGAGCGGAGCTTACATGACCCCAAAAACCACATGAAATACGAGTACTAATTTTATATGATTGGGTGACACTAAAAACCATATGAAATACATTGCCCTAGGTAAATTTCCGTTGATATGTGTTGCGGGTCACGCTAATAACCCGTCATCGGAGAACTATACTACTCGTCAAAAGTCAAGGGCCACCCTATTATTTTCCATACACTTTTATATAAGCGCATAGAATGATTAAATGAAGGAAGTTTTTAGTAAAAATGGGTGCAATATCTTCCTCTGACAGTTCTCTATGCATGTTAAGCATAAAAATAACTCACCGACAACCATGGTGATCACGTGAAATTTGGTTTGCTGACCATAAATTCACATTTTTAATCTGTTTTTTTTTTTCAAACTTCCGTACAACCAAACAGGTGAAGTAATTATGCTGATTGACATTCCGCGTGCAAAGGTGACTTTTCGTGAACAGAGTTCACTCTTAATTTGTTTTACAATCAGCAGGCTTAGGGTAGTTTCATCACTTGCAAAAACCATGCCACCGAGAAGAAGTCTTGACACCTTACAAAGAATGAGGGCTATAGCGTGGGTTGAAAGTGGTTTATCTGTCCGTGAGGTTGCTAGACGGCTTGCAGTGTTACACTCTACTATCCAAAGAATTTTGGAGAGATTTTAGGCCACAGGAAGTGTGGAGGATCGCCACCGGCCAGGTCGCCCTAGATGCACCAATAGACATGATGACCGGTACCTCTTGTTGTCAGCCCTGCGCCATCGAACAGTGACTTGTTCCACTCTAAGATGTCAGCTGAGACAAACTGTAAACGTTAATGTCAGTCAAAGCACAATTCGCAGACGTTTACATGAATTTGGACTGGCTGCTAGACGTCCTGCAGTTAGAATCCCTCTTACTCCTGCTCATCGCAGAGCCCGTGTTGCTTGGTGTCGCGAGCACATCCGATGGACAAGGCAACAATGGAGTCAAGTTCTCTTCACTGATGAATCTCGCTTCACTGTGTCATTCAATGATGGCAGGATTCGAGTTTGGAGACGACCAGCAGAGCGATTTACTGATGACACAATTCGAGAGGTGGATCGTTATGGTAAAGGTTCTGTCAAGTCTGGGGAGGCTTCTACAGACACGGCAGGACCCCACTCTACATCATTCAAGGCAACTTGACCGGCCCAAGATACCAGAACGAAATCTTGAGACCAATTGTTCAGCCTGCTCTGGAGGCCATAGGTGGTAATGCCATCCTCCAAGATAATAACGCTCGACCCCATCGAACTCGTGTGGTGAATGAGTTTATTCAGCAACATGGGATCATCAGGATGGCGTGGCCAGCTCCTTCACCTGACCTTTCTCCGATTGAGCACCTCTGGGATGTCCTTGGTCGAAGATTGTCAACAAATCACCCCCTGCCAATGGATGTTGCACCGCTGACTGCATTTCTGCTTCAGGAATGGCAAGCTGTTCCTCAGCATACTCTTCGGACCCTTGTGGACTCGATGCGTCTATGCTGTCTTGAATGCCTTGCTGCAAACGGTGGTCATACCCGATTTTGAAATGACTATTTGTCCAATATCTATTGTGTGACTTTTGAAAAGGTGGGTGACACACTTCACAGCTTCATTGCGTTTGAATGTGTGTTTCCATTTCTTTACGTGACATGTCAATTTGGTATTCAATAAATGCCGTTTTGACTGATACCAATTACGTTTATATCAGATTTGTTTTATGGTTTCAACAAAGGTTTTCTAAGTGGCCCTTGACTTTTGACGAGTAGTATATTTTTGTGGTGGTTAGATGGCAGGGAGGATAGTGTGATTCACTTCCATAGTTAGGCGGTGGTGCCGCAAGGAAGGTCCTGGGTTCAATTCCTCGGTAAGCCACTCACATCTGTTGTCTTTCTGTTGTCTAGTTTTCTACTTCTTTATTTCTCACGAGTGCCTGAAAACATACTGTTATGATCAAAATTCATAACAGGTGTGTATTGGATAGCTTAGCTCAGCGTGGCTCTATGTTTGTTTATTTTTACACGGGTCACTGGAAAAGACGGGTGAGCTTCATTAAGCCGTCATGCTTGGCGGGGTCTCGTGAGACAGGTTACTGGTGGGAGAGAAGGGGCAGCAATGGGGTTTTTCATGCCGGGTGGATGTATTGTGTTTGAGCTCCTGAGATATTTATGATTGCGTGTTTGATCCATATATGATACCAATTTCTGTACTTCAAGACCTTTTGTGAGGGGTACGAGATATCTGCATGTGCAAGAAAGTACATAGTTCTTTGAACTGATTAATATGGGAAAACTGTCAGGGACAGTGTTACTAGCGACTGATGCTACAGATCTTTACATTTTATGCCATACGCTGTAATGGCTGTCAAGATGATACCTGTGGAGCTATGTTTTGTACAATAAACATTGTTTGACTGTCCACTCGGCCTTGGTGGTGATGTTGAGTATCTGGAGTTGGATAGCTGTGTTCGGGGTCTCTCATTTCTACTTCTAGGTAATATTGGCCAGAGTAGCAAGACGTCTACTCCGACTATAATAATCATATAAAGACCCGTAACACATACCTTTATGTGTGTGAATATTTATTTACTGTTTACAGGCCTCGGGTTTCTCTTCTTTATGAAATACTTGTCATGACTGAGTGACACCAAAAACTACATGAAATACTAATCTGATATGATTGGGTGACACTAAAAACCACATTAAATCTTACTTGGCATGATTGGATTGCACCAAAAACCACATGAAATACTTACTTGACATGACTGGGTGGCCCCCAAGAACACCACATAAAATACTTACTTGACATGATTGGGCGCCCCCCAAAAAACCACAAGAAATACTTACTTGGCATGATTGGGTGACCCCTAAAACCCAATGAAATACTTACTTGGCATAATTGGGTGACACCAAAAAAACCACATGAAATACTTATTTGACATGATTGGGTGGCCCCCCAAAAAACCACATAAAATACTTACTTGACTTGACTGGGTGGCCCCCAAGAACACCACATAAAATACTTACTTGACATGATTGGGCAGCCCCCCCCAGCACCCCCCCCCCCCCCCCGCCCACCCCCCCCCCCCCACCCCCACCCCCCCCCCCCCCCCCCCCCCCCCCCCCCCCCCCCTTAAAAACCACAAGAAATACTTACTTGGCATGATTGGGTGACCCCAGCACTTGTTCCTGGCATGACTTTGACTTATCTTCCATTTGCTGACGTTCCTGAATTTTAATTAAACCTGCAAAAGACAACCTACATTATAATTCTCAGCAATTCAGTGACTGAGGAGTTGGTGGATAATTGTAAACATAATAATGTTCTATTACATCATTTTACATGATTCATTAATTGACTCTTTACCCTTCAACTCTCCAAGGAGGATAAGTTTTTAACAAACTCATGTCATCCTGCCCCATGCTGAAAATGTCTTCCTTGTGTCTTTCATTTTTGTCTCCAGTTCTCTTCTCTGTGTGTTTTTTAGTTTCCCTGTACCTCTTCTGTCCTGGGGTTCCAGAACAAGGAATGTCTTGTAATGTTATTAATAGGTGTCCTCAATGTGTGTCTTATTCATCATCAGTGTCTACTTCTTTGTTCCATTGGGGCTTGTCTGGTTCCTGTCATTAGTTGCACATAGGTGATCTTGTCCTACAACTTCAATCCTTCTATTATATGATAGCAATCAATTTATAAAATATCTGTAACTTTTTGGTTGTTGTCCATCTGAGTTGAAGATTCTCATATTTATGTTGGACTTGATTTTGTCTGATTTCCATATTCTTCTTCTTCTTCTTGCGATCGCATCTTTGATGATTACACCGTCAGACGAGTTCTCATGATGAATTCGACTGTTGTTTGAAGTTCCTCTTTAACTCCATATAGCTTTGAGTTTAGTGTTGAGTCATTGGGCCAGTATATCTTTCTTAACTGGTCATACAGAGGACAGTCCTGTAGAACATGCTCAGCAGTTTGTTCGTTTAATCCACATGTGCACAGTGGTGAAGCAGACAATCGTAGCTTGTGCATGTGTTTATTCAGTTTGTTATGCCCTGTCCTGAGTCGAAAAATAGTTATCTGTCCCTGCCGGTCGAGAGTGTGATAGTCGTCTTTGGGTTGGTTCTGTTCTCTTCTGATAGTCTGGATAGCTCTCTTTTTCTCAAAGTATGTGACTTCATTATCTTCTTGTTCACATTCTCCTCCCTTTTTTGCAAGTTTATCTGCCTTTTCATTTCCGGATACACCACAATGAGATGGTACCCACTGAAGTATGGTTCTCTTTTTGGCAGCTACCTTGTTTAGTTCATTTCTCAGATGCGGGAGTTTACCACCCTTGAGAGCTTGCAGGACAGACAGTGCATCTGTGAGGATGACTACCTGGTGGCAGTCAGAGTTGGTGTTATAAATCATATTTGCAGCTTGCTCTAGAGCTTGAACCTCAGCTGTATAGTTGGAACAGAATTTACCAGTGGGAATGTGCCTAGTCTCATAGTGGTTGTCAGGATATGAGATAAAGATACCGGCACCTCCATTCCTAACAGCATTAGTTGCTGATCCATCTGTATCGGCATGTATCCATGATTGATCGGGATAGCTTTCTTGGATCATACTCAATGTAGCAGTTCGTTTTTGCAGATCATTATACTCACATCCACTTGTGAGACCACTGACTGATGTATTAATTTGGAGGGCACTGCTGGCCTGCTCCCATGGTACAGGGTATAGGGTGGGCTTCAGTGGTGTTGTCTTCATGGATAGGTCTTCTTGATGCTGTCTTATAAGTCTTTTTCCCCGATGCACAAAGCTGCTATGCTTTAGACGTCCCAATGCCAGATCATCTAGTCTTGCCTTCATTGGGTGCATTGGCATACTGTTGTACTTTTCCATCTGGATCATGGTTTTTGTGTCTCTTCTATGGGACAATGTCTGTAATCCAGCAACCTTCTGCATCTCTGTTATTGGTGTAGTTTTCATGGCTCCTGTAATGAGCCTGAGAGCTTGATTTTGCACCTTGTCCAAGACTGCAGATGCGAGTTAGCAGCTGATGACCATGCTGCTGAGCTAAACTCTAAGTGTGGTCTTATTACTCCATTATAAATCTTCTTTAGACTTCGTTCATTTGCTCCCCAGTTGGTACCTGCTAATTTTCTGAGTATGCCTAGTCGTCTTCGGGCCTTTCCTTCTGCATTTTCAATATGCTTATTCCATGTAAGCCTTTGGTCAAATGTCACCCCAAGATAGGTGGGGGTAGCTTTCTTCCTTGATCACGGTTGTCCCTAGGTGTATGTTAGCTGATTTGTCCTTGGGGGCGAGGGAGAACAGTGTTGTGGAGGTTTTGTCTGTGTTTATTGTGATAAGCCATTTCTCTGCCCATGACACTAGCATGTCTGCTGCCCGCTGCATTCTATAATTTGCTGTGGTGACATTTTCATCAGCGCACCAGAGTACTAGGTCATCTGCATATAAGGCAGCTTTAACTCCTGCAGGAAGATCTTTCACCAGGTCATTGATGTAAACAAGGAAGAGTGTTGGGGAAATTACTCCTCCTTGAGGTACCCCCTGATGGAGCAACACTTTTCTGCTCTGCAGACCGTCAAGAGTGACTCTAGTTCTCCTGTTATGCAAGTATGACTGGATCCATTTCATCATGTTGCCTTGGATTCCACTTCTCCTAAGTTTTGCAATGAGGCCATCTTTCCACACCTTGTCAAAGGCCTGCTTGAAGTCGACCCAGATCGTTAGGACCTTTTTCTTCTCCTGGAAGGCATCTTCTATTGCTTGAGACAAGTAAGTAACTTGGTCTTCTATACTGTAGCATTCTCTAAATCCAGCTTGTTCCGGCACCAGGATCTGCTCAGACTCTAAATACCATTTCAATCTGTGGTTGACTATTCGCTCCATAGTCTTCCCAACACAGCTTGTGAGACTGATTGGCCAGGTAACTTGCAGCCTCGGTCTTACATTTCCCTTTCTTTAGTATGGGTATTGTGATGGCTTCTCTCCATACTTGGGGTACCGTTCCTTTCAACCAGCTGTGGTTTGAATATCTCAAGCAGTTTTGTCTTTGCTGCTGAGCTCAGATTTACTAGCATTTCGTTGCTGATTTTGTCTGGGCCGGGTGACTTTTGAAACTTAAGCTTGGAAATAGCCTTCTGTAGTTCTCCTAGTGTGATGGGTTCCCTCATTGGGGCAGGAGTATCTGTCTGTCCCATGGTTGCCAGTATTTCTTTTCTTATCTCTCTCTGATGATCTATGTTAATGGGTAAGTTGCTTTCTGAACTGTATCTTCTAGCAAACAAGTCTGCAGCTTGTTTTCCTCTGAAAAGTTTGCCACCTTCATCCAATGTGATAGTCTGCCTAGGTGAGGAACGCTCTTCATTTAGAGACTTGACTAATCTCCAAAGTTTCCTGCCGTCTTTCTCAAGGTTCAGCGATGCCGTTTTAGTTCTCCAGCTTTTCCGTTTTTCTTCTAGCTTTGTTCTCTGAAACTCTGCTACAGCCTTTTTCCATTTGTTGTGAGTTTCAAGTGAAGGCTGAGACTCTGCGTCCTTTCTAGCCCTGTCCATAGCTTCCTGACGTTCTTGGAGTGTGCTGGACCAGTATGGTATGTAGTTATGCCGGCATCCTTTGGGAATGGTTTCTTTTGCAGCTTGTAGTATGCATCTGTTGAAGTCTTTTACCACTTCATTAATGTCTCTGTTCTGTACCTTGAGGGTAGACAGCAGCATGTTCACCTGATGCCTGAATAAACCCCAGTTGGCTTTTTTGTAGTTCCATCTTGTAATGGCTGGGCCTGTACTGAGAGTTGCACTCTGGACAGTAAGAAAGATTGGGCGATGGTCGCTTCCCCCTAGTTGGTCTCCTACTTCTCTACTAATAGATCCAGCTATATCTGGTGTGGAGAAGGCAAGATCTGGTGTTGAAGTTGTGTGCCATCCTCTGGAGTAGAAGGTAGGAGTATCTGTGGCATTATTGACTAGGATTAGGGAGTGATCATCTTGCCAAGTTTCAACCTCTTCACCTCTGTGATCCAGATGGTTATAGCCCCAGCTCTGGGAGTGGCTATTAAAGTCTCCAACTGCTATAAAGTTGGTGGCTGGTACCTGTATAGAGCTGAGACTCAGGGGTTTGTTGCTCGGACAGTAATAGTTCAGGAGTTCTATTTCCATCTTGTCTACCTTTATCTGCAACAGCTGATATTCTGCTCCATCCATGAAGGTTTTCCTTTCGTGTGCAGGAATGTTATTCCTTACAAGAGTAAGTACTCCTCCTTTTCGTCTATCTTTTCTGTCGGATCTGAAGCATTGATATCCCCTTATTTTAAAGGTTTGATCTGCTTTCAAGTGAGTCTCTTGGATACAGCAAACACTGACTTGCTTCTCATACAAGATGTTTTCCAGCTCTGTCTTTTTGCTGTATCCAGCCTGCTTGCTGTTCACTCCCTCTGCATTCCAGTGCATCATGACAAGTGGCACTCTGGGTTTCTCTTTTTCTGTTTTGTTTTGGTCAGTAGTTCTCCTCCGCCGTCTGCTGACTCCACAAGACGGTCTAGAGGGTCCTCCAGTAGCTGAGGGTGGGCTCTGTCGAGGCTCAGAGCCCGGCACTGCACCTGCCTGGTGGAGCTCCACAGGGCGAGCACCAGTACGAGATTTATTTGACGGTGTACTCTCCATAGAAAAAAAAAAAGCGAGTTGCGTGATACTGTGGTTTCCGGTGCGCCTTCTGGCCCAGTATCTATGACTTTAGCACCTGTTCAACGGGAGAGTGGGCTCATCCCTAATCTGTTTATGTTCCCAGTAGTAGACTATTCGCAAGCAGCCTGGGGGTGTCACTGCTCTGCGCGGACCTTGTTTACCGAGGCGGCGTCCGAGCTCGTATGGTGAAAATATGGTTGCGTTATCTTCAAAATAGCCCTGTCTTTCCCATGGCTTTTCTGCCATCCTGCAACTTTGAGTTAGGGAGTTCTGAGATCCAGTCTCTTTCCCAGGCATTTTATCCTGGCCTGGCACGCATACAGAGGACCCCACTTCTGGTTCTAAGTTAGCAGTTGGGGATAGGTGGGGTAGCACACTGTGCATTCCCCGTCATCCAGGGGGCTCTCCAACTATGCAGAGCTTGCACAATGCTGTGCTCTGGTTCTGGGCTCACCCAAGGAATCCTCACGTCCTGCACAGAGCCACTTCCAGATACCCACCACCTGCCAACCCTCCATTGTAGAAATCTCCTGCATGCGGCCATCCAGTCAAGAGCCAGTATTAAGTCTGGTGCCCAAGTGATCCCCCCAAGCTCAGTGTGCAATGCTGGGTTCTCATCATGCTGCAACACAGGGGGGATTGTGATGCTCAGCCATCTCTCTCAACTCTGCACTGATAAGTGACATCGGGGACTTAACTGTGCCTCAGTACTGGGAGGCCCCGTTTCCGGGTACACCACACACAGCTGATTTCCATATATTTTCCAATGTAACAGATTATATAATTCATTACCAATTCAACTTTTATGAAACGGGATCACGGTTATAATAACCTGCTGGACAGGATTATCTCATTATAGTTTGGAACAATACAACTGAGAAGCTGGTTAATATTGAAGAATATAACAATGCCTCGGTGAGAACCAAAAAACCTGCAACGAGTTATGCAATTTATAACATGAAACAATATAAACATATGACATATTAACTGATAATTATGAATAAAAGAACAAAATATAAACCAAACCAATGAATTTGCTGATGCACTCAAGAAAAAACATTTAAAAATTTAACAAAGGAACATTTCAAAAATGGTCAAAGTAAAAAAATTAAGCTTCCTTCAAAAGCTTTAGATGGGAAAATATCCAATGACATGAATCTGGTTATACTGTTTTCCACACAGTTGCTTTGTCTAAAAAGTCCTTAAACTAAATTTTTTTTCTTCGGCTTTGAGCATCATGGACCAGTCTTCCACACAGGATTGACCATAATAGGACCATATGCTGACATACTCATTAACATCCTTCAACTTCTCAAGGAGCAATGTCCATCAACAAACTTATGCCAACTCCTTGTGACTGATGCCATCTGTTGAAGATCTGTCCATGTCTTCTTTATCCACTTCAGTTCTGTCTACTGTTCTCTTCTTCTTATATTTTTGGTCTCCCTCTATCTATCTTACCCTGGGGATTTCAGAATATGGACTGCCTTGTAATGATATGAACAGGTTTCCATAATATGTTACCTATACATTGCTAGTGTCTTCTCCTCATCTCTTGATCCACTGGCTCTTGTCTGTTTCTTGTCATCTCTTGGTCCACTGGCTCCTGTCTGGTTCTTGTCATCTCTTGGTCCACTGGCTCCTGTCTGGTTCTTGTCATCTCTTGGTCCACTGGCTCCTGTCTGGTTCTTGTCATCTCTTGGTCCACTGGCTCCTGTCTGGTTCTTGTCATCTCTTGGTCCACTGGCTCCTGTCTGGTTCTTGTCATCTCTTGGTCCACTGGCTCCTGTCTGGTTCTTGTCATCTCTTGGTCCACTGGCATCTGTCTGGTTCTTGTCATCTCTTCATCCTCTGGCTCTTGTCTGGTTCTTGTCATCTCTTGGTCCACTGGCTCCTGTCTGGTTCTTGTCATCTCTTGATCCACTGGCACTTGTCTGGTTCTTGTCATCTCTTGATCCACTGGCACCTGTCTGGTTCTTGTCATCTCTTGATCCACTGGCTCCTGTCTGGTTCTTGTCATCTCTTGGTCCACTGGCTCCTGTCTGGTTCTTGTCATCTCTTGATCCACTGGCACTTGTCTGGTTCTTGTCATCTCTTGGTCCACTGGCTCCTGTCTGGTTCTTGTCATCTCTTGATCCACTGGCTCCTGTCTGGTTCTTGTCATCTCTTGATCCACTGGCTCCTGTCTGGTTCTTGTCATCTCTTGATCCACTGGCTCCTGTCTGGTTCTTGTCATCTCTTGATCCACTGGCTCCTGTCTGGTTCTTGTCATCTCTTGATCCACTGGCTCCTGTCTGGTTCTTGTCATCTCTTGATCCACTGGCTCCTGTCTGGTTCTTGTCATCTCTTGATCCACTGGCTCCTGTCTGGTTCTTGTCATCTCTTGATCCACTGGCTCCTGTCTGGTCCCTGTCATCACTTCATCCCCTGGCTCCTGTCTGGTTCTTGTCATCTCTTGGTCCACTGGCATCTGTCTGGTTCTTGTCATCTCTTCATCCTCTGGCTCTTGTCTGGTTCTTGTCATCTCTTGGTCCACTGGCTCCTGTCTGGTTCTTGTCATCTCTTGATCCACTGGCACTTGTCTGGTTCTTGTCATCTCTTGATCCACTGGCTCCTGTCTGGTTCTTGTCATCTCTTGATCCACTGGCTCCTGTCTGGTTCTTGTCATCTCTTGATCCACTGGCTCCTGTCTGGTTCTTGTCATCTCTTGATCCACTGGCACCTGTCTGTTTCTTGTCATCAGTTCCTCACTGGTGGTCTTGTCCTACCATTTCAATCTTTCAATTCTATGCAAGCAGTCATTTATGAAAGTCTGTCTGTTGTTGATTTTCTCCATGTTTCACAGCCATACAATAAGACTGATTTAACATATGACACACGGGTAATGCCTAATGTTTAAGGGTGGTGATAGGTAAACAGGAAGAAAAACCTATACTCACTCTCAGTCTTAAGGCCATTAATCGTCTCTAACCTCTGTTGAGGTACATTCTTGCTAGCCTGGGTACAGACAGAATACAAAATATAAAACTTAGGACCTATCACATATTTGCTAGCAATAAACAGAAGTGATCACAGCTGTCCATGTAGCTGTCCATGTAGCTGTCCATGTAGCTGTCCATGTACAATGAAGATAGTACTTAAAACCAAAACCAAACCAAACTAGAAGCCACTCCCTTGATCCACAGTTTTCTTGGTCTTCGCTACTATATCATTGTCACAATAATTGTCCTTGACACTTCTTACACAGCATGGAGCCAACAATGAAGCTGGTCCCACAGGAAGCCTGGACACAGAATTTACGTGCTCTTGCAGCGCTGGTTTCTATGGCAACTTATTTTACATAATGAGGTCACACACAAAAATAACTTGGTGGAGAACTGTAGAGGCAGAGATGGGGCACTGCACAAAGGATGGTCACCAACTGATGAAACTGAAATCAGTTTTTTGCTGCCCTACAAGACGCATAAGGCGTGATGGCCACTGACTGTTTTCACAGTCATCAGCTAAGGATCAAAGAAGAGAAGTTAGGTCACCTTGTACGACTTGCCTGAGGGGGCAGTGGTCCTATACTTTCTCTGTCTCTTCAGAGAACCACCCCCCCCCCCTCCCCCAGGAACTTAATGGGACTCTACTTTAACAGGTTTATGACATGACAGTAGTTGGTCAGTTTTTCCTCTTTTTCCCTTATCCTGAGGATCTCAGAACAAGGACTGCCTGGGTAAAGCTATCAATATGTTTCCTCTTAGTGTTCAATCCACTGCCAACATCTTCTTCTGTCTATCTACTGTCTTGTTGTTATTATCATTATTATTATTAGCATACATATATATATATATACAGTTGACATTCAAAAATCCGGCCATCGATAATCCGGTTCCTTCAGATTTCCGGCATGGATTTCGGAGCGCATTTTTAAATTTACCGCGTTGGCGTGCTACTGTTTTCTGGAGCCGTTTATGTTTTGATGCAGCTGTTGGGTCTTGCTTGCACGTGTTAACAGGCATTCCTGCTCATTTTATCATTTATTTGCTGCTGTATAGCCCCATTATGGATTCAACAAATAAAAGAAGTGGTGTAAAACGTAAACATCGTGCGTTGTCGATATGACCCCAATATTAACTGTCTCATAGTTCTGTCTTTATATGATCCCAATATTTAAACTATATAACCATAAAAAATCCGGCATTTTCAAAAATCCGGCACTCCTCAGGTCCGGAGGTTGCCGGATTTTTGAATGTCAACTATATATATATCTGGAGGTTGTCCCACATGAAATAAGTTTTTCAGCAATCCAGACACCCACATGCTTTTCCCATTCACTATTCTTTCTAGATGGATGACCTTTTTAGGTCTAGGATGACTGAGATGAATTACTTGCTTTATTTTTTCTACACAACTTATTTGTATCAAAACAAATGAAGTCAAACATAAAATTAGAACATGTTCAACTGTAACGTTTAACACATTAACTACCGCGTGCCGGTGGGACCGGCTTATGAAATCCCATCATTTGGACCGCAAGCCGTTCAGAGCGTCAATCTACGAGGGGCGTTCAGAAAGTAATGCACCACATCGTTTTTCTCAGGAGCTGTTTATTCAAAAAGCATGAAATTTATACACAATATACGTGGATATGTCATGTAAACATTGCTATTATTCAACATAATCCCCATCAACTTGTACGGCTTTATGCCAGCGCAAAACAAGTGCATGTATTCCTAGCCCGTACCAGATTTTGTCTTGATCATGTAGCCATTTCTTCGCTGCATGAATCACTCCTTCATCATCTTCAAACCTTGTCCCACGGAGTGCATCTTTAAGTGGACCAAATAGATGAAAATCAGATGGTGCCAAATCGGGACTATAGGGTGCATGGGGTAGTACAGTCCAACCCAATTTGGTGATTGCTTCCCGTGTTGTCAGACTTGTGTGAGGTCGCGCATTGTCGTGAAGGAGAAGCAGGTCTGCTGGATTCTTGTGCGGCCGAACTCTGCGAAAACGCTGATTGAGTTTTTTTAATGTCTTAATGTAAGCTTGCGAATTGATTGTCTCTCCTCTTGGCATAACGTCCACAAGAATCACATCTTCAATGTCCCAAAAGACAGTGATCATGACCTTTCCAGCTGAAGAAATTGTCTTGAATTTCTTTCTTCGTGGTGATTGCGGATGATGCCACTCCATTGACTGTCTTTTTGTCTCAGGTTCAAAATGATGTGCCCAGGTTTTGTCACCTGTAACGATCTTAGCCAAAAATTTCTCTCCATCAGCATTGAAACGCTCCAACAATTCAGAAGAAATTGCTTTCCTTTGCAACTGGTGGTCATTTGTAAGACTTCGAGGAACCCATCTTGCGCAAACCTTAGAAAATCAGAGAGTTTTTATAACTGCATTTGCACTACCAATGCTGACTGACAGCTGTAAGGCCAATTGTTGAGTAGTGATTTGCCTATCAGTAAGAATAATGCCCTCAGCGCATTTCAACATTTCTGCATTGGTGGCTGTGGCAGGACGTCCACAGCGCGGCTGATCAAGCAGCTCCGTATCTCTACTTCCTGATTCTTTGATTCTCTGAACCCAGCGACTGACTGTACTCCTGTCGATTGCAAAACTTCCATACACATCACATAGACGCTTGTGAATGTTCACAACAGTTTCCTTCTCTGCAACGAGAAATTCTATCACAATTCGCTGCTTATAACGCAAGTTGCTAACACGCTCCATTTCAACGGTTTAGGGCAACCGTATTATTTGGCTGGTTGCGGTGCAATTTGGTGCACACAATTGGCACATGCCATATTTGAAGTGTGCAAAATTTTATGCTTTTATCTTCATTATTAGCTAAGAAAAACGATGTGGTGCATTACTTTCTGAACGCCCCTCGTATGTTTAGTAATAAAACGAATAACAAATGTACTGAAACTCATTCTGATCTGGTTCGAGATTTTAAGTTGCCACCAGAAAACAAAATCCCAAAGCATGGTTGTTGTAGAGCACTGGAAAATTGATATTATGTTCATATTTTTCAATGTTTTGGGTTAGTTACCAAATCATGTAAAGCTGTTTACCATGGCAACTAGTCAAAGGACCACAAAAAATGCTTGTACATCTCCAATAACGGCTGAACAAGCTAGAAATTTGTTTCAACAATTGACTGATAGATCTAGCAACGAGGACAAGAGTGAAAACGGTGTGCACATTGATAGAAATAGTGATTTCGATAGTAGTGGAGTGCAAGCAGTGATGATAGTGAAAATATTGCAAGTCCTCGGCCATCAGAAGGCCGTAAAATAGCAAAGACCTCGATTAAAGTTACAAATGGTGCAGGAAATAATTAGTTCATTCATTTATCTTTAAAATGACGTATAATTCATACAAATCTGTAAGCAATTACGAAAACTATAGCTTAATTTGTGCATACACCTACAGGGTGAAAATGGGAGCAAAATTTAATTATGCAACAGTGTGTTTTCCAATTTGGTAGTTAATGTGTTAAGAATGCTACTGTAGGGTTGTATAGATTGCTTTAATATTTCCGTAGAAAATTCTTGTTTTTGTACTGGACTTGTTTGGCCTTTATTGTATGGACTACTGTAGGGTTCTTAAGACAAGGTCACAAATATGGGACTGATGACAAGAACCTGACATGTGCAGGTGGAACAAGAAATGAGACGAAGACGCCAGTGATGGATACGACACACAGTGATGGATACGACACACAGTGATGTATATGACACACAGTGATGGATATGACACACAGTGATGGATATGACCCACAGTGATGGATATGACACACAGTGATGGATATGACACACAGTGATGGATATGACACACAGTGATGGATATGACACACAGTGATGAAACCTGCTGATAGCATGGCAAAGCAGTTCTCATTCTGGAATCCCAAGGAAACAGAAATGGAGTAGACTGAAAAACACATAGAGCACTGGAGACAGATATAAACATGATGAGGAGGACATGGGAGGACCTTCAGCTGATGGCATGTGATAGGAGGACATGGGAGGACCTTCAGCTGATGGCACGTGATAGGACATGGGAGGACCTTCAGCTGATGGCACGAGATAGGACATGGGAGGACCTTCAGCTGATGGCACATGATAGGAGGACATGGGAGGACCTTCAGCTGATGGCATGAGATAGGACATGGGAGGACCTTCAGCTGATGGCACGAGATAGGAGGACATGGGAGGACCTTCAGCTGATGGCATGAGATAGGACATGAGAGGACCTTCAGCTAATGGCATGAGATAGGACATGGGAGGACCTTCAGCTGATGGCATGAGATAGGACATGGGAGGACCTTCAGCTGATGGCAGAAGATAGGAGGACATGGGAGGACCTTCAGCTGATGGCATGAGATAGGAGGACATGGGAGGACCTTCAGCTGATGGCACGAGATAGGACATGGGAGGACCTTCAGCTGATGGCACGAGATAGGAGGACATGGGAGGACCTTCAGCTGATGGCATGAGATAGGACATGGGAGGACCTTTCATGGCTGATGGGACATGGGAGGACCTTCAGCTGATGGCACGAGATAGGAGGACATGGGAGGACCTTCAGCTGATGGCATGAGATAGGACATGGGAGGACCTTCAGCTGATGGCATGAGATAGGACATGGGAGCACCAGCTGATGGCATGAGATAGGAGGACATGGGAGGACCTTCAGCTGATGGCATGAGATAGGACATGGGAGCACCTTCAGCTGATGGCACGAGATAGGAGGACATGGGAGCACCTTCAGCTGATGGCACGTGATAGGAGGACATGGGAGGACCTTCAGCTGATGGCACATGATAGGACATGGGAGGACCTTCAGCTGATGGCATGTGATAGGACATGGGAGGACCTTCAGCTGATGGCATGTGATAGGAGGACATGGGAGGACCTTCAGCTGATGGCATGTGATAGGAGGACATGGGAGGACCTTCAGCTGATGGCACGTGAGAAGGACATGGGAGGACCTTCAGCTGATGACATATAATAGGATGACATGGGAGGACCAGCTGATGGCATGTGATAGGAGGACATGGGAGGACCATCAGCTGATGGTACGTGATAGGAGGACATGGGAGGACCAGCTGATGGCACGTGATAGGAGGACATGAGAGGGCCTTCAGCTGATGGCACGTGATAGGAGGACTTGGTATATGTTTGATGAAGGTCTATGCTCCTTGGGCAGCTGACAAGTAATGACTGTATGGTTGTGAAACATGGATGGAGAACAAGAAGAACTGAGAGATTACAAACTGTCATAAATGTGTGCCTACATGGAACAGAAGGACTGTAATGGTATGATATGGCCACCAACGTGGACCTGATGGAAATAACCAAATGCCAGTGAAACCAAGAGATAATGGCACTGGACAGGACACAGAGTAAAAGCATTACAAGGAGTTTCTTTTTCTGGACGCTGCAGGGTAATAAAAATAGAGAGAGACCCAACAAGACATGGTGTAGAGAACTGGAGACAGGCTTAAAAATGATCAAAATATGGACAGAACTTGAGTAGATGGTACAGGATAGGACATAGGCATAAACTGATTGAAAACATGTGCTCCACAGGGGGCTTGCTAGATGATGATGATGATGATGACGGTGTACTCTCCATAGAAAAAAAAAAGCGAGTTGCGTGATACTGTGGTTTCCGGTGCGCCTTCTGGCCCAGTATCTACGACTTTAGCACCTGTTCAACGGGAGAGTGGGCTCATCCCTAATCTGTTTATGTTCCCAGTAGTAGACTATTCGCAAGCAGCCTGGGGGTGTCACTGCTCTGCGCGGACCTTGTTTACCGAGGCGGCGTCCGAGCTCGTATGGTGAAAATATGGTTGCGTTATCTTCAAAATAGCCCTGTCTTTCCCATGGCTTTTCTGCCATCCTGCAACTTTGAGTTAGGGAGTTCTGAGCTCCAGTCTCTTTCCCAGGCATTTTATCCTGGCCTGGCACGCATACAGAGGACCCCACTTCTGGTTCTAAGTTAGCAGTTGGGGATAGGTGGGGTAGCACACTGTGCATTCCCCGTCATCCAGGGGGCTCTCCAACTATGCAGAGCTTGCACAATGCTGTGCTCTGGTTCTGGGCTCTCCCAAGGAATCCTCACGTCCTGCACAGAGCCACTTCCAGATACCCACCACCTGCCAACCCTCCATTGTAGAAATCTCCTGCATGT
The DNA here is from genome assembly GCA_024509875.1 of Oreohelix idahoensis. Classification (NCBI taxonomy): domain Eukaryota; kingdom Metazoa; phylum Mollusca; class Gastropoda; order Stylommatophora; family Oreohelicidae; genus Oreohelix; species Oreohelix idahoensis. Next base: position 50,529 of record JAMPIV010010981.1, read on the forward strand.
GGCCATCCAGTCAAGAGCCAGTATTAAGTCTGGTGCCCAAGTGATCCCCCCAAGCTCAGTGTGCAATGCTGGGTTCTCATCATGCTGCAACACAGGGGGGATTGTGATGCTCAGCCATCTCTCTCAACTCTGCACCGATAAGTTACATCGGGGACTTAACTGTGCCTCAGTACTGGGAGGCCCCGTTTCCGGGTACACCACACACAGCCAATTGAGGCAACGGTCGCCGTGGGCGTGTCTTCAGTGGGGAAGTTGTGGAGTCTTCCTGTCCATGTTCTTGCACATCCTAACACTGCCCGCAAGACATCGGAGGTTTGGAGAGTGGCCTTCTCTGCTTTTTTGAGCCGGGGTGGGCTCCCCGGGCAAGTCTCGATGGGGATCGGGACGTGTCCACGCGCCAGTGGGCCCAGCATCGGCCGCATCTGATGGAGGACTTGCTCTGCCAGGTTTGATGTGGATTTCCTACCGCCCCGGGTAGAAGCCAGAAGTGTACTGTGCCAGCTCTGGGGGAGATAAAGGGGGTGTTTCTGCGTCTCCTTGTGATACGTAGCCAAGGTAGGGCTCACAGTGCTCTTTCCCCGCCACCAAATTGCCTGCTGGTTATGCCGAGTTCTCCGAGGCTCTAGGCATGTGACCAAGAGTTGAAGGCAATAGGATCGTCAAGTCCCGAGTCTCTGTGCCTGTACGATGGGTTCCGATCTTCAGGGAGCAGTCCACACTCGTTCCCACTCCCAAGACTTGTTCAGTATCCATCTGGCTCCTTCCCACCCACAGAGGGCGTGTACGGTGTAGTGCACCGGTTTTATTATCAAGGTTTGCTCCTCTAGATCCGTTGTGTTTAGCCTGAGGATTCGCACCCTCAGTTACCAGGACTACCTCGAGGAGGGTGTGGCTCTTCACCATGCACAACGATCTTGGGGTATGAGAGGTTTTGCTAGGCCAAGAGACTAACACCGCAATGGTCGCTCCTTTCATGAACAAGAATTCACTAGGCCTAGGGTGAAGCAAGGGGGGAAACCCACTACCCACAGCACTAGCACATCATACCCCCTGTCTGTAAAAGACTTTGCCCCATGATGATGATAAAACTGATATTCTAACGAAAAGCTTTTCTTTAAAGATAAGCCAACATGTTACCCATTAAACTGGATGGGTACTAACAAATGAAATAATTTACATAATTCAACTTCCCCATCCTAGATGGAAGATCCTCTGTTAAGGAGGTTCATGACACAGCCTTCAGAAAGGCAAAAGGTGTGTGGGCTGCAGACTCAGTAAATAAATAAATAAATAATACACAAAAGTATGTTTCAGGCACTCGTGAGAAATAGTAGAAGATTAGACAACAGAAAAACAGAAGTGATAGGCTTACAGGGAATCGAACCCGGGACCTTCCGAATGACACCACAGCCTTGCTTCAGGAACGGATCGTTACTATCCTCTCTGCCAACTAGGCACGACAAAAATAGTGCTTCATGGACAGAAGTCTAGCATGATCCCCCCCATGTAACCCGGATATGAACCTAAGGATGACCGAGACTAATTATAGACGCAATCACTTCTGCAGTTTTCCTATATAACAGTATAGGCCAGATTATACAAGACAAAGACCTTAATACTGTGTCTAGTAATTGATAGAAGAATGAGAATAGTACAGAACAGAGGGTAGGTTTGGTATTCTATAGTTGTTCGTCCATCACGGGTGATGAAGACCACTCTGTTCATCCAATTATTTAGGAATATGTTAGGTTAGTCTATGGGTACGAAGGTGACTGAAGAGCCCGATGCGGGCCTGGAAAGATCTCGGACAGTGTGGGCAGGGAATGTTTGCTTCATGTGAAGGTTTTATTACACGGTCCTTTCTAGCTTGTCTCCGCTGTTCCGCTGCTGCTCTTCTGGATGATTCGCATGCTGCTGCACCTTTACGAAGAGATGTGCGCCAAGCAGTTCGGTCTTGCGCAGCAGCTTCCCATGTGTCTGGGTTTATGTCAAAGGTTTTCAATGACGTCTTTAACGTGTCTTTGAAGCGCTTCTTTTGGCCACCATGGGAGCGTTTACCCTTCTGCATCTCACCATAAAAGAGTATCTTTGGCAGTCGATGGTCTGGCATGCGGACTACATGACCTGCCCAGCGAATTTGTGACTGCATCAGAATAGTATCAATACTAGGGATACCAGCTCTGTCAAGAACGGCGGTATCCGGGATCTTGTCTTGCCATTTGATGTTCATTATCTTCCTGAGACAGACTGTATGGAAGTGGTTTAGCTTCTTTACGTGGCGCCTGTATACAGTCCATGTTTCACATGCATATAGCAGCACTGGAAGCACCGCAGCTCTGTACACCTTCAGCTTTGTCTGTAGACTAATGCCACTACGATGCCAAACGTTGGTGTATAGTCTGCCAAATGTGCTGCTGGCTTTGGAGATCCTGGTGTTCACCTCATCATCAATGACAATGTTCTGGGATAGTGTGCTACCAAGGTATGTGAATCTGTTCACAACATTCAGTTTCTCACCATTAACCTTGATGACTGGCTCAGTATAAACTGTGCCAGGAGCTGGTTGGTACATGATTTCTGTTTTCTTCGTGTTGATGGTAAGCCCAAAGTTGGCGCAGGCTTCGGAGAATCTATCCACACTATGCTGCAGATCAGCCTCTGAGCCAGCATTGAGGGCACAATCATCAGCAAACAGAAGATCTCTGATGGTGTGTGATTTGACCTTGGTTTTTGCTTGAAGCCTCCTAAGGTTAAACAATTTTCCATCAATACGATAACTAATGTCGATTCCTGTGTCCCCGTCTCTAAAAGCATCAGTCAGCATAGCAGAAAACATGATACTGAACAGAGTCGGTGCAAGTACGCACCCTTGTTTAACTCCATTTGAGACGGGGAAAGGCTCTGATAGCTCACCGTTTTCCTGAACTCTAGCCTGCATTCCATCATGCAGTTGCTGCACTATTGTGATAAATTTCTTTGGGCAGCCGTATTTTGCCATGATCTTCCATAGACCCTCTCTACTGACCGTGTCGAACGCCTTTGTCAAGTCGATGAAAGCTGTGTACAGGTCACAGTGCTGTTCTTGGCATTTTTCTTGTAGCTGTCTTGCAGCGAACACCATATCTGTGGTTCCACGTTCTTTCCGGAATCCACACTGACTTTCAGGTAAAAGACCTTTGTCAAGATGAGCCGTAAGGCGATTCAAAAGGATTCTGGCGAATATCTTCCCAGCGATTGATAAAAGAGAGATGCCTCGATGATTGTTGCAGTCTTGGCGATTACCTTTACGTTTATATAGATGTATAATTGAGGCATCTTTGAGATCGTGTGGGATGGTTTCACTCTGCCACATTTGCTGGAAGATCATATGAAGTTTCTCTATCAGAACTGCACCGCCATCTTTATAAACCTCAACAGGAATTGAATCGGAGCCAGGGGCCTTTCCACTAGACAGTTGACGAATCACTTTTTTAGTTTCCTCCAGAGTTGGTACATCATCTAATGCTTCATTTATAGGAATTTGGGGCAGCCGGATGATGGCTTCATCGTTAATAGATGATGGCTGGTTCAAGATATTATTAAAATGTTCAGCCCAGCGTTGGAGAATTTTTTCCTTGTCTGTAATTAGTGTTTTTCCATCTGCATTAAGGAGGGGAAATGATCCTGATGATGTTGGACCATAGACCGCTTTGAGTGCAAGGTAAAAGTTTTTCAAGTCATGGCTGTCAGCAAAGCCTTGGATCTCATCTGCTTTATTACTCAGCCATGAATCCCGCATCTGGCATAATTTATGTTGGACGATTCTACGCATGTTGTTGAAAGCGTCTTTCTTGGATGTAGATTTTGGATCATTTAAATATGCTTTATGGAGATGGTGTTTCTCAGCCAACATCTGCTTTATATCATCTGAGTTCTCATCAAACCAGTCATTTTGTTTCTTGATGGAAGGACCCAGGACCTCTGTAGCAGTGTTGTAGATCTGCTCACTTAGGGCTGCCCAATTTGTTTCCACACTTTGGCCGTCTAGCGAGATAGATTTGAGACGGTCTTCTAAGGTGTCAGTAAATGACTGTTTGATTTTTGTCTTCTTTAGTTTGGTGACATCCAGCCTCTTTTGAGTTTTCTTCCCCTGAGGGCGCCTGGCTGGTTGGATACAAATTTTAAGTTTAGATACAATGAGGCGATGATCAGTCCAGCATTCGGCACCACACATGGACTTGGTCACCCGGACATCTTGCCTGTCCTTCTTCCTAACAATTACATAGTCAATTAGGTGCCAATGCTTTGAGCGAGGGTGCATCCAGGAGGTCCTGTTGCGGGTAGGAAGTCGAAAAATGGTGTTGGTGACAAGGAGGTCATGTTCTGCGCAAGTCTGGAGGAGACGAAGTCCATTACTGTTACAGCGACCCACGCCGTACCTACCAATAGTGCCATTCCAGGAGATGTTATCTGAGCCTACTCTTGCATTAAAGTCACCAAGAATGATGAGCTTATCTGCTTTAGGAACTGATGCAATGACTGCATGTAGTTCTTCGTAAAACTTATCCTTGACATCATCCTGGTTTGTCATAGTTGGTGCATATGCGCTAATGATGGTAGCATGTTTTCTTCCATAGAACAGAGGGATCTTGACCATCATGAGTCGGTCATTTATTCCCTTTGGGGGCCCCGCTAACTTGCTGACAATTGCTGTTTTGATTGCAAATCCAACCCCTGCTTCTCGTCTTTCTTCAGTTCCTCTTCCGCTCCAAAAGAATGTATAACCTGCACCCTTTTCGCAAAGTTGGCCCTCGCCTGCAAGTCGAGTTTCACTCAGTGCTGCTATGTCAATGTTGTACCTGGCCAGTTCTCTCCCAATCAGGGCAGTTCGTCTCTCAGGTCTGTTTGCGTTAAAGTCTTTGTCAAGTAAAGTGCGCACATTCCATGCGCCTAGAATGAGGGGGAAAAATCTGTCCTTTCTTTTTCTTATATGTCGACCGCCGAAGTAGGGTACCCACCAACCGCGGTAAGCTGGTTAGGTAATGGTGAAGCAGGCAATGTTTAGGGCACCTTTTCTAGCCCCTTCCTCATGCCATGGAGGTGAGCAGTGCTTTCCTAAAGAGGGCTGCTCAGACACTCAGGGGGCTGCCGAATCCCACTGCTGCTCCGATCAGTGGAAGACGACCATATGGCCTGAGCCGCCTGTGTGCAGGTCTGCGACTACGACTGCCAGCGTACCCACGCCTGCCGCTTCGCCGCTCGCCCATCGCCACAGGACTTGTTGTGAGTGGATGGATGAATGGATGAAAGAGTGACTTGCGCGGTGATTTGGATTAAAGTGAGGAAGAGTTGCGCAATTCGTCGACCTCACTCTCTCGCCTGGGTCCATCTCAATCCAGTGGCAAGACAAGTCAAGACGACTGGAGATGAAGTCAGGTGCAGTGGATGACCAGGGCTTTCTACGTGCCTCGCCGTGCTCCTTACGCTCCACAGCGCGTTGCTGGTAATCGCCGTCCTGCCCGTTGAACCAACAGGTGGTTTCTTCCGCGCAGTCTATCGAATCCAGTCTTCGCATGCATGGGTAGGCAGACCCTAACTCACCGAAGGTTTATAACCATTCGGCTACCCTCACCTAGTTTAGCCGGCCTGTCAAAGCCGTTGTCCGGGGGTGGCCGCTGTCGCATGCTGACAGCTACGAGGAGCCACAGGTGAGAGCTGGATGCCAGGTTTGGACCAAAGGTGGCTGAGCTGCCCTAAAAAGGGCATGACAGCTCCTTCACCAGAGGTACTACCAATACCTGACTTCCCAACACAGAGAGGAATCCCGAGGCCTGTAAACAGTAAATAAATAATACACACATAAAGGTATGTTTCAAGCATTCATGAGAAATAAAGAAGTAGAAGAATAAACAACAGAAAAACAACACACCTGTCGTAGATTTTTCGATAGGAGTATTAAGACTTAGGTTAGGTCCCTTCTGAATAGATTAGAATATGTGATATACACAGTGAGAGTAGTAAAAAGAAATAGATTTTCCCAAGAGTGCAGTGGTAGCGAATCAAATAGAGCTGTCCCCTGAAAACAAGAATCTTCTCTCTCTCTCAGGCCTATCTTCTACGACAGATATATAAGAGTCAGACAGACTATTGACAACATATGTTACTATGTATGAACATACCACTCACGTGCACACCCCTTCAAGTGACAACAGTTAGGCACACAGATGTGGGAAAACTATAACAATACTTATGTAAATATTCTAGAACGAGCTGACCAACACGCTGATTAGTTCCAGAGAGATTTTATTTATCATCTATAAAATCTTCTCACAACACCAAAACAAAAGAAAATACATCAAGGAAAACATATGCACATAGTCATACAATATCAAGAAAATGCTACAAGGGTGATAGCCCCGCTATGATCTTAACTCTAGGTTTCGCCCACAGCCCCGTTAGGATGACAGATGATGGCCCAAAGAGTTATAGATGCATGTGGTTAGGGTCTAATATTGTCCCCCTTTGAAGGTATAGACTGACTTTGACAGCAGTATCTATTCTAACGTAACACGTTACTTAAGCAGCAAATCTCGCCTAAGAAAAAAAACACATATAACAAATGAGGGTATTATACAACGAACCTCCTTCCGTCACTTTCACTCGATTCTTTCATCAGGGCCCTGATATACTTACAATCGGGTTGTGGTTTCGCCAGCTGGCGCAAATTTTGGACACTCACACTTTTTATCTTTTTGATCACCCTTCTTGTTACTACGGAAACAACGGCAGATGGATCTATTTGTTGTTGAACGCAGCTAGGCGTGATCCAACAGAGAAAAAAATCTGCTGTTGCAGAGGCGTTGGTCTGACTGCTTGGTCGGTCTTTTTAAGAATGAAGACTTTTTTATCTGTTACTGTCGTTTACTGAAACAGATCCCAGCTCGGCAGATTTGTTTGTTGGTTTCATTAAAATGGATCTGGGTAGCGTCTGCTTCAGGTGATAGTTATTTCAGACTAAAGTTAATGTCACTTGACTCCCGAGGTAAGAATTAGGCTTAAACGAGCACAAAATGTCAGAACACGAAGTTTCCCTTAATTAGGAAGATGACCGGTGGACAACCTCTCTCAAAACAGAAAAATCTTGGTTCCCCACTCACTTGTCAACAATGTCGGAAAGTTTATGTCATAGATTGTAATTATTCTCGCCGCCAGGCAGAAAATTTACGTAGAGTTTATGGAAGAAATTAAGATCTGGTTCACAGGCCCAGTATTGATCATTACAGTCTTTGAAAAAAAAAAAACCCGTTAGTGGGATATAGTATTTCTGTCTAACTTGCACCGTCAGATCAGTGTTACTTGAGAAACCCACGTGGTTCAAAATAAGGACTGTCTATTTCTTCACAATTATGAACTCTTATTAAATGCTGGTAAAGTTCGGGTCACCCCCAGTATTTCACTGTATAAAAAGAAAAGCACATATAAATCATTTTCATATTTTGTACCCAATATAACTTACATTTAAAACAGCAAGCCTACAGCTTGACTTATATTTAAACTTCCGGTGAAATAAGTTATATAAAATCGATCATCAGGAATTTAGGAATATGGTGCGTATTCCGTCAATATTCACTGATGTCGCGTCGAGCATTTTATAAGTTTGATATAAAATATTCTCGACTGAGTATTAGCCGTAAAATTAAATTCCTTATAGCTACTAGTTTGTTAAGCTTAGAAATATTATTTATTCTGCTTTCCACTGTATGTGTCACTAGAAAATAATACAGACTTATAAATTATTCACTCAGTTCAAAAGAAACTAGTTAAAATGAAATGAGCGATTTAACGCTTTAAACACTTTAAACCCTACACACAATACTAGATATATAATATTAATATACCTCAAGCACAGCACTACGATGTCACAACAAAACTAAGAGATATCACTTATAAATTTAAGTGTTCTAGAACGAAGTGCCCACGTCTACTGTAAAATGTAGAATGAGTGAAGTGAGTTACAAACTCGGGCCAATATCTTAAAATTAGACAAAGGGCCCCAACTCTTTCGCCAAGCGAAATTATCTCCCCTTCTCTTACACCCTGCGTCAGCTTCCCTCATGTCGTAACAGCCATCAGTGACCGAGAGTACGAGTGAGTTTCAAATCCCAGACAGCCTGTCTCCAGTGCGGAGCGATTTTTCACACTACGCCGGGTTTTTCTAACGAAAAACCTCATGCGTTTCTGCAAACTGTAGACAGCTGTCTGTCTGCCATGCCCCGATGGAGCGAATTCTCACACCCCCCGCCCGGGGACACTGGTCAGTCAGCGCTCTGACCGGGGAAACTGCAGACGTATGTCTGGCGAGAACTGTATATTCACAGCTATGGTTCGACCGGCAGAGACTGACATCTATGTAATCGAGTTTCAGTCAGCATGAGAAAGAAAGACGGTAAAATATCGAATGGGAAAAGAAAATATATTCGCAAACTAACGAATGCGAAAAAATTATATATATGAAAAAGGGTAAAGAGTGACAGAAAAAAATTAGAGGACCCGAGTGGAAGAAAGAGGAAAATGTAGACAATTTATAGAACATAACTCCCTATGTGACAGGACGTCCCCCCTTAAGATATGGAAGCACTCCATGTCTACGTTATGGAAATAAATTTCCTATATCCGTAGCTTCAGGGTGTCTGTCCTCTTCCCTCTCATCTCCCCCCTCCATCTCTGTGCAAGTCCTACTCATGAAGTCTGCCCCAACGTTTCCTTCCTCTGGAATGTCTCCCATGCGCGCTTGAAAGAACGTCGCCGCTTCTGACATTTTTCAAAGATTTCCTGTGTGTGCAGTGGAGTTTCCCTGCCACTATCGCCATCTTCGTCAGTTTTGGCGATCGTCAGGAGATGGTCGGAGGTTGGCACTGGTCTTTCCAAGTATCTCTTTAAGAGATTTAAATGGAAAACCTTTTCCTTTCCTTGAATAGATATCTGGTAGTTAGCCTTAGAAATCTTTTTCAGGACGGTAAACGGCCCTTGCCATCCGATCTTCAGTTGGTTGTTCTCGGTAGGGAGTAACACCAAAACTTTCTCTCCTGCTTCCAGTTCTCTCTCTTTCGCGACTTTCCTGTATCGGTTAGCGTGCTTTGTGCGTGCTCGCTTAAAGTTAGTCGTTGCTAGGTCCCACCCTAGTTTCAACCTTTCCTTTAAAACCGACACATATTTACTTGCTGAGACAACTGTCTCATCCGCCTTCTCGTCTGTCAGAGACTGAAGTAAGGCTTCAAGCGGGCCCTTAATGGGTCTGCCGAATAAGAGTGTAGCTGGCGGAAATCCTGTGGAAGTATGAGGAGATTCTCTGTAGCCAAATAAAGCTGCAGGAATACAAAGATCCCAATCTTCAGGTTTCACTTGTGCCAGTTTACTTAGCATCATGTTGAGGTTTCCATTAGCACGTTCCACGAACCCATTTCCCGCCGGAGTATATGGCATAGTGTGGATGTGCTGGGTCCTCAAGATCTTAACGATCTCATCCATCAACAGGTTTCGGTATGGGGATCCGTTATCCGTCAACACTTGTTGAGGGAATCCCAACCGAGTGAAAATCTGCACGAGGGCTTCTGCGACATGCTTGGCATCTGTGCATGTTAGCGGGATAGCTTCTGCCCATAAAGTGCATGTATCGACTAAGGTCAGGATAAACCTGTTCCTTCTTTTAGTCCTTTCGAAAGGCCCTAAAATGTCGATCACAACCCGTTCGAATGGTGTTCCCACTATTGGCATTTCACCCAAAGAGACTGGGGGTGTCCGTTGCTTGGGTGGTACACGTTGGCACTGGGCACAGGATTTGACGTACCTGATAATATCAGTGTTTACTCCTGGCCACCAATAATGAGTGGTTATACGTTGGTTTGTGGCGTTCTGTCCCATGTGTCCGCTGAAGGGAAGAGAGTGCCCCATTTCTAGGATTTGGCTTCTGTACTGTTTCGGTACTAGGAGCTGGTTGTAACCTTGGTCAGGCTTGCCCGTTCTGCGATAAAGTACGCCATGCTTAGAAAAAATGTCCCCGTGCTGTCTGGGTTCCTTAGCCATGGGCAGTTTCTTAAAGCAGGGTGCCAACGTAGGGTCCTTGTATTGCGCTTCTTTAAGTTCCATGGGTAATAAATTTGGCGCAGGCTCCCGTTCCTTCTTGGTTTGCCCTCTTGTGGTTACTGCTGCCACAATCGGCTCTTCCGGTTTCCCAATACACACGTATCTCCCGCCAAGTATGACTGGGTAGATGGGATCATCCATAACAGCTGCTTTGATCACACCTCTGACAAAGTCAGAGTGTATCTCCACCAATGCGATGGGAAGCGCTGTAGGTGCATCACTCTTACGAACTCCACAAAGTTGGACGGTCTCTGCTGTCTCTTGACCGGGTTTGACCAGGTTTCTGGCAACAATGCAATCATAAGAAAGCCCAGTGTCAAATAAGCAAGAAGTTTGAGAACCGTTCAAAGTAACAGTACCTCGCGTTGAGGGTCTATCCCCAACAGGTTGGGAATCACTGTCAATAATTCCACCTTGCGAGACTGTTAATAAGCATCCGATGCGTTTCGGCTCGGTGTGCTCGGTCTGATCATATGTCCCGTGCTCAGGGGTTCTCCCTTTGCCACCTTGTCCTTTCTGGTTGCGCTGCCATGTAGGGCGGTCGGGTTGATCAGACTGTTTGGGGTGGTTGGGGTACTTGTTCTTGTAGAACTTGGATTTTTCCGGAGGGGGGTTTTGAGGTCCAGTTTCTCTGTGGTTATTTTGGTTAGAAGCCTGAGAAGATTGCTCTAGGTTATGTTTTCGAAAATGCTCCTCTGTCGGTTTCCGCTTTGTGGCCGGTAGTTCAGCCAGCGCATTGTGATAACGCTCAGACTTTTCCAAAATGTCTTCCAGTTTTTCTGCCCCCTGCTCAGCTAGAAATCTCCGGGTATCAGCAGACAAAGTGTTCTTTATTTGTTCTGTTAAAACAAATTCCTCAAGACCTTCATAGGTAGAGGGGAGCTGCGAGAGCTCTAAGCACTTTGACAGATATCCCTTCAAACGAGACGAGAACTGCTGAAAAGTTTCAGAATTCTCTTTCCGGCTGTTGCGAAACAGTTGCAAAAACTTGCGAGCGTTCATTTCAAAGCGCTCCAGTAATGCTTTCTTCAACAAGTCATAGTCGTCTTGTTGGCTACTTTCCAGCTTAGAATAAACATCATAAGCAGAACCTTTTAGGGCCTGGGAAAGTTTCATATTCCAACGCGACTTCTGTAACCCGTACAGAGTTGCAATTTTCTCAAATTTTTCTAACCATGTGTCAATCTTCTCATTTGGACAAGGGAAAGACTCAAGAGTGAAAGACATAGCGTTGAGTTGAAGAGATTGAGTGTTAGAAGGATCAGTTAGGGAGGAATGGGGAGAAGATTCTCCATTGCTGGAGGTAGGGCAGCACCACGGCTTTGGAGTTCTAGAGCTTTAAGAGCCAACTCGTGCTGTCTCTCTTTCTCTCTTTCCTCATGCTGTCTCTCCTTCTCTCTTTCCTCATGCTGTCTCTCCTTCTCTCTTTCTCTCTCCCTGCGGATTTCCATTTCCTCATCCATATTCCTCTGCTGTAATAGCCGGTCTTCCGCTTCTTTCCTCCTAGCTTCTTTTTTCTCTTTAGCTTCAGCTGCTTTCCTCTCCGCATCATATCTCTCAAGTTCGTCCCTGACAAAAGCTTTCGCTTCTTCTCCTTCCAGTCCCTCCTCTCTCGCTTCGTCCCTGAGGAGTTGTCTAAGCTTTGCCCTCTCGGCCATATTATGTCGGTGACTGAGACACGTGGAGATAGAAAATAGGAAAAAGAATAACCTGGTTCCTACCACTTACGAGAAAAAAAAAACCAAAAATTCAAAAGATGATATCCTTAACCCTGGGATACCTCCTCCAAAATAAAATCTAACTATCGCTGCTATTATCGGCAATAAAGCACTTAATGCAAAACACGACTACGCCAACTAAATGGTAGTTAAGATTACTTCTGAAAAATAAGTTGCTACAGTGGAAAAGCAAAATAATTATTGCAAAAATTAAAGAGAAAAATAATCCCTTAATTTTTAATCCACTATCAAGTTTACCCCTGAAGACAGTTCGGGTGAGGGAGGCAATTAATCTGGACGGATAGTCCGAAACGCACTCCTTAGCTTTGCTCAAACACCTACCTGCTTCAGAACCCTTGTGAATGTTATACACTCACAAAACTTTACCAGCGTTTAGTATTACAAATCATCAATAACATATATTCCGACAAAATCCACCTGTAACTCAAATGTATATTATTCAAATGCTGTGGAAAAAAACTTATCAGTTTGTGTGGTCAGCACGTCCGTAAACAGATCGTTAGTCTAGGGGATAATTTATTTAAAGATATAACAACTCACAAGACATCACACTCTTACTCTATTTCAGAATAAAGAATCTTAAGTTCAAAATCGAGATAGACGAGTCCACATTTGTCGTACTCGTCTTCCTATTCTAAGTTCAAAAACCGGAAACGAGCAACCATTTGTCGTACTCGTCTTCCTATTCTAAGTTCAAAAATCCAACGGACGAGAACCCATTTGTCGTAGATTTTTCGATAGGAGTATTAAGACTTAGGTTAGGTCCCTTCTGAATAGATTAGAATATGTGATATACACAGTGAGAGTAGTAAAAAAGAAATAGATTTTCCCAAGAGTGCAGTGGTAGCGAATCAAATAGAGCTGTCCCCTGAAAACAAGAATCTTCTCTCTCTCTCAGGCCTATCTTCTACGACAGATATATAAGAGTCAGACAGACTATTGACAACATATGTTACTATGTATGAACATACCACTCACGTGCACACCCCTTCAAGTGACAACAGTTAGGCACACAGACGTGGGAAAACTATAACAATACTTATGTAAATATTCTAGAACGAGCTGACCAACACGCTGATTAGTTCCAGAGAGATTTTATTTATCATCTATAAAATCTTCTCACAACACCAAAACAAAAGAAAATACATCAAGGAAAACATATGCACATAGTCATACAATATCAAGAAAATGCTACAAGGGTGATAGCCCCGCTATGATCTTAACTCTAGGTTTCGCCCACAGCCCCGTTAGGATGACAGATGATGGCCCAAAGAGTTATAGATGCATGTGGTTAGGGTCTAATATTGTCCCCCTTTGAAGGTATAGACTGACTTTGACAGCAGTATCTATTCTAACGTAACACGTTACTTAAGCAGCAAATCTCGCCTAAGAAAAAAACACATATAACAAATGAGGGTATTATACAACGAACCTCCTTCCGTCACTTTCACTCGATTCTTTCATCAGGGCCCTGATATACTTACAATCGGGTTGTGGTTTCGCCGGCTGGCGCAAATTTTGGACACTCACACTTTTTATCTGTTACTGTCGTTTACTGAAACAGATCCCAGCTCTGCAGATTTTTTTTTTTTTTGTTGGTTTCATTAAAATGGATCTGGGGAGCGTCTGCTTCAGGCGATAGTTATTTCAGACTAAAGTTAATGTCACTTGACTCCCGAGGTAAGAATTAGGCTTAAACGAGCACAAAATGTCAGAACACGAAGTTTCCCTTAATTAGGAAGATGACCGGTGGACAACCTCTCTCAAAACAGAAAAATCTTGGTTCCCCACTCACTTGTCAACAATGTCGGAAAGTTTATGTCATAGATTGTAATTATTCTCGCCGCCAGGCAGAAAATTTACGTAGAGTTTATGGAAGAAATTAAGATCTGGTTCACAGGCCCAGTATTGATCATTACAGTCTTTGAAAAAAAAAAAAACCCGTTAGTGGGATATAGTATTTTTGTCTAACTTGCACCGTCAGATCAGTGTTACTTGAGAAACCCACGTGGTTCAAAATAAGGACTGTCTATTTCTTCACAATTATGAACTCTTATTAAATGCTGGTAAAGTTCGGGTCACCCCCAGTATTTCACTGTATAAAAGAAAAGAAAAGCACATATAAATCATTTTCATATTTTGTACCCAATATAACTTACATTTAAAACAGCAAGCCTACAGCTTGACTTATATTTAAACTTCCGGTGAAATAAGTTATATAAAATCGATCATCAGGAATTTAGGAATATGGTGCGTATTCCGTCAATATTCACTGATGTCGCGTCTAGCATTTTATAAGTTTGATATAAAATATTCTCGACTGAGTATTAGCCGTAAAATTAAATTCCTTATAGCTACTAGTTTGTTAAGCTTAGAAATATTATTTATTCTGCTTTCCACTGTATGCGTCACTAGAAAATAATACAGACTTATAAATTATTCACTCAGTTCAAAAGAAACTAGTTAAAATGAAATGAGCGATTTAACGCTTTAAACACTTTAAACCCTACACACAATACTAGATATATAATATTAATATACCTCAAGCACAGCACTACGATGTCACAACGAAACTAAGAGATATCACTTATAAATTTAAGTGTTCTAGAACGAAGTGCCCACGTCTACTGTAAAATGTAGAATGAGTGAAGTGAGTTACAAACTCGGGCCAATATCTTAAAATTAGACAAAGGGCCCCAACTCTTTCGCCAAGCGAAATTATCTCCCCTTCTCTTACACCCGCGTCAGCTTCCCTCATGTCGTAACAGCCATCAGTGACCGAGAGTACGAGTGAGTTTCAAATCCCAGACAGCCTGTCTCCAGTGCGGAGCGATTTTTCACACTACGCCGGGTTTTTCTAACGAAAAAACCTCATGCGTTTCTGCAAACTGTAGACAGCTGTCTGTCTGCCATGCCCCGATGGAGCGAATTCTCACACCCCCCGCCCGGGGACACTGGTCAGTCAGCGCTCTGACCGGGGAAACTGCAGACGTATGTCTGGCGAGAACTGTATATTCACAGCTATGGTTCGACCGGCAGAGACTGACATCTATGTAATCGAGTTTCAGTCAGCATGAGAAAGAAAGACGGTAAAATATCGAATGGGAAAAGAAAATATATTCGCAAACTAACGAATGCGAAAAAATTATATATATGAAAAAGGGTAAAGAGTGACAGAAAAAAATTAGAGGACCCGAGTGGAAGAAAGAGGAAAATGTAGACAATTTATAGAACATAACTCCCTATGTGACAACACCCTCTTTTATGATAATCTCCAGATAAGGCATCTGGATTGTTAGGAAATGCTTGCTTTATTTTTTTTATTTTATTGTTTCATCTCTTTTTTTGTTGTTGTTTATTTGGTTGTTTTTTTAGGGGGGGGGGGGGGGTATTTTTTACATGCACGCAAATTTGGTAATTTTGATTTGCCCAATTTGCAATGATTGGAGCGGAGATGTGATGCCACTTTCACGTGTCGGCAATTACACATATTATTTGTAGTTGAAAACAATATATATCCTAATTATAACCCATCAGAGGTTAATCGGGATGTTTCTCATCATCAAACTAAAAAAAAACAAGGAATAAACAAGATTTGAGAAGAGCATAAATAGATGGTAGAGGACAGGAAGGCTTGGCATGATTTTGCTGAAGGCCTATGCTCCATTAGCAAGCTAAAGCTTAGCGATGAAGATGATGATAAAAACCTCTGTTTATAAAATGACAGAAATGATGTAAAAGCTACTCACATTTCCTAGATGATTTATATCATCACGACGAATGATGTTTTTCACTTCCGGATCTGTGTACTTGAAATCACCATTTTCATCCAGAAAGGTGCCACTGTCAAAATCTTCCAACAACTTTTTCATTCTTGCTGCTTCTCTCTTCTTTCTTTTCTTCTCTTCTTCTTGCTCCTCCAAGAGTTTTCTAATGAAAATATAATCCCAATTATGACATTTTCCCTTTAGTGAAATATTAAAAGCAAAATACAAAACATTCACAATTCAACTGACATGCACTGGTTCTATCCAGTTCTGTCATAACCACGTTAATGTTATCTAAGATAAAGGTCAAGGCAGTCTGATAGCAGATACAGCCATAGAGAAGTGAAGTGTTAGAGATCTCATTATACTACATCCAGCATTGGGGTGACTAGTTCCCTTCCTGTCTTTTCCTTCCCTCACTCAAGAGCAAAAAAGATCAGGTGCAGATTTACAGCTGGGTAGACTGGACCGTTTTGATACTATGAATCAAACCTGGCACCTTTGCTGCGACAGACCAGCACTCTAACCACTCTGTCAATCGGATGCTCTTTTGTTTAAAAAAGGTGTAAATATAAAAATACGAGCTCTTTTTCTTGTGTCACGTCATTAAAATGTCCTGTTGTTCAGGGGGAGGGGGGTCTTTAAGGGGACACAAAAAGTTCAGGAAAAAGGAGAACGATGATGTCATTAAAAACTGTTCCTGACTTTTTTTAAAGAATCAAATATATTTAAATATATATATACCTTTGTTACACAGTCTTGCTCTCGTTAACTTCCTGAACTGACAATATAAACTGAGTATTATTTAAGTGGAGTAAGACAATGCTGTACCCTTTCCCCTTACCTGTTTAACATTTATGCCGAGAATGTCATGAGAAACGTAAGAGATGACCAAGAACACACAGAGTTTGACTCATTTAACATCGGCGGGTACCAGATCCCGGAAATCAGATATGCTGACGACAGTCCTCCTATCGACCAACCCAGAAGGACTTGAACAATTAATTCTGTCCACCAAAAAACACAGCGAGGCCCAGAATCTATATCTAAACACCAAGAAGACCAAAGTATTGACAACAGACAAAATAAAGACCAAACCAGAAATTGAAATTGATAACGAAGAGCTGGAAAGTGTTAATGAATTCGAATACTTAGGATCAATCATCAACAGCTCTGGCGACTGTGCAGTAGAAATTAAAAGAAGACTTGCAATTGCTTCACATAAACTAATACAGATGAAAAACCTATGGCAAGGCACAAGCAAAGAAACAAAGTTACAACTGATGAGAGCATGTATATTCCCAATAGCATCATACGGCTGCGAGACTTGGACACTCAATAAAACAGTTGCAAAAAAGATTACATCATTCGAAATAAAATGCTACATAAGGATGTTGAGAATACCCTGGACAGAAAAAAAGACCAACAGAGAAGTACTGCACTCACTAAACGTACAGGAACATTGGCTCCTAAATACCATCGCAATAAGGAAGCTGAAATTTTTCGGTCATATAAAAAGACATAATAGTCTGGAAAAAACAGTGATGGAAGGCATGGTCCCTGGAAAAAGGGGAAGGGGTCGACCTAGACGACGGTGGACCCAGGACATCACAGAGAGTCTGAACTTGTCTTTGGCTGATGCAGGTCGACTTGCCCAGAATCGGGATGCGTTCAGAGCAGCTGTAATGGAGACAACGTTCTGGAAAGAATACGTCACATGATGATGATTATTTAAGTAATGTTTTGTATCGATTTAGTATCTATCAGAAATTAAGAGTATCAAGTTACTAAGCTTGAAGGGGTGAAGAGACGTGATCACCTACACCAACTGGCATGGTACATGAAGAAGATCAATAATGAGTAACAGTCTTTTATAGTCAATAAGTATAACGATAGTCTGACTACACTAGGATATACATCTCTACATCATATGGAATCATACATATACCCAGGGTAAAGGATCTCGTTACATACCCACTGAGACATATACCTAAGGAGCACTGCTAAGTTGGGGGAACAGACAATTATACCAAAATTAAAATTAAACAGGCAGAAAATCTTTGACTACATTGTGAAATATTTGAAAATCAAAATTAATCAAGTCCTACACACACAAAAATCAGCGTCTGTCAAGGATGTCCTCTTGTATGGCTCTGAAGTATGGAGAAGACCAAAAATGACCCAAAGTCTAAGGTCAACCAATGTGCCTAGAGACTCGATGATTGCTGGGTAAGCAGCCATGAACATTGGCTCTCTGGTGGGGCGAGTGGGGCGGCAGCAGGCAGAGGAACTCCCCAAGGGCCTTGCCTTTTCCCTGGTATGGTGGCTATACCAGGGTCATAGAATATTTCCACCAATTAACTGAACTTAACATGAGTAATCTAACAAATCAGAATCATCGCATCAGCAATGGAAATCGTGCTATGTCATCAATGCCTATGGCAGTTGGAAAGTGGAAATACCATTGGAACAGATATGCGGAGACACCGGTGTTGGATATGGCACAGGTTGAGAAAACCAACATGTTGAGAAAACCAACATGTTGAGAGAACCAGTTGATAGCACTACAAGGCAGTTCTTGTTCTGAAATTCGCAGAGTAAAATAAAAACGGGCAAACCAAAAAGCATAAAAAGGGGATAAGATACAGACCAGGATAACCTAAGAGTAGTGCTCCACAAACTATGTCAATGATTGAAACAAGGATGTTCTTCTTCTTCTTCACACACTCTCAGACGTCCACTTGAATGTTTTCAAAGAAAGCAGTAGCCAGCTTGAGGCTATTTGCATTTCCGTAGAGCTTTTCCACGAGTGGTACTGGTGACGGCCATGTGTGCTTTCTCTGTTGCAAATATGTTTGGGCATCTTTGAAACTCTTCACAGAAAGGGATGTGATACATAGATCCCATCTCACTGTTGCATCACAGACACTGAAGAGGCTGACCGATTAGCAAAGATAGGTGGAAAGCTACCTCAACCTGATACAAGCATAGATTTCAAAGAGGCAAAGAGTTTTATCAGAACCAGATACAGAAACAAATGGGATGCAGAGCATCCAGGACACACACAAAATGATGCATATTACCAGCTCAGCAGAAGAGAGCAAGTGATAATCTTCAGACTCCATACAGGCCACAACAGATTAGGATACCATCTATTCAACAAGCTAGGAACAACCGATAAGCATACCTGTCAACCTGTACAAATTTTTTGTACAATGTACGGATTTTTGATACTGTTAGCAGTGTACGGCTGTACAGACTCGTTGTACGGATTTTTCTCCCCCTCTCAAAATAAAAAAAAATTTTTTTTTTTTTTTTAAACACATTAACTACCGCAAGCCGCTGTCAGCGGCTCACAAAATAATCACATTTGGACCGCAAGCCACTCAGAGCGCCAATCTAATTTTAGTAATAAAACGAATGAAAAATGTACTGAAAAACTTTCTGATCTGGTTCGGGATTTTAAGTTGCCAACATGAAAACAAATTCCCAAAGCATGGTTGTTGTAGAACACTGGAAAATTGATACTATGTTCATATTTTTCAGCGTTTTGGGTTAGTTACCAAATCGTGTAAAACTGTTTACCGTGGCAACTTGTGATAGGACTACAAAAAATGCGTGTACATCTCGTCTAACGGCTGAATAGGATAGAAACGTGTTTCAACAATTGACTGATAGATCTAGCGACAAGGACAAGAGTGAAAACGGTGTGCACATTGATTGAAATTGTGATTTTGATAGAGATGGGGCGCAAGCAGTCATAATTGTGAAAATATTGCAAGTCCTCGGCCATCGGAGGGCCGTTAAATAGCAACAACCTCTATTAGAGTTACAACCGGTGTTTATTGTAATAGTGCATTCATTTATCTTTAAAATGACGTGTAATTCATAAAAATCTGTAAACAATTACGAAAACTACAGCTTACTTTGTGCAAACACCTACGGAATGAAAATGGGAAAAAATTTAATTCGGCCACAGTGTGTTTTTCAATTCGGTAGTTAATGTGTTAAATTCTAAAAATATTTTCCAACCCAAGTTTTTTAAAATTTTATATCAGAAAATATTTTCTAGCCCAGGATTTTTTTTAACCAATTTTTTTTATTTTTAATTCCGGTATTCTCGGCGTCCGTTTTTAAACTGAGGTCTCTCCCAGCAACCAATCAAATCCTTTTATACCCAACAATTCGGCAAAAACTTTGAATTCGGCCTCAAACGCTTTCGGTTTTCAGCGTGACATGACGTATTTTTAAAGTTACCTGTTATCAACGACCACGCTTGCTTGCCACCACACTTCGGCGCCATTTTGTTTAAAAAGGCTAAGTACTTATAACTTGGTTAAATATTGCTGTTGTTTTGCTTTGTTGCAATTTAATTGCTGTCTTAATATTTCCAGTTATATCTTGCCCTTCAAAATATTTCCGATAAATTGTCATAATATTTTGTTTAGGCCCTACATAACTACAAAAAAAAAGTTTGTTTGCATTGAGTAGGCCTACTTTATTCCAGTGCTCAAGATTTGCTGCTTTATTTTTTAATAAAGTGGCAATCTGTTATTACTGGTCTAGGCTACCAACTCTTAAATAATAATTTTGTACATTTTTGGTGGTACGTTTTTTCTTCCTAGATTTGATATTCTGTTCATAATTTTGTTTATTTATTTTTTTGTGTTGCTGTTAGCCGTTTGCTTTGTTCGTTGTATTTTTTAATCATTCTCTACTGTATGTTGTCTGATGTGTGTGTGCCTCTACTGACAGATAGTGGTCAGAACAAGAGCTTCTGTAGCTATTGGCTGGAAGTTGTTGACCAGAAAACTAGTACTGGTGCCATCCGCTTCCCTAATTTGAAAGTCATCATTCAGCGACTGCTGATACTCCCTCACAGCAATGCTGACTGCGAAAGATCATTTTCAATGATGAAAAAAAACCACACAGACTGCAGGAGGTCCATGAATGCGGACACACTCACTTCTATTTTACAGTGTAAGATTAACATTGAACGAATGAACGAACTTTATTTTCAAAGGGTTAAGAATTGGGCACGCAGGCCCGTCTGACATTCTGCCCTTCCTCTCTCTCTCATCATGTATACTAATATCCTTTCATCCTCACATTTACTTTAAGCATTATTAAGGCATTTATCATTATAAAAGTAATATTACATTTGCAATAATCATCATAATTAACTGATTCCGTACGCAAGATCTAATAATAGATGCAAAGGCCGAACGCTGTAGACGTAAGATCTTTTAAAAGACGCTGATTTATTTTATTGTTTCTTTCTATTCTGATATTTTATACTGCCCGGAATTTATCTCGAACGGAAGTAAACACAAAACTGGGCAAATTTCAACAAGCTTCAACGTCTTTTATTTGCGTTTGAACGGATTTTTTCACATTTATCTTCATCTTTAATCGTGTTTTGTCGTATCGCCATAATGGCCGAAAAACACACAGGATATGTTACTAATATGTGAACAGTGAACAAACTGTGTGATCAATCATAACTTTCTTACTTTTTCTGTGTTTCTAAATGGATTACCTGCACAAAGAGAGCAGTGAAACTGTATTGTGATAATAATTTATGTTACAAGCCTTACGTAAGTCGAAAATTTTTGTTCAAAATTTCAAGTTATCTTTTTTCCGTGTACATGTTATCTGTTATAACATAAACATAACATAAAATTAGCTAGAAAGGCATATGGATTTATATTGTTCATCCAATGTACTTTAATTTGATATATAATATGTTATACTTAACTCATGATTAGACACACATTGTCAGTAAACGTAAATTATGTATGTGTAAATTTTTGGGACTTAAAAATAATTCCGTCCAGAGCTGAAAATAATTACGTACGGAATCAGTTAAAGTGTTTTTAAAATAAAATAAAAATAATAATAAAAAAAAACCAAAAAAATTAATAATAATGAATTTAAAAAAAAAAAAACAATAACAAGACATAAGAATCGAATTGATACATGCTGTGCAGACTTTAAGCCCACAAATGCAATTCTGCAAAGAGCTAAAAGTGCATGTGTTGATTATAATACAAAACACTGTACATCGAAAGAATAGTGTACATCATGATCACTAAGTTTTTTATATGTAAAGAACAGCATGAGACTATTAGCATGTTTTATATCACAATAATTCAAATGCTAATAGATTTGTATATGTCATTTCTCATTTTAAAACTGTATTGCGTATAATTTATTAATATATTTTTTGCGTAAGGATTTTTGGGTGTTTGTAAGGATTTTTTGGGTCCGGCGTACAGATTTTTGTCTCAGGAGGTTGACAGGTATGGATAAGTGTAAATGTGGCACCGATAAAATGACTGCTGAACATCTGTTTCAAAGATGCCCTACATATGAGGAACACAGAAAGCACATATGACCATCATCAGGACCATATTTTGATAAAACTCTATGGAAACGCAAATAGCCTGAAGCTGACCACTGCTTTCTTTGAAAATATTCAAGCAGACGTCAGAGAGTGTAAGAAAAAGTGGATAAAGAAGACATGGAAAGACCTTGAAGTGATAGCACAAGATAGGCAGACGTGGCACATATTTGTTAAAGGCCTAGCACAAAGATAGGCAGGCATGGCACGGCACATATTTGTTAAAGGCCTAGCACAAAGATAGGCAGGCATGGCACATATTTGTTAAAGGCCTAGCACAAAGATAGGCAGGCATGGCACATATTTGTTAAAGGCCTAGCACAAAGATAGGCAGGCATGGCACATATTTGTTAAAGGCCTAGCACAAGATAGGCAAGCATGGCACATATTTGTTAAAGGCCTAGCACAAGATAGGCAGGCATGGCACATATTTGTTAAAGGCCTAGCACAAGATAGGCAGGCATGGCACATATTTGTTAAAGGCCTAGCACAAGATAGGCAGGCATGGCACATATTTGTTAAAGGCCTAGCACAAGACAGGCAGGGCACATATTTGTTAAAGGCCTAGCACAAGACAGGCAGGCATGGCACGTACTTGTTAAAGGCCTAGCACAAGACAGGCAGGCATGGCACATATTTGTTAAAGGCCTATGCTCTGTGGGAAGCCAAAAGGTGATGAATAAACACACAAATAGACTTGTATAATCAATAAGTAAACATCACAAGATATAACAATACAAGTTTGACATAAATTACATCATAGGAACACACAAATAGACTTGTATAATCAATAAGTAAACATCACAAGATATAACAATACAAGTTTGACATAAATTACATCATAGGAACACACAAATAGACTTGTATAATCAATAAGTAAACATCACAAGATATAACAATACCAGTTTCACATAAATTACATCATAACAAATAACAATACCAGTTTCACATAAATTACATCATAACAAATAACAATACAAGTTTCACATAAATTACATCATAACAAATAAACAATATAAGTTTGACATAAATGTCATCATGCTCTCACCTCAGTTCCTCAGCTTGCTTTCTTTCTTCTTCTTCTCTTTCTTGCTCTTCTTTTTCTCTAGCTTCACGCTCTTGTCTGTCCTTCTCCTCTTGAGCTGCTCGTTTCTTCTCCAGTTTCTCCTTTCTCTCCTTCTCTTGCTTCATGAGTTCTTCGTTGATTTCTTTCAACTCCTGCAATATTTTTTTCAAAATTATATTTGATGTCTTCATATCATTACACTGGACTTACATATCATTACACTGGACTTACATATCATTACACTGGACTTACATATCATTACAATGGACTTACATATCATTACACTGGACTCACATATCATTACACTGGACTTACATATCATTACACTGGACTTACATATCATTACACTGGACTTAAAAATCATGTAAAAAAAGGTACATGTAATTCCATAGTAGATACTGTTGTAGGGGAGTGAAGTGTTAGAGACTTGACTAGACTAGGTCTAACCTTATAAGGTGGGGGGTGACCAGATCCCTTCCTTGCTGCCTTTGCTTTCACTAACTTTAGATCAAAGCCAGGTACCCATTTATAGTTGGGTAGACTACCATGTTTTAAACCTAGAACTGGTAACGGTGCAGTGAGAAATTACTCTAACCACTCTGCTAACTGGACATGGTACAAAGTACCCAAAAAAAACCGAAAAACAACAGAAGAACACAATATATCTTACTATGAACATCACATAACACAATATATCTTACTATGAACATCACATAACACAATATATCTTACTATGAACATCACATAACACAATATATCTTACTATGAACATCACATAACAGACTACATCAACAACTAAATATTTGTGATTCAAATATCTCATAATTAGTTTTCTTTCTTTCCTCCTAAAAGCATTTTCTTTTTTTCTCCATTTAAAAAAAATCTGGTTGTCAATTTTGTTGGTTTACCAAGAGCAAGGCCAAGGCCAAGGCCACATTCATCATAATTCTCCTTTTTGGTCCTTATAGAACATGAGCCATCAAGGCAGCTGGCCACCTTGCAGGAAGCTGGCACCAAAACATTCATACACTGTTGTAGTTTCTGAAGCAATTAGTTTTTTTTATGAGAAGGTTACTACTACACAACATCATATTAATCACTTCAATGACATGTTTGAGGTAGCTGGGGACTATTCTTTCTCCGTCTCCCTGGAGACCCCCAGGGGGAACTACCCAGGGGCAATTGGTCAAAATGTTAGCCCATTTCCATCTGCTGATTTACTTATAGGTTCGTTAGTTTTTTTTTTAAATTGTTACATTTTAACATTATAACAGAGTGTTAATATTCTTATGCAGTCTATAGACATTAAAGCAATTTTAACTGTTTTAATACTGTATCAAAGTACAAATGTAAAATTTAACTAAGTCCTAGATAGTATAAACATTTGTATCACTGATGAGTAAATAAGACCTTTTTAAGCTGTCAATACTCATCTTTTCACTTTAAGATAATTGAATGATATCAGGCGTGCCATTGTGTATGATACTGTACCATAATTGAGTTATAAAAATAATGTACCATTTGAGTGTTAAATAAGTATGCCCAAAATATTCTTATTCCATTTTTCTGAACATATATTTAGACATTTTCTTATCTTTATGGATTGTTTTTTGGTTGATGTGAATATTAGTTCTCACAAATGTGAACAAAATGGCAGACAGATTTATACATTTAACATTTCAATCGAAGGAGATGAAAGACTAATCAACTGGGTGATACAAGGTCACTGAAAATCCAGTGAACGAGAATTATGTCCCTTAATGTGTGCATGTGATAAATTAAGTGGAGCAGTATGTAATAATGAGGTCTATAATTTCCTTCTCTGTGTCAGTTATTTTTTGTACTGCCTTGAAAAGCTATCAGCTGGTTTTTTCATATGTCCTACTACACACTAGTGTCATCTCACATCTGTGTCCTACTACACACCAGTGTCATCTCACATCTGTGTCCTACTACACACCAGTGTCATCTCACATCTGTGTCCTACTACACACCAGTGTCATCTCACATCTGTTCCACTGGTATTTGTCTGGTTTGTTCTATCAGTTCCACATTTATAGAAGAGAAACATGAACCAGTACACACAATATCAATAGAGACAACACTAAAATTTATAGAAGACAAACATGACTAGTACATACAATATCAATAGAGACAACACTAACATTTATCAACAAATGCTTTAAGCATTTGTGGTACATCATGTGGTTTTGATGCAGGATTCCTGTAAGATGACCAACTGTAGTGGTGGCTCCATGCTCTACAATGAGCAAAAAGCAAATGATAATGAATGAAATGTCAAGAAAGATCTTAAATATCAAGAAAGATCTTAAATGTCAAGAAAGATCTTAAATGTCAAGAAAGATCTTAAATGTCAAGAAGGATCTTAAATGCACATAAGCAATCCAAAAGAACTGAAACATTGTTGTATTTCTGAACACTGAAACATTGTTGTATTTCTGAACACTGAAACATTGATGTATTTCTGAACACTGAAACATTGTTGTATTTCTGAACACTGAAACATTGTTGTATTTCTGAACACTGAAACCAATTTCCTCAGAATTTTACATTTTAGAAAAGTTGACATGAAATACAAGAAAGCTTCACACAAATTGTTCAATTTTTACATTATCTTGTCAGTCACACTGACCTTTCAAAGCTCTTCCAATTTTAATAATAATATCTTGACTATCACAAAGATCTGCCAATATTAATGTTATCTCAACTTTCACACAGACCCTTTAAAGATCTACTAATTGTAATACTGTCTTGACTAAACCAAATAGCTTTCAAAGAACTTCAAATTGTTAATATTATCTTGACTATCCCAAAGACCTTCCAATTTTAATATTATCTTGAATAAAACATAGACCTTTCAAAGATCTTCCTATTTTAACATTATCTTGTCTATCACAAAGATATCTCAAAAGATTTGTCTTCTGCCACCACTGCCTCAAAATGCTGATATGTTTACACTGCAAGTTTTCTCAAGTCACGCCACACATTCTTATAAACAAATGAAAGGATGTTATAAGCAACGCAGCTTTGTCAAGCAGAAAGAAACAATAAATTAAGCATAAATAGTTATAAGAAAGTACAGCTAATACCATACCTTCACAAAAGAATCATCAAAACAAAAAAAATGAAACAAAAAAGAATGAAGAAAGAACCAAAGCAAGTTATATGAATTAAGAAGACTTTATAGAAATACTGATGCTGCACACTCGTTGATACGTGTTATTACATATTTTTGTTGTTATTTGTTTGAATGTACGACTAAAACTCGTAAAACTAGTCTCATGTTGTCAAATGCATGTTCTTTTCTTCATTTCTGTTTAACATCTTCCATCCTGTGTGCGTTTTTGGTCTGTAAGTAAATTTTACCCTTTTTCTAGTATTTTCCATTTACGCTTGTGTTTTTTGTTGATTTCTCTTTTCCAACAGTGTATGTAGATTACTCTACAGCTAGGCCACACAGTGCAACCTGTATACCACTGAATAAGCGCCCTATTTTCATGACTCCAATAATTAGGTCACAGGGTGCAACCTGTATGAAATTGAATAGGTCATATTTTCATCTTCTTCTTTGATCCATAGCCGCCGACCGTCAAAGCAATCAGTGACCATCACGCCTGGTGGCGTCTTGCAGGGTAGCAACAAATTGATTTCACTTTGTTCGGTCGGTGGCCATCCTTCGTACAGTGCCCCAGCTCTGGTTCATTTTTTGCATCTCGGCTTACACAGTTCTCCGCCAAGTTGTTTTTGGTCAGACTCTCTTCCGCTTTCCTTTCGGGTATCCATAGCATAGCTGTTCTTGTAATGGTATCAGGGTCCCTTCTGAGGACGTGGCCAACCCAACTCCAACGTCTGCCAGCTATGATGGTGTGCATGTCCTCCTGGTTACTCCGAATAAGTAGTTCTTGGTTGCTGATGGTATTCGGCCAAAAGATTCTGAGAATTTTCCTTAGGCAGATTGTGTGGAAGGAGGACAGTTTCGACATTTCCTTCTCTGTTACTCTCCAGCATTCTGCACCATAAAGAAGCACAGAAAGTACACAGCTCTCATACAGTCTTAATTTGGTGTTTGTGCTGTACTGGGAAGACTTCCAAATGTTACTGAGGCTAGAAAAGGCTGTTCTCGCTTTATTCATTCTGTTATTCATGTCCTTGCTTGTTCTGCCATTTGGTGTTACTATGCTTCCTAGGTAAGTAAATGTGTCTGTCTGTTCTAACTTCTGGTTCCTTATTGTTATTGGCTCAGGATTGCCTACATTGAGTGTCATGACCTCTGTCTTCTTCAGACTGATGTTCAGACCAACCTGCTGGCTGTACTTATTCAGTCTATCGGTTTTCTCTTGAATATGTTGATGTGAATGTGCGAGTAGTGCAATATCATCTGCATATTGAAGGTCTTCCAGTGTAGAAAATGTTATCCATCTAATTCCTCTAGGACTACCCTCTGTTGTCTGGCGCATCACCCAATCTATGGCTGTCAAAAATAATGTTGTTGATAAGGAGCATCCCTGTCGTACTCCTGTTTTCACTTCGAAAGTTAGATTGCTCAATCCAACACTGCATGTAAAGTTAGAATAGAGGCTTTTTATAATGGAAACAATGCAGCTGGGAATTCCATAAGCCCTCAGTATTTTCCATAGGCTGTCCCTGTGTATGCTGTCAAAAGCCTTTTCAAAATCAACAAAGTTAATGTATAGCTGCATACTTTCATGAGACTCCAATAATTGGGTCACAGGGTGCAACCTGTATGGAACTCAATAGGCCGTACTTTCAGGAGGCTCACATTACGCCACATAGTGTACTCAATTTGGAAACAGGCCATGCTTTCATGAGGTTCATACACAGAGGCTACAGAGTGCAACCTAAGTGGAACTGAGCAGGCCATACTATCATGAGGCTCATGCAGTGAGGCCATAGAAATGCTGCCTATACAGAACTGAATAGGGCAGAAATCCTATATGGAAAATAGGCCATACTTTCATGAGGTTCATATAATTCATCGTATGTGGAAATGAATAAGCCGTACTTTCATGAGGTTCATATACAGAGGCCACACAATGCAAGCTATATGGAAATGAATAGGCCATACTTTCATAAGGCTCATACAGTTAGGCCACAGAATGCAGTGTACATAGAATTTGATAGGCCATACTTTCATGAGGCTCATCCACCAATACAGAATGAGCTGGTGGTGATAATTAAAATAAATATGGCTAATTTGCGCTGGGCTGCACTTGGAGAAACACACCTCCAAGACATGGACTTATACATACATTGTGATAGCAACACAGACAAGTCGAAGGAATGTACAATGATATTAAAATAAGAATACAGATAGCAAGAGGGACTTCCACTGAAATAACAGAAATCACAAGAAATCAAGTCCAACAAAAAATTTTTTTACTGACAGTGTCAAGACAGTCCTACTGTGTGACTCTGAAGCTGAAGAACAACAAAATTGACAACCAAGAATGATGTAGACTTTCATATATGGGTGTTTGTACATAACAGAAGAACTGAATTTCAAGATTTAAAAACTGATAGAAAGAACAAAATAAATGTAAATCAAACAAGAAGTGAGGAAATGATACTGGTACTGGGTAGGGCATAGCCTGGAGAAACCATCTAATAACATAACAAGGCAGTCCTTGGTCAGAAATCCCCAAGGTGAACAGAAAGAGACTAAAAAAAGACATGGAGATAAAAATAACCTGGCAACAGACTTGAGAAAAAAAAAAGGTAACAGAGACATGAAGAAAAAACTTCAAAGGGGCTTCGCATGATCTGACTGAAGAGTGCAGAGCACTCAATGATATTAGGAAAATGTTCCTTTCTTCGAGGCCAGATAAGTGGAATACCTTGTATGAATAAACAAAACAAATAGCGAAAACATGCAGATATCCATACATGGCATTGAGCCGAACGGTGGCAGCCTAAGCACGGCTGGATGAATAACTACAACAACAACAATCTGACTAAAGATCTTTGCTTCACAAAAGATCATGGGTAATGAGGCTGACGTGACGAGGAATACAAGCAGTGAGAAGTTGAACAGCTTATATCCTGGAATGGTGTGAAGAAGACAGTACAGATACTAGCTGACGTTACACAAGTCAAGTCCCAAAGCAGACACTGCCACAGGAGAGTGAAGTGTTACAGACTTCACAACACTAGGAGTCTGCTTGAGGTGGGGGTGTCAGGTTCTCTTTCTCACTGCCTTTGCCTTCACTCAATAATAGATAAAGAGTCAACAGATCAAAGAAGACATACTTTTTTTTAACGGACTTAATATAAAATCAAATCTACAAAAAAAACTTAAAGGCAATAAATGACAAGACAAGACATAACCACACTAAAAAAATGACTGATTCAGTGACAACACGTCACATGATTCTAACATCTGTCTGAACAAAAAAGTATGATTCTCTTTAACAGTATAAACGGCAAATAAAATATAACATGTACTGTAGATTAAAGGAGACCTCCAAATAAAATAGGAGAAATAATAAACACATTTTAAAATAAAATAGCACCAATGGAGGAAGAAAAGTTAAATAAAGACGAAATAAAAGAAAAAACAGGACAGCAGGGTAGAAAGGAAAAATAATTAATGAAGGAAGAAAAAACAATTTAAAACAAAAAATTAAGTATTGGAGGAAAAGAACAAAGAAAAGAGATTAAGATTTTTAAAAAAACCCTTTAAAATGAGGGTACAAAGGACTGATATGATAATGGGGAAAGACAGAAATAAAGAAAGATTCTTACTTTTTCTTTCTGTTTCTGCTCCATCAGAATCTGCTTCTTGGATTTCTTGTTGCTTTGGTCTTCAGTACTGTTCTTACTGGCCTCTGTCTAAGATAGCAGATAAAGGCAAAGAAGTAAAATACGCCAGGAAACTACACATTTTTACATTTAAAAGTGATCTGACTTTGGAAAACTGTTGCCAGGAAATGGTCGGTACACTAGAAACACCAGACTTTACAGGGTTCACCTTTCGTCAGCCAGTTACAAACAGGCGACAAAAACAACAACACTTAGCCTAAAGCACTGCAGTAATGACATAAACATCAAATTAAAATAGGTAATGTAAGTCTTATTAGGACAATGGTCAGAGAAATCTCTTCTTCTTCTTCTTCTTCGTTCGTCCTGAAAAGGACGGTGGTTGCGTTGTGTCTGTTTGCGCCTAAGCTGTGATATCTGCACCTTTCGGTCGACACATCCGACTTCTGCACGGCATTTTTTAAGGACTGGGTTTGCCTTCCCATTTCGATCCATGCTCGCTCAGCCAGCCTGCACTGCTGCAGACTGTTTCCAGGACCACCACGTGGAGGTGGAGCACGGTCTTGACCAGCTCTGGTTCGCTGGTCCTGACGCAGGCAGTTAAGCTATGAGTCGCTGACTGCATTCACTATTGCTGCATCTTGGGGTCCCGGTCAGAGAAATGACCTAAGATACAATTACACAGTCTTCGTCAGGGACAAAAACACGAAAACACCAGAGAAAAGAAAATGAGAACTAATCTAAATGCATTTAAAAAATGTTTAAATGATAACAAAATGATATGAGCCATAAAGAGATAGTAACAGACAAATAAGATGTCTGAGAAAACAATTATCTACATTTGTGCTGTTATAGACTACACTAATGCATTTGACAAGGTGACATGAGAAAATTATCAAAATGTGAGAAAGCATCGTTGGTAAAGATCTGATAATAATAAAGAACATGTACTGGAAACAAACAGTGGCTGTTGTTGTTTAACTAGGGCTGCTCAGCTTGTCGCACTTTTGCAGCAAATACCAAGACGAAAACTCCTTAGTATTATCTATCTACACTGTAGATCGAGGCTTTTCCTGTGGTTTTTCTGCCATTCTGAAACGTGCTGAGTTTAAGTCTTGAGCTCCAGTTTCTCCAGCTTGGCTTGCATTTAAAGGATCATCACATCTGGTCCCAAGCTAGGAGTAAGAAACGCGTGGCATACTGTGCTTTCCCCGCCATGCAAAGCCAAAGCCAAAGAATCAATTCTGGGACTCAAGTGACTTATCCAAGCTAAGTAAGCAATGCTGGGTTATCAACATGTTTTACCACAGGGGAATCGATGAAAAAGCAGCTGTAAGAACTTGCAACTAAATAACAAAATACAAAACATAAGACAGACTTTTGTAAATGGGTGCTTGAGCAGAAAAGATGAATTAAAATGGTATGACAGTGTCACAAATGTGGAACTGGTGGACAGAACCAGATAAATATCAATGGAACAAGATAAATAAGGGTGTTAGGTAGGAATGTGTAAGCAAGAATATGTCTATCTATCTTCCTTTTCAGTCATTTCTGACTATAGGAGCGTGCCACTAAGACGATGTCTCAGTGACACGAGTGTGACAGAATGGGGTGACCTCTTCTCTATCTCTGTTCAACTACGGCAGTATCAGCTACATTTGTTGCACTGACTTGATTGCATACTTTTCAATGGTCGAACGTTTCTCCTTTCTCTGCTGTGTAGCAGATATTTTGTATCTACATTCTTTCACTCCTCTCAGGGATAAGTCATCATGTCTGTTTGTTACCCATTTCTCCCTGCTTTGCAAGGAGCGGCTGAGATAATATGAATGACAACCATGTTGGCTAATCGCGGGTGCAGTCGACATCAGACTACAGATTAGCCCTACAAATCAACATCGTATTTGTCTAATCGAATATGTATGTATTGCCATGTGAAAATTAATATGTGAAAATCGCTAGTGGATGTTCAAGTCATTTGAGGCTGGCAACCTCATCATATAGAATGATAATTTCATGAACCACCACTGCAAGGGCTGGTGACTGCTTTATTGCTAGTTTCTTAAAGAGAACTAAATGCATAAATAGTCCCAGGTTCCATAAGGAGCAGGGAGGGAAAGATGAAAGAAATAAGGTACATTCTAATTAAAATACTTACAGTTTCAAACCAGTGTAAATGTCTATGTAAACATATTCATTTTAAAATTAATGAAAGTTCCAAACTTTTCAATCAGTGTAAATGTAAATGAAAACATTTTCAATTTATATTGTGAACACTTTTCAAACAGTGGAGATGTAAATGTAAACATATTCTATCTGTACTTTTAGCCTTTTCATTTAAATGTAAAGAAAGTTTTCTCTCGAGGGGTTAAGTTTAATTCTCATCGAGGATAAATTCAGAGGTAGATGGTATGGTGCAATAGGAAGAGGGGGGCACATAACTATATGTCAGAAATCGAAATATTCAGTACAGCGTTTCGTTTCTATTCTTTTCCCATAGTTGGTGGTGGTACCATTTGAGAGTACTATCTCTGGAACAAGAAGGGAAAAGTGGCCTGAGCTTAAAGACGAGGGACCAGCTTCGCAGACACTCCTTGACACTTCTGGGAACGTGCTACACCCTACAACTTTGACCAGCGACGAGCGTGATCAGTCTACCAGGAACAAAACCATTAGAAGGAACAGAACCGTCACTGACAGCTAAGTAGTTCTATAAGCTGCCATGTGACTTCTTAACTAAACATTCTACCATCCTTCAAGGATGAATATTTTCTTTTAAACTATTCAATTTTTTAAACTGTTAAAACTGAAGTGATTATTAAATTTTGTTATTTTACAAATTTAACTTCGATTTAATCATTTTGAAGGTACTGCATGTTTGTCTCTGTCAATTTACTAAATACACTATAAACACAGCTATACCATAAGACTAATAATTCCACTGAGTAAATCAGGGTGGGAGCTTGTACGAGCTGAAATAAAACCATTGCTTAATTCTTCACAAAAGGCAACGGATCAGATATAAGTTAACAATTGCTCAGCCTTATGCCGCACTGTTCTTGACTTCTGAATTATCTTGAGGTAGAAGTGTCATCATCCTTCTATTTACAAATCTGCCAAGAGTAATCTTGTGTGAAGGTAGACACCTTTGATGACCCATTTACAAACTCTTTAGTTTTGGCAACTGTTGGACCACTACTGCAAAGCAGGGGAGGCAATCCGTGATGAAGTTGAGCACTTGAATAAAGAGGTCAAGCTGTTGCCCATGCATAATGCCTCTGCTGGTGAGATCAGAGGAACGGCGCAGCTGTTACAGTCTGACACCAGAACACGTATATTATATATATGTATACCTTATGTCATTGTTGATGCTATACCTCATGTCCTTTTTTGAACTACTAAAAGCGCTATTTCCATGAGGGTCGTAGCTTGGTAAGCATGTATTAGCTCTACAATTGCCACAGTTATCCAAGTAGGATCATGTCATCTAAGGAACCTCAACTGATTTAATGAGCCATTCACAGTTTCACCGTGAGACAGTGTGAACTTAGACATGCATGGCTTAATCTTTGAGACAAGCATATGACTACTGGCAGGATCATCTAGATAACTGTCCGCACAGACGTGTGTCTTCTTCGAGTTCTCGCATGAGTTCGGAGACAGCGCTCTGTGTAGAGCGGATCCCAGCGGCTCCGGCGATTTTATTCTTGCTTTCTTTGCCTTAGGCTAGAACCACTGACTACCTGCCGACAAGACGTTCACCTAGTTGGACAGGATGGGCTGAAAGCGACACCAGCTTACTGACTGCCGGCCATGACTCACTGTGAGAGCGGGGCTTTTTTCGAGACCGTTGTCAAGCCAAAATACGGAGATGCGACGGCTTGCTCACATCAAGACAGAGGCTGCGCTTTACGGACACAACAGCCAATGTAGCGAAAGGTTTTTATGAGTATAGTTGTCAGTAGTAGTTACTGATAGAACAGAAAAGAATTCTGTCTGGAAAGAATATAGCCCCAGTGTCAGAGAAGAGCACTGGTATCACAGGATAGTCATGGCTGTGAAAGTCTTTACTTCAGATAGTAATAAGATTAAAGTTAGAGCCTAAGATGCCACTTTCGCTTGTAACTACCTATGATAGTCAACAATTCAGTAAAACTCAAAATGCAACAATATAAAATTGATAAGTCAGAGAAATACAATTACTGAATAATTTATTATGTACATCTATCTTTTGTTTTCTTCTTGTGCAAATTATGAATGATGAAAATTGAATGAATAAAAGGTTAATTACAAAATTACTCAATAGTTGAGTTTCATTCATTAACTAGAAAAAAAGTCCTTTCTGGAATCTTCAAAATAAAATAGAATGTTCATCCAAACTTTCCTTTATAACTAAACTGTCTCTTGTCTTGACTATTATCTCAGATCAGCTTGTTCATCATAACACAATAGTTAATTCGCTGTGACCACTCACAATGGCTGCTTGAATTTTTTCACATTGAATACTTATCATTAAGTTCTGTGAATGTCCTTTAGTAATACTACACAGCAGTATCAAATGCAGGTCTTGTACCAGGCCTCCAAGCACAGATGGGGCAGAGTACTTGAATATAGATAGCAATATATGATGCTCCTGAATTGGTCCAGGGAGGCACTATTGATCTAAGATTCTAGACCTCTTACTGGGGTATGACACGAATGAACCTGGAGACAATATGTGACAAGTGACTAGCCTTTGGTCATAGTTTCTACAAGCCTACGTGTCCATGAATGAAGGTGTTCAGAGTGTGTGCATGTATATGAATGATACATGGATCACCTCTGATCAGGGTAGCGAGACAAGACAGGTGTCTATCTGCAAACACATTCTAAAATAATACATGAATAAAATTTAATACATTTTATACAAATCATGATGCTGCCTTCGCCTTTCACATTCTGGAGTGCCAAGTCCATTATTCCAGTATAATAACTTTTAATTGAATACTCCTAGTGACATTCATGATAATCATTGGTATGCATCAAATTCCTTTATACATCCACAACTTAATTTCAGTTCAGTCCTCTGGTCTGATCCTGATACATATTTCAATCATAATAATCTACAATAAAACAAATTATTTATTCATAAATTTACATACCCTCTAGAATAGGTGCAAAGTATAGAACAGCCTCAGTTTGGTCAGGTAGCGCTGCACGGCATACAGATGGTAAAATGTTATAGCCTTGGCAAGCGTCTCCTTCCTTCAGGCTATCTGTCTTCTGCCTCTACTGTGTGTGTGTGTGTAAAGTCCGCTGCTGGCCTTTTTATAAAGAGAGCTCAACTGTGTAATTTTGTGGTTTTGCGTGCAGACTCAAGCGAGTGTGTTAGTTTAGTCCAGAAACCATTTTCGTTCTCCTCAACCCTGGTATCTACTACTTTCATTTATATCTCCTTTTACTGGGATGATCCTTAGCTTCCTTTGCATCTCTGGTTTTCCTTAATTAGTTTTGTCTATGATTTGTAGCAATTTTTGGAAGACCATTTTCACAATAACTTTTAACATGCTGGCCTACTTTACCTCAAATATCTCTGGAAAAAAGGCACTTAGCAACTATTCCTTTTGAATATAAATGCATGGTCTTGTCCTTCATAAAATGCAATCTATTCCATTTCTTTCCTTCCCTCCATTCGTTTGCAATTCACGTAAATCCATGGTACCATTAACACACAATTTCCTCTTGCCATACACCATTTGCAAATTGTTCGCGACACACACAAGAGAGTGCGTTGATTTGACCAGACGATATATTTCCTTATGCTGTGAATAGTAAGGCATTGTTTCATCACGCTACAGCCAAACACACACGAAACCACTGCCTCGCTAACCGATGAGCTGGAAGGGCCCGTTACCGGGAACACCACGCAGTCTTTTGAGACAGCATCCACCAGCACTCACTAGCTGGGAAACGAAAATAAGAATATGTACTGACAAGTGATCTGTTCAATATTTACAGTGAAAAAACATAAAGAGATTTATCAAGGCCATACCAGTGTTACTATGTATTGCTGGAGGTAGGATACGTCATGAGTTGTGAAGGTTGAAGGCAGATACAACATGCAAATATCGAACACCATAAAAATTGTAACTTGAATCAAAACTGCAGCGAAGAATGTCCAACAATTTCAACGTTTAATGACGTATTTAACACAGGAACATTTGGCTCCACATCTTAAATAAAATATGATCAGTAAGATGTTCTGATACAGCCTATGGTCCGTCCTTTATAATATCATATGTGCTTAGTTAGATCTGGCCGACAATATTCTTCCAAGTCCACACCGGACTGATATGAAATAGAGCTTCATAAAATCTTGACATCGTAAAAACTGTTAAAAAGGGTTACGGTACGTCCTTGAGAGTAACACTGGCCAATAAATATATCAGTAGCGACCATCATCATATCGAAGAAGGCTACAAGCACTTATAAAATATCTCCATATTCACGAAGAACATGAAATACACGTCCACACAGCTTGACGGACACAGCCCAAAAGAGGCAGAAAGTTAAGAAGTTGCTTCTAAGAGCACAACAACCTCCTGCTACCTATTTATGTCAGATCAACATCAATGGTGCGATGTTCACAAATAGTGCATTATCGTACTGCTCATTGGTGCGCACAGATATATCTCCCAAACGGGCATGTCTGTGTGCAAGAACGAGGCGTAACAACCAGGAATCTCAGTTGGTGATTGTTAATGTTAATTAGAATCAACCTCACTGCACTCTGGGCAAACCCAAAGGTGCTCAGTCTCCCTCAGCAACTGTTGAAGAGTATGAATGCTAATTGTACTTGTAGCACGCTGGTTGTACATACGATGAATGCATCCTCTCTCACGTCCATGTCTGCTAGTCCCACATTTGATGCCAAACTCCAACAGCCTCAGCCTTGTTGATTCATCCATTACAGTGTCATTATCCAGCAGGCGATCATTAATAGCCCTTAGTATCTCTCCCTTATCCATGTCCAGTGTCTCCACTATGGGTGCTCTCGAGGCCAGTCTGTCAGCTCTCTCATTGCCACGTACCCCTGCATGACCAGGACAGTAGATCCACACCAGTTCTTCAAGACTTGAGGATTCTATTGATGTTTTCCATTCCTGCTGCAGCCATGCGTTCTGAAGTTTACGAAGCATGGCTTGAGAGTCTGACAATATAACTGCCCTGGTTGATGGAGTTTCAAACAGCCACCTCAGTGCTGCAGTAACTGCTTCTACCTCCATTCTCATGCTGGAGGTTGTTGTCATGTAAGATCCACTCTGTTCAGTGATGACCCTGCCCTTTATTCTCGCATAAAATTGTTTGATCACCTTATGAGAAAGGTGATCAAACAATTTTATTTTTTTTTGTCTATGTAACTAATACATGGGTTTGTTCCTACCAGCTTCATAAAGTCTGCGTACTTCTTTTTATCTCTTGTGGTGACACTGCCAGCTTTTCTCAGACATTTCATCCTGCATGTTGTGATCATCCTCTTTGTCTTGACCTTCTGAAACTATATCGCACGTTTCATTATATTCAGTGATCTTCCTACTGATCCACTTTATGGTGAACAAGATATAACTGCATCTGCTTCCTTTTCTGAGGTCAAACTAAAGTTTTGCTGATGATGTGAATTCTGGTCAGCTTTGCCAATTCTTATACTTGCTGTCTGCTGCTAATACATATTTTTTATTATTCTCAGGTGACTGCTATTGATGTTTATGCTTTTCAACATTTTGATGCTAAAGAAATCCTGAGAAAAAAAACACACTATGGCATTTATTGAAGCCACGCAACTCGGCACGTCAACATAAAAAGTACCAAAAATTATGTTGTTTGACCCACTGTTCATAACTTACATTGTTTGTGCTATTGTTCTTTTCTGTGGCTTGAGGTTTTTCTTTCTCTGTTCCTGGCTGAGAATTATCAGCTTTCCGGGTCTGTTGTTTTCCTGATCTGAAATATTAAACAACACAAAAACATACATGAAAATCTCAGACAATTTTGGTTGGCATGTCCACAAGTAACGAACACAATGCTGACTAAGGGAGGCAATCAATTACAAGTCTATATCCTTTTATCTGAACACCTGAAAACCAAAATATTCTGAAAATTGAATGTTTCTTGGGGTTATTTTTGAACACATATTGGGTGACTGGACTATTTTTGAACACATTTTGGGTGACTTTGGGCCATTTTTGAACACATTTTGGGCTATTTTCTATCATAATTATGGTTACTGGGCTAATTTTAACAGTCATAGACTGGGTGATGCGCCAGACAACAGAGGGCAGTTCAAGAGGAATAAGATGGACTACATTTTCTACATTGGAAGATCTGGAATATGCAGATGACATTGCACTACTAACACATTCACATCAACACATCCAGGAAAAAACGGACAGACTTAATAAGTTTAGCCAGCAGGTGGGCTTGAACATCAATTTAAAGAAGTCAGAGGTCATGACGCTCAATGTGAGCAACCCTGAGCCCATATCAGTAAGGAATCAGCAACTGGTACAGACAGACACCTTCACATACCTAGGATGCATAGTAACACCAGACGGCGGGGCAGGCAAAGACATCAACATCAGAATGAATAAGGCAAGAACAGCCTTTTTTAGCCTAAACAACATCTGGAAATCCTCTCAATACAGCACAAAATTAAGATTTTTTTTTTTTTGTACGCCCGCTAATACTCAAGGCGAAATCTCAGGTTATTATTAATGTCTAACCTGACATTGATTTTACGTGAGTATCCCTTTTCTTGTACAGAGACAGGTGTCCCTCGCCATTCAGGCAGATACTCGCCGATTTCGGAGGTACTCATTAGAGCTGGGTCGGCTCAGGAGCCGCCAATCCCTGGTCGACGACACTCCTTCAAATGTACTCGCCAGGTCTCGAGTTAATCCAGTCCAATTCCCGGTCGACGAAAAATCCTCAAATGCCGTCGCCCGGGTTTGATCCTGAATCACCCGGTCGCCAGAGTGGTGTTGTAACCACTACGCTAGCGCGGCTCCCTAAAAAAAAAAAATTAAGATTATATCAGAGCTGTGTGCTTTCTGTGCTTCTCTATGGTGCAGAATGCTGGAGAGTTACAGAGAAGGAAATGTCGAAATTGTCCTCTTTTCACACAACATGCCTAAGAAAAATTCACTGAATCTTTTGGCCGAATACCATCACCAACCAAGATCTGCTTGCTCAGAGCAAGCAAGAGGACAAGCACACCATCATAGCTGGCAGACACTGGAGCTGGGTTGGCCATGTCCTCTGAAGAGACCCCGATGCCATCACAAGAACAGCTATGCTTTGGACCCCTGAAGGAAAACGAAAGAGAGGCCGACCAAAAACAACCTGGCGGAGGACTGTGGAGGCTGAGATGCAAAGAATGAACCAGAGTTGGGGCACTGTACGAAGGATGGCCGCCGACCGAGCAAAGTGGAATCAATTTGTTGTTGCCCTACAAGATGCCACTAGGCGTGATGGCCACTGACTGCTTTGACGGCGGCGGCTAAGGATCAAAGAAGAAGAAGAAGAAGCTAATTTTAAAATCATTTTGGGTGATTCTGGGCTATTTTATAACACATTTTGGGCCAATTTCAGCTATTTTCAAACACATTTTTGGCGACTTTGAACACATTTTGGGCAACTTTGGACTATTTTCTATCATAATTATGGTGACTGGGCTAATTTTAAAATCATATTGGGTGATTCTGGGCTATTTTATAACACATTTTGGGCCACTTTCGGCTATTTTCAAACACATTTTTGGCAACTTTGAACACATTTTGGGCAACTTTGGGCTATTTTCTATCATAATTATGGTGACTGGGCTAATTTTAAAATCGTATTGGGTGATTCTGGGCTATTTTATAACACATTTTGGGCCACTTTCGGCTATTTTCAAACACATTTTTGGCGACTTTGAACACATTTTGGGCAACTTTGGGCTATTTTCTATCATAATTATGGTGACTGGGCTAATTTTAAAATCGTATTGGGTGATTCTGGGCTATTTTATAACACATTTTGGGCCACTTTCGGCTATTTTCAAACACATTTTTGGCGACTTTGAACACATCTTGGGCTACTTTGGGAACACAATGTGGATAACATTTGAAAACCCAAAAAAATCTGGTTTTCAAAACAAAGCTGTCCTTAAGGATTTTGAATAAAAAGTCACCGACCTCTACAGATATATGGTTTTAAAAATCATATAGACCACGGCACGTCACACCACGGCACGTCAGTTAATTTCAGAGATTATAGAACGCCTTCCAGTGAACAAATTATTAAAATTTAAAATACTAATCTATTTCATTCATGACCCTACAGTTGCCTGTGGAGCATATATATTCAACAAATTAATTCCAAGCTTTACTGCCCTGTACAGGTCTTTCCATGTCTTCATGTAGTATGATGCTACTCCTGCAGATGGCTCCCTCATCAGGAAACCTGCACTAAAGCATGCACAGGTGGTTCATGTGACAATATGTTTGACATGATGAAGATGCCAGCCCCATGCCCAACCTTATATTAGTCACCTTTTATGACATGCCTGAAGAAACAGTTGACCTAATCTTTCTTTGTCTTCTCACAGGATCCCAGGAACTATGTGGGCCATGGTAACATTCATGAAAGCTAAATAATATTCTGTTAAAAAGTCAATAAACATTCAATTCGAAACACACAGCTCGTAAATAAAAATCAAATTCAAAACATTCAGTGCACAGATAACCATTCAATTCAAAACATTCAGTACACAAATAAACATCAAATTCAAAATATTCAGCATACAAATGAACATCAAATTTGAAACATTCAGCACGTAAATAAACATCAAATTCAAAACATTCTGTACACGAAAAAACACTCAATTCAAAACATTCAGTACACAATTAAACATCAAATTCAAAACAATCAGCACACAATTAAACATCAAATTCAAAACATTAAATACACAAATAAACGTCAAATTCAAAACATTCAGTACACAAACAAATGTCAAATTCAAAACATTCAGCATACAAATAAACACTACTTTCAAAACATTCAGCACACAAATAAACATCAAATTCAAACATTCAGCATACAAATAAACACTACATTAAAAAAATTATGCACACAAATAAACATCAAATTCAAACATTCAGCATACAAATAAACATTACATTCAAAATATTCAGCACACAAATAAATATCAAATTCAAAATATTCAGCAAACATTTAAACATCAAATCAAAATATTTAGCATACAAATGAACATCAAATTCAAAACATTCAGCACATAAATAAACTTCAACTTCAAAACATTCAGTACACAAATAAACATTCAATTCAAAACATTTAGTACACAAATAAACATTCAATTCAAAACATTCAGCACACAAATAAACATTCAATTCAAAACATTCAGTACACAAATAAACATCACGTTCAGAACATAAAACACACAAATAAATATCAAATTCGCCCTACAAGACGCCACCAGGCATGATGGCCACTGACTGCTTT
Source organism: Oreohelix idahoensis (assembly GCA_024509875.1). Lineage (NCBI taxonomy): Eukaryota > Metazoa > Mollusca > Gastropoda > Stylommatophora > Oreohelicidae > Oreohelix > Oreohelix idahoensis. The sequence goes on from JAMPIV010010981.1 coordinate 91,962, forward strand.
GACGGTCGGCGGCTAAGGATCAAAGAAAGAAAAGAAGCAGGTAATCCCAAGTTGTGTAGACTGTGGCTCTTAGACATACAAAGGTATTGTTCTTCCATTAATGCTCAACAGCTAGACTTCAAACAGGTTGCGTACTTGTCCTCAAATGGATTGGTTATCGATTTTATTAGAAGGATGGAAGCCTTCCCAAACGAGACATGGGAAGAACTGAAAAAGGAACTTATCAGGTGTTATTCTGAAATGACAGATGGTTCCGATGCGTGGACACTTCTTCGTAGGATACATCAACAACCCCAGGAATCCACCCAAATGTTCAGCGATAGGTTGTTGAACCGTGCTGAGGAAGCTTTCATGGGACACGATATTAACCAGCAGGAGGTGGAAAAGCAGTTAGTGGGAATATTTATCAATGGACTTAACGGAACGCCGATAAAGCTACACCTACTTCGGAAAGATCCACATAACTTGACACAGGCTATAGAATTAGCCCTAGCGGAGGAAAATGTCAGAGACGCTTAGGCCTCAGCTGGGAAGAGTGGTGGTGCAGGAAGAAAGAGAGGAGGAACCAATGGAGATAGGACAGTGTCAACGGAGACCAATGTCTAACCGAGGAAGAGGAAGGCACACTTGCTTTACATCAAGACTTGAGGAACCCAGAGCACCGGTGTGTTACGCGTGCAATCAGATCGGTCACAAGTCCTACACATGTAGGTTTAGGCAACAAGGGCCACAACGACCATCGAGATGGGTTGAGACCTTCAACGGTACACACACTAGACACACAGCCGCCTTGTCTAGTGACTGTGCTGAATGTATTTGCACACAAACTCAAAACAAAACATTTGCAGACATAACCCAGACGCCACAAACATTCGTGCAGAGTCTGACATGCAAACACTTACACGCAGGGAAAAGACAGACCCGCTCACTTTTCGAGGCCGATGTGAGTAGGGTGAATGAAAGGTCTCAACTACAAGAAGTGAACAATTGAGCAATGCAAATAGATACAATAATAGCAATACTGCCAGTACAGCAAACCATTGGCAAAGTATAAACAGAAGGAAAGAAAGGATAGCGAAACGGAATGACATTACAGGAACAAGGGCATTAGAGAGACAACAACATCAAACACAGCCATGTTGCCGAAGTTGGCGAAAGGAAAATGAGAGAAGAGGAAAAGATATATGGAAAAACACAGTACAACCACATGACAAGACAGAGAAAGGATATGTTGATACAAGTGGAAGACAACCACAAGTGAACATGATAGGAAGGCACATGTTAGGTATAACCACCAACCATACCATAGACAATGGGCTAGGGTACATCACCGTGCAAGTTGGTTTGACAAGACAAGACGGCAACAACAAACATGTCAAGAATACAGAAATAGGAAGATGAAGTGGGATGGTTCAGTAGCAGACAGGAACAAACAACACACACAGGAGAGGAGAAACATCTGTACTGAATGCGAAAGGGAGAAATGGAACAAATATCAGCATAAACAGAGATACCATAGGATATGTAATAACAGTGAGAGGACACTCACAAGTTTCAACAGATTTTTGAATAACGTTACAGAATGTACTAAGGGAAATAGGGATATATGGAATAGGGACTTATGTAGCGAAGGGAGGTAATAATATTATTGTGTCCCTTAGGTGCCTCGGTGAGTTTTGTTTTGGATGAAGTTGGAATGAAAATGAGATGCACGGGTTCCTGAAGCAAACAGTCCGTGACAATGAATGAGTTGTGAGTTGAAAAAGTTGTAATAGGAAATTGAGGAAAGAAGTTAGTCAGTTGGATTTGAGAAGTTAAATGTAGCAGTAGCATAGGTCTGGGAATGTTTTCTCCCATGTATTAAAATGTTAGAATGGTGAGCACCACAGGGAAGATCGTAGACAACAAGCCATAGTTTGGTTGGCTCTTGTGTTCACAAATGATGTACGGCTGTCTAGTTCCTTGGAGACTCAAATGCCATCTTTATAGAGAGAATTGCTGTTTGAGCAATTTAGATGTAGTTTTGATGATGTGTGATTTCCACACCCACACAGTGGGCTCAAGACATGTGTGTTTTTCCCAAGTGCAGAGATAGCAGGTATGAATGGTTTGTTTAGTAGTGTGTAGTAAGAACAGTTGGTAGAAATAGTCATTCCCTGGCGGTTTAGGCCAGTCTTCGTCATACGAGATAAACCAACCAGCGCACACAGAAATAGGCCAGAACATTTTATCGGCAGAAAAGAATAATAGGAAACCAGTAAATTTAAGTGGTTAACGTTCTAGTCTCAGAAAGGAAAAGAAACAGTTGGGCAACAAAAGTAAGGACGAGAAGGGAAAAGTATAGAAACAGGGACAGTAACCAGAACCCATGGAACGAGGAATAAAAGGTCGACTTTGTAAATAATCAACACTAGTGAAATGACTGACTGTGTCAGTTTGATTACATGCAGCAGCAGAGTGGCCAGTCAAGAATAAATCTCCTTCCACGTAAATGTTGCCTACATGCACAGCGGATTTTGGTGCCTTGTGCATCATGTGAATAAAATTGACTACTTTGTTTGGTTCACCGCTGTTCTAGTGAAGTCCATTATCATCGTGTTTATCATCCTGCATCAGTTCTATTTCGTGTTATATATATGTACTCGTACATGAAACATCATCATGTGCAACTACCCACTGTTGGGATAGGGATCGGACTTACCACTAAACAATAACAACAACACACCAGCAAGCACGGCCACAGCACACATATAAACATCAAATTCAAAACATTCATTTGCATCTCCATACAGTTTTTCCAGGAATGGTATTGGTGATGGTCATAAATACTCTCTCTGTTCCTCATATATTGGGTATCTTTGAAGCAGATGTTCAGCAGTCATTTTAACAATGCCACTTTGACACTCATCGGTAGTTCCTGTCTTTAACTTGTTGAATAGATGGTATTCCAATCAGTTGTGGCCCATGTGGCATCTGAAAATTACCACTTGTTCTCTTCTGCTGAGCTGGTTATTTGTATCATTTTGTGTATGGCCTGGATACTCTGCATCCCATTTTTGTTTGTTTCTGATAAAACGCTTTGCTTCTTCTAAAGTTATGCTTGTAATAGGCTGAGGTAGCTGTCCACCTTTCTGTGCCAATCTTTCAGCCTCTTCATTGCTAGTGATGCTACAATTAGATGGGATCCACTGTATGACAACCATTTTTAATCATTGACCTACTTTGTGGAGCAAAGTACAACTAACAACAATGAATATCATCATAATTTTCCTGTTCACTCCAGATGGAGCATGCAGCTACCACCACTTGCAGGAAGCAGCAACTAAGTATTCATATGCTCTTGCAGCAGTGGTGTCTGTAGCAGCTTGTTTGACATGATGATGACCTGGTCAACCTCATGATAGTCACCTTGTACAACATACCTGCCTGAGGATGTAGCAGTCCCATGTCTCATAAGAAACTCACCGGGAACTACACAGGGAACACATGACAGGGAACACGTGACAATGAACAGAGAGCTTACAAATCTGGTGTTGGAGATTTGGATCCATCTCCTCTGTTCTGAGTCTTAGCATCTGAAGTAGACGTCTTAGCTGCTTGTGATCGTTCTGTATAGAAACAACATGAGAAACAATTGTGGCAGTGATTAGTCTGATCAAAGTTCTGGTCAAAGGGAAGTAATTTAGAGAAACATAGACATCATCATCATCAGTTGCCATCTCCACAACGAAGGTTGGCTGTAATGGATCTCCAACGTCTTTTGTCTCTTGTCTTGGTGGTGCACTCTGATAGACTCTTTCCTATCCATCTCTTGATGTTATCTTCCCACTTATAGCGCTGTCTTCCCCTTGCACGTTTGCCTTCAACTCTCCCTTAGTAGAGTAGTAGAGAAAGGTTACATTCCTTTAGGTTATAAACTAGATTAAATTGTTAATCTGGTAATACGAGTGAGTAGGCGAGATTCATGTGAACTGTGTGAACTCTGTTTATAAATGGGAAGACATTGAATTCTAGATGGTTCGATGAAAGTTTTCTTTGCAAATCAGAAGTTAAGATTTAAGCAGTTCATTTTGAAACGTGACAGAGTGTGCATCATGTCAAGAGTTAGTCCTCGAGTTAGTAGAAACAGCCTAGTTGGTTGTTCGTCTGTAGTTTACAGACTTTACTATTCGTAATGCTCTTTTTGCCACTCATGTGTTGTGGCACATTCAGTAAGGAGAGAGATGACAGTTATTCATTGTATTGTGAGGACTGTGAGTTTTTCTGAACACCAGGTACGTGTTAAAATAATCTGTAGTTTGAAGTGTCGAGAAAGATAGACTTGTGATAAACAGAACTGTAGTATGAAGTAGAATAAAAACTTGGTAGACCTTACATCCCTGGCAGTAGGCCAGTTTCATAACGATATACCAAGACGACATTTACGAAGTAACTTTTAAAAAAAAGAATGATGTTTTATAAATGAAATGACAGTAGGGGAGAAAAGAAAAACGTGTAAACATGCAGTGGTTCTCAGCATGGGACCAGGGCACCACAAGAGTGTGAGAATGAACGGCAGCAGATGTTTGTTTTGTACACGGTAGCCAGCAAGTATATTGGAAGGCTGGTTGCAGTGAACTTTGCCAACCTTTTTTCAAGTTCTTCAATTTTGTGTGTGTGTAAAATTGAGATAAACTGGAGAAACCTTGCTGTCGTCATTCTCGTCAAATATGTGAGGCAGTGAGTCTGGTTATGGAAAAACATGATAATAGAGCTAACATGATATGGCAGTGATATGAATCTACATTATATGATCAGCAACTACAAGATAGTTGGTTTGTGACATGCACCTGGTAGGAGAGAAGAGCAGTAGACACAGGCGTGAACGCCACATGACTTGTGTCAGCAAAGTGATTATTTTCTATTTGTGTAAAAAAGGTGGTTCCATAGCAGATACTGACATAGGGGAGCAAAATCTTAAAGACTTCACTATACTAGGTCCAGCATCGAGAGTTGGGGTGACCAATTCCCTTTGTCATCGACTTTTCTTTCCCTAACTCAAACAGCAGAGTCAGGTACCCATTTACAGCTGGGTAGACTGGAGCATAATTTCTTTGATCTTAATAACACTCTTGCATCATCATCATTACTCTACAGCTCCCTAAGGAGCATGGGACTTCCAAAAATTTATGCCATGCCTTTCAGTCCTGTGCCATCTGTTCAAGGTATTTACACCTCTATCCCTTTGATGACTGTCTCCTGTTCCCTTCTAATAGTGAGACAGTAACCCAAACTCCCTTCAGCTGCAACATAAACTTCCTTAACAGAAACACATTTTACGGACCATCATCATTTTACTTTGTGCTCATAGAACCACCACTGTAGTTGGTCCTTTTGCCGGAAGCCTGCAGTGACATGCTCTTGCAGCAGTGAATTCTGTGGCAATTAATTTTAAATGATGAGGTTGCCAACCTCATACACAACCTCATATTTGTCACCTTGTATGACATGCCTTGAGGGTGTAGTAGTTCTATCTTTTTTTGTCTCTTCAGGCAACTATAAGGGGCATGCTACAGGCACTTAAATAACATACTTTCAATACCCTTTTGCTCCCCAAGGAGCAGAGACCTTCTACAAACACATGCCCTCCTGTCATGTACCATCATCTCAAGTTCTTTCCACGTTTTCCTCAACATTTTCACTTCTATCTCCAGTTCTCTTCTCCGTGTATTTCTTGGTCTACCTCTGCCTCTCTTGCCCTGGGGGTTCCACAGCAAAAGATTCTGTGATGCTATCAACAGGTTTCCTCAATGTGTGTCCTATCCATCATCAGCATCTTCTTCTCATCTCTTGTTCCACTGGCACTTGTCTGGTTCTTGTCATCTTACCTTACAAGACAAGATATTGCCAAAAGCTGAGAAGGTATCACTCAGAGCTTTGTCCTGTTCTTTTTTTTTTTCTGTCTATTCAGAGACGCATGGGAACTACATGAGGCTTCCATCTTGAAGGACTGCGTTGAATTATTTGCTTTAGTAGACTTGACCGTGTTGCTGCTTTCGGGCTCCAAGTTTCAACTGGATGGGTAAGCCGGCCCCATGGTCAATCCTTCAGTCTCCTTCTTTGGCATGCAATTACACACTTGCAATTTTTAGTAATTTCTCTAAGGACCAAATTTTTGTTTGTTTTTTTCAATAAAAATTATTACCTATTATTTATATAAAAAGACATAATAGTCTAGAAAAAACAGTGATGGAAGGCATGGTCCCTGGAAAAAGGGGAAGGGGTCGACCTAGACGACGGTGGACCCAGGACATCACAGAGAGTCTGAACTTGTCTTTGGCTGATGCAGGTCGACTTGCCCAGAATCGTGATGCGTTCAGAGCAGCTGTAATGGAGACAACGTTCTGGAAAGAATACATCACATGATGATGATGACCTATTATTTATTAAAATACCAGTCTGTCTGTAATAACAGAAATGACAGGACCAAAAACAAAATTACCTTTATCAGCTGCAAGTTTCGTAGCAAGTTTTGCCTCCTTGTACCTCTTCTTGGCGGCTTTTCTTTTGGTTTTTTTGTCTTGAAAAAACTGACCATGCTGGGCACTTGTGTGAGTAAAGTTAGTATTTTTATTATAATAGTGACTTGCCCCTGATGCCTCTTGTGTAGTGTGTGTGCCACGAGGAACATAGTCATCGTCGCTATCATCATCCGAATCATCGTAGTAGCCATAGTCCTGTTGACTTGCTAGACAAGATGAGACATCAATTTAACACTATACGCCATGTCATATGAAAACATCCCTAAATATATATGATATATCTGTTAATGCAGAAGAGAACTCGTGACAGGTACAAAGGGAATGAAGACAGGTAAAAACCTTAATCTGATGGCACAGGACAAGAAGACTTGACATTTGTTTGTTGGGGGGTGTGGTGTTGAAAAGTGAAAGAAGAATATCAATTAAAACATTGAATACTAAATATTCACACAGATTATTTGTTCCACAAAGTCATCTGACCTGTAATAGAAGCATGAAGCAATGGCCTTATTTTTTTTTTCCTAAATGTAGCATGCAACCTCATGATATAAAATAAATTACTACAGCCGTGATGGCCCCTTGAGTGACGAAGGAAATAAATAAATGAAGTAGCATGGGTGCACCACTGAAGTTGATTCCCACGCAGGAAGTTGGTGGACCCATGCAGGAAGTTGGTGGACCCATGCAGGAAGTTGGTGGACCCATGAAGGAAGTTGGTGGACCCACACAGGAAGTTGGTGGACCCATGCTACTTCATGAGAGCTTCATGTCATTGCTCTTGTAGTGATGGTTTATGTAGCCATTCTTTAATAGTGATGCTTCTTGTCCCATTCACAACTTCAGCTAGTTCACCTCTTATGATGTGCCTGGTGGGAGCACTGATCCTATTTTTCTTAGTCTCATCAGACTCCCAGGAATTAATGGGGAAGACAGGAACTAATGGGGAAGACAGGAACTAATGGGGAAGACAGGAACTAATGGGGAAGAAAAAGTGGAAGACAGACTCATTCAGATCACTGATTCCCAAACCAGGAGCTGCAATCCAAACTAGGGTCTTGTAAATAAATGTTCCTGGGGTTTGCTGGAAGGGCACGAGGACTAAATATATATTTTCTTAACAACATGTGAGTTTCCAGTCTCCTCATTACTAACATGTACCAACTCAACAGGATGTTGCAGTGACATAAAAACTGCTTTAGGGCTACAATAAATAGGTTTGGGAAACTCTGGTTAGCAAAACTGTTATGCATCTTTTTGTCATTCTTGTCATAAATATAATCTTGTTAAAATGAAGAAAAAACTTAGATTCAGGTACTGACCACAACTATTGTGTGTTTGTGTGTGTGTTGTTGTTTAACTAGGGCTGCTCAACTTGTTGCTCTTTTGCAGCCAGTACCAAAAAGGAGAATCCTTGGCATTATCTACATTGTAGACCTAGGCTTTTTATTTGGCTTTTCTGTTATTCTGAAACTAGTTGGGTTGGAGCTCCAGTTTTTTCCCCGGGTATTCTATCTTGGCCTGGCATGCATTTAAAGGATCCTCAAAAATAGTTTAATGCAAGAAGGGGGAAGAACTGGCATAGTGTACATTCCGTGCCATCGACTGGGGCTCCCCAAATATGCAGGCCAATAATTCTGTCCTCCTGTTCTGGGTTCTCCCAAGGAATCATCAAATCCTGCTCATAGCCACTTCCCAGCTCCCTTTTGCCTGTTGTAAATTAGTTGTTAGATCTTGCTGCTTGCAGCCAGCCAGGTAAAACCTGCAGTTAAGTCTGGAGCTCAAGTGACTTCCTCTAGCTTAGTGTGCAGTGCTGGGTTCTCAATATGTTTCACCACAGGGGAAATCATGATGGTGGGCCACTTTGGTGTAGATAACTGATCCCTGAAGCATTGACCAGGTAACGCAACAGCAGCGTGAATTCCTTCATATACTTACTTAGTCATTTCTCTTCTACCTTGGAGTGTAGAGGTTAGAAAGAGAAAGACAACCATGCTATCCTATCAGCAGTTTTCCTTTTGGCCAGGTTTCAGTTCCATATTTTCTTGACCATCGGCACACTAGGGTTGATGTGGTCAGCATCACTCTGGCCGCCTTAACCTTCCCAGAGTTGCTCTGGTACCCAATTCATGAGGGTGTGTTGCCCCGGGGCCATTTGCGGTCTTAAAAAATCCCAATTTTAACTGGGGATCGAACCAGGACCTCCAAGCTGGGAAGCCAGTGCACTAACCACTGTGCTACCACGGCCTAACACTATATTCCCAATATGCCTCAAATGGACGTGTAACAAGATCCCAGGTTCCAGTCCAGTCTTCGGTCCTTCAGAGATTATCTGATATTGTCCTCCCAGCAAATTCTAGGTCATCCTGGAGGTCTGGAACCTTGGCTCTTGGTTTCTCATATTTGTCATGGTAGCTTGAGATCATGTGTATCCCCTAATGTAGGTAAATAGTGTAAACATGCTTCAAGTCTTGTGTCAGTTAGCGCAGGTGATCATGTCTCCTCACAACTTTCTGGCTCATTCGTCATGAATACCCTTTAAATGTAACGACTGTCATATTGGAATTATTAGCTTTGCAAGACTTGTTCGTGTTGTTGTTGGAAGTTTTTTGGCTATAAATTTTCGGCAGGATGGGTAGCCAACCCCTCACCCAACCCTTCTTAGTCACCTTCTGTGACATAACTGGTAGTTATTGTTGAACACAATTTACATCACTGCACTCCGGGCAAACCCATATAAAACACGACGGGTAGCCTGACTCAGTCTCCCTCAGTGTCAGTATGTTGTCAGTGTCCCCACTGTTGGTGCTCTTGATACCTGGTAGTGTACAGTGTATCTAATTGTTGTTTCCCATTTATACCACAATAACACACTCCAAACTGTCTTGTAAATGTATCCTGTAGCTCAATAAGTGGTTTTCCCCTCTGGTCCTTACAACATTACTTACCTCGACTGTTATGCATTACTTCTGTATGCTGAATACGTCTCAATCTCTTTGTTCACAACTTTACATTTTTTGTGAGAGACTGATTAATTGATGCCAATTCCATACCAAAGATTGGGAGATTTTAACACCAATTTTCAAAAAGGGTGACAATGACAATGTGGAAACCATAGAGGCATATCCCTTCTCAGTGTCCCATTCTACTCTAACAGGCAGAGACTCCGACGCCTCATTAAGGTTGATTCTCAAGACCTAATCTTCTCTCAGACCTGAGTGAAAAGGCCCTTGAGTATAAGAGTGAGATCCATCTTTGTTTCATAGATCTGGAAAAGGCATTTGACAGGGTCCCCTGGAGCGAACTTTGGGACTGTTTGGCAAGGAAGAACATTCCAGCACCTCTGATTCATGCTATACAGAGCTTCTACAAGTCTTGCAGAAATTATGTGAGGACAGCAAACTATAAGTCAGAAGAGTTTCCCATTGGCCAACCACATTTATTCTATGCAACAGAAAGTAAGGAACATTTATTTTCTGGGTTTTTTTTTAGTGAATTTGGTAATAATAAAGTGGGTCTCTAAAAGTTGCTTTTTCCATTATGATTTATTTCTATACATTTCCCAATGCAGTCAAAGATTTTCTTGCTTTCTGTATTCTATATCCTTATATCATTATTTACTTCTCCAAATTCTGTCTATATTGCTGCAAATATGTATACCATATATTCTTGAGTATATTTTGAGTTAGGGAAGGAAAGAGCAGCGAGGAATGGAACTGATCACCCCACCTCTTGATGCTGGACCTAGTATGGTGAAGTCTCTAACACTTCACTCCCCTACGGGACTACATTTTTACTCGAGTATAGGTCGATCTGACAACAAGTCGACCCCTAGACTTCAGGGTGTTAAAAAGCTTCCAAATGACCAGATTATAAGTCAAATAAGTTTTTCGTCGATTCCGAATTTCTACATTGCATTGGAATTTCCATGCCTTTCTGCAAATTTGATCACTGTCAGCTTAACCCTTTCCTGTTTAAAGCGATTGAAATCGCCCGCCCGGAAAGTCTGAATACTTTGTTAGTCGATGCTAAACAGCAACAAGATTGCTGTATTTAGCAAGACCCGAGTTATAAATATATATTTTAACAGATAAAACAGTGCTGAATCAGTTTTACAAATTAACAGTACACAGGAAACACGGGACGTTCCGGGTTCCACCCTTCCTCAGCCACAGTTACAAATTGGCAACAAGGACAAGAAATATAGACAGGTTATAGAAATATACTATAGAACATAACAAACACATAATGTATATATATATGAAATATAACAACACAGGTGAAGAGCAGTAATAAAGCAAGGAAAATATAAAAACCGAAAAATATATATATAAAGGCAATTAATTCAACAATCAACGAAAATCAAAAGCAGAAAATGGAATAATAAAACAAGAAGTCCTGGACAATCGTCGATAAAAGATCCGGTGAATACAATGGCGTCAGGCATCAATAATGAAAGTGATGTTATAAAATACACAAATAGGAAACGAAACACAAACTTCATAAAAGATCGTGAAAAAGCGATGCATGAAATAAAGAAGTCTGAAATAGAGGAAAGTTTATGAATAATAATAGAGTTAAGCAAAATAACGTTGGACTTTTAGACCATGAAGAGAAAGGCAACCCATTTCAAAAATGAGACGATTCTCTAGAGAAAAGTGAGTATGGTCATTGCAACAACAGGATATCACATAACCGTAATGGTCTGGGTTAATGAAATGAAGGGCCACAGGTTTAGGTGATAAATGTCCTTTAAGTGCTCATGGAATCTATCTGCCAAACGTCTGCCAGTTTCACCAATATAGGTAATGTTGCATCTTTTACAGATAATGGCATAAATAAGATTCCCAGGTTCACATTTAAATGACTTTAATAATAAAATTGCCCTTCGGAAATGAAATAGTCTGAGTTTGGAGCACATGCGCATTGGTACGACATCTGGGGCAGCTGATGATTAGAATCAATCGATATGATTTTTCGTGATTTTTTAAAGTCATGGCTTTCTGGTCGGTCAAATATTTGCTTTGAGATCTGAACAGTGACTTGTTGTTTTATCAGGATGCTAACTGTGCGACAAGTGAGATGTGGATACTGAATAAGGGCCCAATTTAGACTCTGACAGTGACGAAATTGAATCTAGTGAAAGAAGTAATGGTATTGCTGATAGATCAAATGAAGGAGGCTAGTCAACAAAGCATACTCCAGTTGATATTTATGACTTTGTAGAAACTCAAACACGTGTTACTTAATATATTTTGATCCAAAAATTAAATGAAGCAGCAAGTTTATAACTGAAGGATACTAGTGAGTGGCGGGAAGGGTGGTAGGTAAATCAGACCTGTTTCATGAATTTTATTTTTTATGCAAGAATGGACCAGAGCTGGGGCACTGTAGGAAGGATGGCCGCCAACTGAACAGAGTGGAAGCTGTTTGTTGCTGCCCTACAAGACGCCACCAGGCGTGATGGTCATTGTCTGCTTTGACAGTCTGCAGCTAAGGATCAAAGAAAAAGAAAAGACGGGGACATGTTTCTTATGACCAAAATGGGAATAAATTTCTCGACTTATATGGTACATATATTTATGTTTAATCCACATCTTGTAAGGGCGTATCTTCCGATCTTATTATGAAACCACAAATTTTCTACTTTTACATCCGAGTTCCTTGAAGAGGTGCAGAATAAAGTTCAATTTTTTATAAATTTCTCATGACTTTAAAACTTACAACTACATTCAGTAAAATGGCTCTGTACACTAGTTTGTATCTTATAATGTGCTTGTTTATACGTGTGCATGTTAAATTTGTTTTTTTTCGGTGTGTGTGTGTGGGGGCGCAGAGTGGTGAGTTGGGGAATTTCATGATACTGCCTCAAATATTTTAATCTGCACCCCAAAGCACTGTAGCCATATGTGTATCTTCAAAATATTAAACTAAAAAAAAGACCAATCAACTGTTGGAAACTAAATGGTTCATTCAGTGGTTAATACCGTCATTAATATTACAGCTATCAGTAAACACATTCATTACTACTGTTATATAATCATTACCCAATCATTATCACACCAACATGAACACCTATTACAGATCTTATTGTTATTACAATCATTTTAACTCAATGAGCCGACAGAAGTTTCCAACAGTAGTCCTGAAACTTTTGACTTACATCGATAATGAAACTGTGGCTGAAACAACCATGGAAAAAAGAACCTCAGAATGGACTGAAACAAAAAATAAATTTATTGGTCAAGTTTGTAACAAACACATCATATTAATTTTATGTTGAAATAAACTGCAGAACTAACATCTGACAAAAATAACCAAACATATATAGAAGAAATGTGAAACAAGAATAAATGTTGTCTCTTAGCGAATATAACATTCACTCGGGAATGTTAAAATGCCAGGACTAAACATGAGTGAAAAAATAAAATCTTACGTATGCAAGAATGAAACAACTAATGAGACTAATATGGATCTGAATAGAGAAAAACTAAAAGAGTTATAGACTACACACAAACACACACACAGGGAGGGAGGGAGAGAGAGAGAGAGAGAGAGAGAGAGAGAGAGAGAGAGAGAGAGAGAGAGAGGGGGGGGGGGCAGGCAGACAGAGATAGAGATACAATAAGTTTATTTTAGACTACAGCTTTCCTTTCTTTGAGAACATTCAAGTGGACGTCTGAGAGTGTACGAAGAAGACTACAGCTTTCTATAATTTGTGTTATGCCCCTTGTCTTTGTCATCCACGTCCATCCCAAGATTTTTGTAAATATTCCCTCATTGTTCTGTTCCTAGATGTAGTTGTAATGAGCAGACGACAAACAAAGTGCACAATTCAATCTTCATTTATTTTTAATTATTACAATGTAGAACTCTGATTATCCTAGTTCCAATTTACTGTATAACCAAAACCACAGCCTGAAGCCATGGTCTGCCACTTAAGAACCCCTCCACACACTGATTTAACTCACATGGTCATCCATTTCATCTACTCCTACATGTGGTACTGTAGTCACTTTAATGTTGAGTCTAATTTTCAAAACCCATTCTAATTTCCATAAATGCTGGAATATTTATTTAGTCAAGTAAAAGAAAACATGTTGTTCATACAATGTGGAAATACATCAGTTAATTTGTTACAAAAGGGGGGAATTAGGGAAAAAGGCTGATAATGACAAAGTAGAATAAGCATTACACAGATAGTTCACGTAAACAAAGATCAATTGAGCAGATAATTTCAATACTAATCTTGTGTGAGAAAGCTCAGTTTAATAAAAGTATGGCAGGTTGGTCACACACCATCATAGCTGGCAGACGCTGGAGTTGGGTTGGTCACGTCCTCAGAAGGGACCCTGATACCATCACACGAACAGCTATGCTATGGACGCCCGAGGGAAAGCGAAAGAGAGGCCGACCAAAAACAACTTGGCGGAGAACTGTGGAAGCTGAGATGCAAAGAATGAACCACAGTTGGGGCACTGTACGAAGGATGGCCGCCGACCAAGCAAAGTGGAATCAATTTGTTGCTGCCCTACAAGATGCCACCAGGTGTGATGGCCGCTGACTGCTTTGACGGTTGGCGGCTATGGATCAAAGAAGAAGAAGGTTGGTCACAAATAAGCAGCTTCTCTGCTTCATAATCAAAGTGTCTCTAGTGTACAATTCCCTTGACTGTGGTGACGACTGATGATAGACACCACAAAATGGCAGACGACGATATGTTAAGCAACCTCAAAGCTGGTAGTGTTTTCTATTTTTTCAATATGAACTATGTGCACAGGGATTTGTAGAAAAGACAAATCAATCTATGCAGGACATAAAATCTCTTTCTGCCATCGCAAGATAAACTCATTTGTACCATAATCATAATTCACTGGTCATGGAAGTCTTATCTGCCGAATACAATTCCTCGTCTACTGTCTACTTTTCTTCGGACTATGACAAAGTCTATTTTCTCCTTACAGCTGCTCTGGTTATAGATAAAATGTACTGGACTCACTTCCAATGATTGGTAATTTAGCCATAACTATGCTTTTAGATACCATCACACCCCTAAAATTTAACTTAAAATGTCCTCTATGAAATGTTACTGGCCCAACTGTATGTGGCCTTATCTAAGTGTGATTCAAAAACTGCACTTCTCAGCATAACTCAATTCGCGTTTTTCCTTTTTCATTAGCAAAACTCGAGGCATTTTTACATACCAACTCTTGCGAGTGGCGAACAACATCTCTTGTGGCTAACTTGTCTTGCCATACTTTGTCTTTATCTTAGTTGACGTTCACGTCTTGCAAACCGCAGACACTGACAATAACAAAGCCGTGAGAACTTGAACAAACACTATGAGTTGTGGCCTCGCTGATCTACAAGGCGGTAAAAAGATACACAGCGCGTGTTCCCGTTCCTTAAATAGTGGTGGTCGAATTTTCTAGCACCAGTCACGTGACCATTAATCATAACTCTATTTAATTTATTCCAATAACCTTTCCCCTCTCGCGTCCAGTAATCACCTACCCAGTATATCCTCTTCAATATAAATGTGATTATCTCTCTTAGACCATACAGACAACCAAAAGACTAATTAATAAAGAGTTTTTTGTGTGAATATCCTTAATCCAATTATCCAAAATTTATATTATCCGAACAGCCCCTGTCTTGAATTAATTTGGATAACTGGCGTTCTATTGTACTTCACGTGTGCTACCATTTTTTTTGTTTACCATTTTTAATCATCATTTACTGTTGTGTTTGTTACAAAATAGTAGGACACTTTTAAAAAATCATATACCACATACACAAAGAGCTCATACTCACATAATCAATAAATAAATACTCGGTAAATTAAACTTACAAACTCTGCAGATTCTTGGTCCTCTCTGATCCGTATCAGGAATGCATCTCCTAAAATATGAAAGACAATTTGAAAATAAACATATCAACAACGCAGCAAAAAAGAACCCAGTACTGTCACAATAATAACTGTATTAGATGCTCTCACATTCAGTACTTATTTTTTTTTTTGTACGCCCGCTAATACTCGAAGAGAAATCTCAGGTTAATATGTTTAACCTGAGACTGATTTTACGTGAGTATCCCTTTTTCCCTGTACACTGACAGGTGTCCTCTACCCATTCAGGTAGATACTCGCCGATTTTGCAGGCAGTACTTATTAATGTATGTCCTTTCTTTGTTCCTTACAGAGCATGGAGCCACCCACTACCACGTCTGGCTGGCCTTGCAGGAAGCCTGCCTCAAAGCCCTCATGCTCTTGTATTGGTGGTTTCTGTTGTCATTTGTTCTACAAGATGAGTTTGCCAGCCCCTGGGTACGTCCTTATATTAATCACCTTGTATGGCATGCCTGACAGGTAACCAGTTGTTAATCTGTATGTCTTGTCAGAGACTCACTGGAACTATGTGGCACTAGTGTACAGGTAACCAGTTGTTAATCTGTATGTCCTGTCAGAGACCCACTGGAACTACGTGGCACTAGTGTACAGGTAACCAGTTGTTAATCTGTATGTCTTGTCAGAGACCCACTGGAACAATGTGGCACTAGTGTACAGGTAACCAGTTGTTAATCTGTATGTCTTGTCAGAGACCCACTGGAACAATGTGGCACTAGTGTACAGGTAACCAGTTGTTAATCTGTATGTCTTGTCAGAGACTCACTGGAACTATGTGGCACTAGTGTACAGGTAACCAGTTGTTAATCTGTATGTCCTGTCAGAGACCCACTGGAACTACGTGGCACTAGTGTACAGGTAACCAGTTGTTAATCTGTATGTCTTGTCAGAGACCCACTGGAACTATGTGGCACTAGTGTACAGGTAACCAGTTGTTAATCTGTATGTCTTGTCAGAGACCCACTGGAACTACGTGGCACTAGTGTACAGGTAACCAGTTGTTAATCTATATGTCTTGTCAGAGACCCACTGGAACTACGTGGCACTAGTGTACAGGTAACCAGTTGTTAATCTGTATGTCTTGTCAGAGACCCACTGGAACTATGTGGCACTAGTGTACAGGTAACCAGTTGTTAATCTGTATGTCTTGTCAGAGACCCACTGGAACTACGTGGCACTAGTGTACAGGTAACCAGTTGTTAATCTGTATGTCTTGTCAGAGACCCACTGGAACTATGTGGCACTAGTGTACAGGTAACCAGTTGTTAATCTGTATGTCGTGTCAGAGACCCACTGGAACTACGTGGCACTAGTGTACAGGTAACTGTCACGAAATGGATTTAGGACTAGAGACTGTCTACATATAGTGACAAGACAATAGTAAGAAGAAAGACTGAAATGATAGATTCAGATAGAAATATAGTGCAAACTGTGAAAGTTGAGACCATTGGCTCCGAGGTTGAGAACCGAGGTTGATTCTTTCCTCGCCACTTCGGACGTTTAAATTGCTATGGCCTCGAACCACCTCTAACTACCCTATGGGGATAAGGTTCAATTAAGATTCACAAACACCAAGGTACAGACAACATATAGCTACTGTACTAAAGGAAATGACTGATGCCAGCTACAATTTATACAAGTTTATTATACACCTATAAACAACAAACATATGCATGTCCCATACATCAAGTGCGAGGATGCACTCCTGAAAACAAAATCAAGCACAGTTAAAAAAATGCATCCACCCCAACCCTTCTCCCACAATTGCAACCTGTATGGAGAAAGAAGGTAAGGTTAACTGAAATGAACTACACTGCACTTGATGTCGCCTACACTCCAAACTAGCTGTTCTAAATTCTAACTCTAAGTCCACTGATAGCTGGAACGACGGCGAAGTGACTACACAATCTCTGCACAGACTTCGGTTCTACACAGCCTATCCTGGAATCTCCTGAACACAACTAACTGCACCTCTAAACTTCAGCAGCTGTCCTCTGCTATGATTCACCAAAACTAACAGTCCTGCCTATCTGTGCTGACTTCAGTAGAGAGAATGTTTACCCTATCTCTCTCCACTACTCTGGATTTGACTGAGGTTTAACAGAACCCCCCCTGGATTCTGGACTGGAACTGTAGCTGACTTCTACCACTCTGAAATTACCTGCCCGAGTATCTATAACTGGGCCGTCGGCTTTATTATGGCCGTGAAGAAACGAACACAAAATTACCACAACGCTGGCAGCCTGCCAAATCTGCGTGTGTAACGAGCGTCAGAGCTCAGGATTTATCCACAAAAATCCTATTCGCTGGAAAATGTCTTCCCCTGGCTGGGAAAACGTATTTTCTTCCTCTCCTTCCACTACTGGCAACTAACGTAAAACCCTTGCGGTTCTGCGAATGCCCCAACTTTGCCGTGGGAGAAATTTTGTGGTCTCAAAATTCCGCTCTCATTCCCACAAAGCCGGTACCTGCTGTTTTAGACAAAACAAAACAACCGCTAAACAAACCATAATAATACATTTCAAATAACAATTAACTTCCTTACTCTTCACCACGTAACTCCCCTCTCTACCTGAGCCTACAAAGTAAACATTGGCTAACCCAGATCGCTTGTTCTGCCTGACTAACTCCGAGCAACAATAATATTTTCAATGGCCCGTCTGGGCAGACGTACTGTGGCCTACTTCTTACGCTGACACTAATGCCGTAAGGATTAATAAAAATTAAAACTAGTCCTCTCTAGGAATTCCTAAAATTCCTGTCAGTATGATTAATCACCTCAAAATTGAAATAAAATATTCCCTTAACATAAATAAATTTCATCTCCATCTTCTGAATACACAGAATAACAAAGCACAATCAATAACCTATAACCCTGTTTACGCTAGCATCTACATGCCGTCAAAAGTTATACATAATGGTTATCAATTAAATCTCAGTAGTTACAAACACGTGGTTACAATTTTATGACCACGTGCTTCTCTCCCCCTCGTCCCTCTGAACATCGTATCAATAAAGATACCGTAACCACGCGCTCACGTGCTTCAATTAATACCTCTATCACTTCCGTCCACAGATATATGCGTAACTATATAAATAGCGAGCATCAAGACTCTCAATAAAATCACAAATGAAAATACACATTACACACGCTCCCGACTATTCTGTAAATACATATGATTCGCAGATGCGAGTTTTCTCTCCCGACCGACTTTGCAATAAATACAAAGCGGTGATATCTCAACTTTTAAACCATGCCGCTATTCTTTCAACAAGGAATTAAATGGACCTATAAATTTTCAAGTCTATCACTAAGATCGTATTGATGGCTCTGGAGTTAAGAATTAAATTAAACTAAAACTTCCCAAGAAACTTAAATGATCGGCTAGGACTAGAAAAATTAAATAAAGTCCTCACGCAAAAAATTCATGCTTACCAAATCTCGAATGTCCTACTGAAGGCAATCGACTTGACTCTGGCAACCCGGCCTTGGCAATTAATTTTTAGAGACCGAACTTATGAAGTTCGGGCGTATTTATTCTCAAGCCCCCACGCGCCGACTTCATGACGTCATATGCGCGGCGTGGTTCTAAAGCCAATGGGCGCTCTGCATTTCAACTGCAGTTAGCTCTCCGCCAATCAGAACCTTAGATCTTTCTGATGCAACCAGTCCCCGCTAGACAAAGAACCGGGAATTGGTCCTAGCCCTATACTGCGGAAATGAAGCAAAAATGGCCGCAAATAATTTAACTCCCGAAAAATGCGTATATGGCCACGCAATATCTTTAAAAAAAAGACACTGGTGCAAATCCTGATCCAGCCTCTATAATCTCAATCTAGAATAATACTTTCTAATTCCCTACACCCCCATTCTAAACACATAAAGAAGAACCATAAAGCAGATGAGATCAAACTCCCTCGTGATCTCATCTTGAAAAAAACGTAAATAATAGAAGGAGAAGAAACATGGAGAAGGATTTTCCTGTACTCCCCTGAAAAAAAAAATATATTGAACAAATTGCAAGGAGAAAAAGACATGGGCCATTTGAAAGACAGAATCTCAGTACTCTCGTCACATCACTCCCCCCCTTTCAAAGATTGAGCAACGATCTCATTACTGAAATCTCTGTGTTTCACATTGGCCCTTAACTGTCTACAAGGCTGTCTGTCCTTACCCCTCCTATTCAGTGTTCTTCGACCTTCCTCTCTTGCGTTTCCTCCTTCTTCCTCTCCTAGAATGAGCTCCTATGCTCCGTTGGGAGAGTTGATCTCTCTTCAGACCTGTGCCGTCTAATGGCGGGTCTGAACTTTCCCTTGCTATGACCGTCAAAAGGCTGTCCTGGTCAGCTGATGTGACCGGCGGGCGCTGTGGCGACCTGGCAATGGCGACTTCCTCGCTGCGCGTCAGCAGAGTTGTGACTGCTGGTCCCGTGCGAAACTGCTGCAACGTCTCGGTTTCCTCTGGTGTAGAGCCTCCGATTTCTTGCTGGGTGTCTATTGGATCACAATCGACCTCAATAGCTTCTACCTTTGGAGAAAGGTAGGTAAGATCTGCCCCTGGCAGTGGTTCTAGACTCGCTCTTCCCCTGCCAATCTGAAGCGGGACAGAGCTCTCCAAAATCGCTCCTTGCGAAGTTATAAGGCAGTTTCCCTCACTAATTCCTGGCCTGGAAAGTTTGTGAGATGCCCGTATAGTTCCAGAGAGTCCTCCGTCTAAAACTCTGGTTCTAAGAAAATTCTCAACCTTGCCCTCCCCGTCGAGAGTTGCTGGCGTCAGTTGGAATGTGTCCTGCAGTGCCACTTGGGGTTTTAAGATCCCATTAGATCGCGGGAGAATCTGATATAAAGCTCTCGTTGACTGGTTCCAATGTTCCGTGAAACGAATTGGAAAAGATAGCCAATTTTTCAGGCTGCTCGTTACAAGAGTCGTTTCCTGTAAACGAGATACGAGAGTTGTGGGGCCCATCTCCGTTTATAGGCAAACGGATACTCAGATCACTGTCCTCCTCCGTTTGAGTAAAGTGCTGGTCGGATGGGGCTCCAGGGCTGGTTGGAACTATATGCTCGCTCAGACCGCTATCTTGTGCCCTATGAAGATGGCGCTGGTCGTTGACATATGTAATACCTCTCTTGTCAGTATGTCCCTCATTTGAGGAAGCTAATACCATCGGGGGCCTAATTCCCGACAACAAAGAGTGTACTTCCTGAATCAGAGGCGTCGTCACCACTGTTTGGCCGGTTGGCTGAACAGGGCTGGCGGGCGAATTTGCCTCTGCAAATAACATATCACTGTCGTCAGAGGCGTTGCACCCCTCCTTGGCACGACAGCTATGTTTGAGCTCGCTCGGGGCTCCGTGAATTAGGGGTTCTCCTTTTTCACTTATCTGGCCTGCAGTAGACCCCCTTGCATCAGCAAGGATCGGTGTGGGCGGGTTCCCCAAAACTAAATATGGGTTACCGAGAATGAAGTCGTAGGCCGGCTGAGCAGTTACAGCTGCCTTGATGGTGCCAGACACGAACCTACATTTCACCTCAATATTGGCTACCGGAAAGCGCTGTGAAGTCCCTTTCCTTAAAACTCCACCAATATTCACTTTTTCCTTCGTCATCTGCCAGGGCTTCACCAGATGTCGGGCGACTATGCTGGGGTATGTAAGCCCGCTGTCAAATAAGCATGTTGTCTCAGTCCCGTTCACTTCTGCTGGCCCGCTGTTGGAAAACAACTTCTCTGACTGGAAGGGTTTCCACTTCTTCCCTTGTTTCACCCTCACAGGCCTTAAACAAGCCATCTGATGAGCGGGTTGTTTGTTTGGGCACCGTGATGTCCAATGAGAAGTAGTCCGACAGAACCTACAATATCTCTCATTATCTCCCCGGTTCCTGACGGGTTCATGAGACGTCGGCCCCTGTGTTCTGTTAGGCGGCTGGGAGCGCATGTTATGACTGGGAGGGGGCTCCTTGCGAGACGGCCCTTGCGGTTGGTGAGCTGAAGAGGAAGGCGAATGCGATGAAGATGCTCCCTTGTCCGGGGCTGGCAGGTCAGGGTGTTTTCTTTTCTGGCCCAGTACTTCGGCCTGTGCCGACTGGAACCTTTCAGCAAAAAGAATTATCTGGTCCAGTTGCTGTGCGCCCTGCTCCGCCAGGTACTTCCTTAAGTCTGAGGACATGTTGGCCTTTATCTGTTCGCACATGATGAGCTCTTCGAGTCCTTCAAACGATTTAGCCAAACCCAACAACTCTCTCCAGCGAGTAAGGTAATTCCTCAGCCTCTCCGCGAACTGGGGAAAACTTTCTCCTTTCTCCAGTCGACTTTCCCTAAACATCGTTTGGCACTTCCGGGGAGTCCATTGGAATCGCTGTAACAGGGCGTTCCGCAGAGCCTCAAAGTTACCTTGGTCATCTACCAGCATCTTGCTATAGACCTCATACGCATGTCCTCTTAGAGATTGAGATAATTTGAGACACCAAAGACTATCATCCAGCCCGTATGCCTTTGCCATCCGTTCAAATTTTTCTAAAAATACCTCAATTTTCTCATTCCCGTTAGGAAAAGAGTCCATCGGAAAATTCATGGCTGCCATCCGGGGCCCTCCGTTTCCTGAGGTGTCTGTTGCCCCTGCTCCGGGAGAATCTCCGTTAGCCGAACTGCCTTCCGAAGATCGGTACTGCAGTTCCAGTGAACGCAGGGCAAGTTCATGCTGTCTCTCTGCTGCCTTCTCCCTCTCTTGGGCTTCCCTCTGTGCTAACTTCTCCTGGGCTTCCCTCTGTGCTATCTTCTCCTGGGCTTCCCTCTGTGCTATCTTCTCCTGGGCTTCCCTCTGTGCTATCTTCTCCTGGGCTTCCCTCTCTGCTATCTTCTCCTGGGCTTCCCTCTCTGCTATCTTCTCCTGGGCTTCCCTCTCTGCTTTTCTCTCCTCTGCCTGTCGGGTCTTCTCTTCTTTCTCCGCTGCCCTCTTCACTCTCTCCGTCTGCCGGTCCTGTTCCCTCATAATGTAAGCCCTAGTCTCGGCCTCATTCATCCCCATGCTTTTAGCTGCGTCCTTCCATGCAGTAAGTAGCTTGACCAATTCAGCCATCTTACCTGACAAATCAGCAGTACTCACAACGAGGGGAAATGACAAAAAAGGAACAAGAAAAATTTACTGTTACCTACTAGGAATATGCTGTCGCAAAAACCCGCACTCAGACTAGCACCAAGTCTGACTAATAACTACCTGAAAAAAATTCAAGTTATCCAGCTACCCAAAACCCGAATTTACTTTCCTGTTAAGAAAAAAAATTCAATTAGCCATCAATTACCTCTAAGTCATAAACAACCTTACTACAACTATCATCTAACTAACTGTAACCTGTGGAAAAAAACTTTTAGCTGGATCAGTCTTAATATAGCTCAAGTCTAGGGGATATTATAAAGAAAATCTATTTTTTCAGAACTTCCTACAGAGACAATCTATGAATCTAGAATTGATCCCAACAAAGATGATCCCAAGGACGACGCCACCCACTTTGTCAAGATCACAGAATTGAACGTAACAAAGATGATTCACCGGACGATAGCACCCACTTTGTCACGAAATGGATTTAGGACTAGAGACTGTCTACATATAGTGACAAGACAATAGTAAGAAGAAAGACTGAAATGATAGATTCAGATAGAAATATAGTGCAAACTGTGAAAGTTGAGACCATTGGCTCCGAGGTTGAGAACCGAGGTTGATTCTTTCCTCGCCACTTCGGACGTTTAAATTGCTATGGCCTCGAACCACCTCTAACTACCCTATGGGGATAAGGTTCAATTAAGATTCACAAACACCAAGGTACAGACAACATATAGCTACTGTACTAAAGGAAATGACTGATGCCAGCTACAATTTATACAAGTTTATTATACACCTATAAACAACAAACATATGCATGTCCCATACATCAAGTGCGAGGATGCACTCCTGAAAACAAAATCAAGCACAGTTAAAAAAATGCATCCACCCCAACCCTTCTCCCACAATTGCAACCTGTATGGAGAAAGAAGGTAAGGTTAACTGAAATGAACTACACTGCACTTGATGTCGCCTACACTCCAAACTAGCTGTTCTAAATTCTAACTCTAAGTCCACTGATAGCTGGAACGACGGCGAAGTGACTACACAATCTCTGCACAGACTTCGGTTCTACACAGCCTATCCTGGAATCTCCTGAACACAACTAACTGCACCTCTAAACTTCAGCAGCTGTCCTCTGCTATGATTCACCAAAACTAACAGTTCTGCCTATCTGTGCTGACTTCAGTAGAGAGAATGTTTACCCTATCTCTCTCCACTACTCTGGATTTGACTGAGGTTTAACAGAACCCCCCCTGGATTCTGGACTGGAACTGCAGCTGACTTCTACCACTCTGAAATTACCTGCCCGAGTATCTATAACTGGGCCGTCGGCTTTATTATGGCCGTGAAGAAACGAACACAAAATTACCACAACGCTGGCAGCCTGCCAAATCTGCGTGTGTAACGAGCGTCAGAGCTCAGGATTTATCCACAAAAATCCTATTCGCTGGAAAAATGTCTTCCCCTGGCTGGGAAAACGTATTTTCTTCCTCTCCTTCCACTACTGGCAACTAACGTAAAACCCTTGCGGTTCTGCGAATGCCCCAACTTTGCCGTGGGAGAAATTTTGTGGTCTCAAAATTCCGCTCTCATTCCCACAAAGCCGGTACCTGCTGTTTTAGACAAAACGAAACAACAGCTAAACAAACCATAATAATACATTTCAAATAACAATTAACTTCCTTACTCTTCACCACGTAACTCCCCTCTCTACCTGAGCCTACAAAGTAAACATTGGCTAACCCAGATCGCTTGTTCTGCCTGACTAACTCCGAGCAACAATAATATTTTCAATGGCCCGTCTGGGCAGACGTACTGTGGCCTACTTCTTACGCTGACACTAATGCCGTAAGGATTAATAAAAATTAAAACTAGTCCTCTCTAGGAATTCCTAAAATTCCTGTCAGTATGATTAATCA
Organism: Oreohelix idahoensis; assembly: GCA_024509875.1. Lineage (NCBI taxonomy): Eukaryota > Metazoa > Mollusca > Gastropoda > Stylommatophora > Oreohelicidae > Oreohelix > Oreohelix idahoensis. Next base: position 116,404 of record JAMPIV010010981.1, read on the forward strand.
CCTCAAAATTGAAATAAAATATTCCCTTAACATAAATAAATTTCATCTCCATCTTCTGAATACACAGAATAACAAAGCACAATCAATAACCTATAACCCTGTTTACGCTAGCATCTACATGCCGTCAAAAGTTATACATAATGGTTATCAATTAAATCTCAGTAGTTACAAACACGTGGTTACAATTTTATGACCACGTGCTTCTCTCTCCCCCTCGTCCCTCTGAACATCGTATCAATAAAGATACCGTAACCACGCGCTCACGTGCTTCAATTAATACCTCTATCACTTCCGTCCACAGATATATATGCGTAACTATATAAATAGCGAGCATCAAGACTCTCAATAAAATCACAAATGAAAATACACATTACACACGCTCCCGACTATTCTGTAAATACATATGATTCGCAGATGCGAGTTTCTCTCCCGACCGACTTTGCAATAATACAAAGCGGTGATATCTCAACTTTTAAACCATGCCGCTATTCTTTCAACAAGGAATTAAATGGACCTATAAATTTTCAAGTCTATCACTAAGATCGTATTGATGGCTCTGGAGTTAAGAATTAAATTAAACTAAAACTTCCCAAGAAACTTAAATGATCGGCTAGGACTAGAAAAAATTAAATAAAGTCCTCACGCAAAAATTCATGCTTACCAAATCTCGAATGTCCTACTGAAGGCAATCGACTTGACTCTGGCAACCCGGCCTTGGCAATTAATTTTTAGAGCCCGAACTTATGAAAGTTCGGGCGTATTTATTCTCAAAGCCCCCACGCGCCGACTTCATGACGTCATATGCGCGGCGTGGTTCTAAAGCCAATGGGCGCTCTGCATTTCAACTGCAGTTAGCTCTCCGCCAATCAGAACCTTAGATCTTTCTGATGCAACCAGTCCCCGCTAGACGAACTACGTGGCACTAGTGTACAGGTAACCAGTTGTTAATCTGTATGTCTTGTCAGAGACCCACTGGAACAATGTGGCACTAGTGTACAGGTAACCAGTTGTTAATCTGTATGTCTTGTCAGAGACCCACTGGAACAATGTGGCACTAGTGTACAGGTAACCAGTTGTTAATCTGTATGTCTTGTCAGAGACCCACTGGAACTACGTGGCACTAGTGTACAGGTAACCAGTTGTTAATCTGTATGTCTTGTCAGAGACCCACTGGAACTACGTGGCACTAGTGTACAGGTAACCAGTTGTTAATCTGTATGTCTTGTCAGAGACCCACTGGAACAATGTGGCACTAGTGTACAGATAACCAGTTGTTGATCTGTATGTCTTGACTTCCCTTGTCCAATAAAACACATGGTCATTGGGGCACCATGGACAAAGAGTGCTTGACTGGCAGTCACCATTTTTGTCTCTCAACTGTAAATCCGTTTAGTTCTGCAACAAGTAGCTTTGTCCATTCTTTTATATTGACAATTCATTGTCATCCAGGGTCGAAAAGTGAAAATTTAGTAGCCTGCCAATGCCCGTTGTCAAAAAAGTCAACCCAACCTGCTTTTGGTGCAGACTGGAAACTGATCAGGAGGTCACAGGCTAACTGGGTTGTGACAGGTTGAAGTCCGTCAGATAACGAAATACCCAAGACACAGTATAAAATGAACAAAGCATATGACATTCATTAAAATGTCTATCATCTCAGTACTTCCGTCAGATATCCAATGAGATATGTTACTCACCATCCAGTATATCCATTAGATTTGTTACTCATCATCCAGTTTTATCCATTAGATATTCAATGAGATGTTATTCAGTATCCAGTTTATCCATTAGATCTGTTACTCATCATCCAGTTTATCCATTAGATATCCAATGAGATCTGTTACTCACCATCTAGTATATCCATCAGATATCCAATGTGATGTTACTCCAATCTAGTATATCCATTAGATCTATTCATCATCCAGTTTATCCATTATATATCCAATTAGATGTTACTCATCATCCAGTTTATCCATTAGATATCCAATGAGATGTTACTTATCATCCAGTTTATCCATTAGATATCCAATGTGATCTGTTACTCACCATCCAGTATATCCATTAGATCTGTTACTCATTGTCCAGTTTATCCATTAGATATCCAATGAGATATGTTATCACCATCTAGTATATCCATCACATATTCAATGAGATCTGTTACTCCTCATCCAGTTTATCCATCAGATGTCCAATGAGATGTTACTCTCCATCGAGTATATCCAATGTGATCTGTTACTCACCATCCAGTATATCCATTAGATCTATTACTCATCATCCAGTATATCCATTAGATATCCAGTGAGATGTGTTACTCACCATCCAGTATATCCATCAGATATCCAATGAGATATGTTACTCACATCCAGTATATCCATCATTTATCCAATGAGATATGTTACTCCTCATCCAGTTTATCCATCAGATATCCAATGAGATCTGTTATTAAACATCCAGTATATCCATTAGATTTCTAATGGGATCTGTTACTCACTATCCAGTATATCCATTAGATATCCAATGAGATCTGTTACTCATCTTTCAGTATATCCATCAGATATCCAATGAGATCTGTTACTCATCTTTCAGTATATCCATCAGATATCTACAAAAATGTATTAGCAGGTATCTCCAGTAGTACTAAGACCTTGGATAATAGTCCTGTCATTCCATTTAAGATCCCTATGGAGCATGAAGCCACCATTGTAAAGGGTCTCCTTGTTGCCTGGATCCAATTACATGCTTTTGCAGCAGTGGTTTATGTAGCAATTAGCTTGACATAATGAAGGTGCTGTCCCCATGCACAATCTCACATCAGTCACCTTGTACAATCTCACATCAGTCACCTTGTACAATCTCACATCAGTCACCTTGTACAATCTCACATCAGTCACCTTGTACAATCTCATGTCAGTCACCTTGTACAATCTCACGTCAGTCACCTTGTACAATCTCACATCAGTCACCTTGTACAATCTCACGTCAGTCACCTTGTACAACATGCCTGAGAGATCAGTGGTACTATTCTTTCTTTGTCTCCTCAGAGATCTGGGGAACTACAAGAGGTTAAAGGTCATGTGACAATGGTAAATTCTAATTGATTAAATAGGACACAAGCCACATCTAATGATAAATGTCAAAGGTTATATGCCTGTAAACTCAAATAAAAACAATTATCAGATTATGGGTTCTTGAGAGTTCACAAGAGTGTACGATTGGCTAGATGGTTAGTGCTTTCCTGCCATGGCACAGTTACCGGGTTCCAGTCTACCCTACTATATATAAATTGGTATCTGACTCTGTTTTTGAGCCAGGGAAGGCAAAGGCAATGAGGAAGGGAACTGATCATCCAATCTCATAAATATGGACCTAGTATAGTGGTCTCTAACACTTCCCTACCCTACAGCAGTATCTGCTATGCAACTTTCTTAACTTTTAAAGTTCAAAAACGCACATTAAGTACATGCTTTCAAAATGTCCTCACCTTCAATTAAGTACTTGTAAGCTGCCGCAATTTTCTGAAATTTACTTGTCGTGTCAACGCCAGGATTCTGTTCAAGTAACATAATGTCAGGTCAAAATATTAAGGACCAGCTTTGTAACTAGAATGACACAAGAATTTTTTATGAAGAAGCCAAGAGTTTTATCAAGCGCAGATACATGAGCAAGTGAGAAGCAGAGCATCCAGGTCACAATAAAAATGATGCATATTAACAGCTCAACAGAAGTGAACACATGGTAATCTCCAGACTTCGCATAAGCCACAGTAGATTGAGATACAAGCTAAAGACAGGAGCTACCGATGAGTGTAACTGTGACACCGATAAAATGACCGCGGAACATCTGCTTCAAAGGTGCCCAACATATGAGGAACATAGACAGTGCATATGGCCATCACCAAATACATTTCTGGAAAAACTCTAATGAGATATCAACAGCCTCAAGCGGACCACTGCTTTCTTTGAACATATATAGTTCAAATGTCAGCATTCTTTCCCCAACTCCTGCTCCACTGGCATATACCTGGACCCTCACATTAGTTCCAAAGCAGCAATTCCATCGTACCATCTCAATACTTTCATTATGTGTACGCATTCACATCTGCAAACTTCCAGTTATCACTGTTGTTGTTCTCCTGATTTCAGAGCCATTCAATAGGGCTGCCTTGATATGTCAGCTGAACACTCTTTTCCCTGTGTTGGACTTGACCTCCTTTGATTTCCAACATCAATGAAAGCTCCATCACCCTTAGTACTCATAATTTTATATCGCTATCAATTCCTCCAGCCTTGTAAATAATGCTAAGAAGATTATTGTATTGAGTCCACATCCTGCAAGGATATCTCACAAACTGCAGTCTAGCCAGCATCTGTTACATTTATTCTCATAATTTCCTTCTCCGTGTGTATGTCCATGCCTAACTGCCATGACCCCTCATCAAGTATTCTCATTTTGTCTAGCATCTGACGACGGTCACATAACAGAACAGCCTGGTCATCACAAACGGGATTGTTCAGTTGTTTTGTCAGGATTCACTAACTTCCATTTCTGTTGGTTGATGATGTTGCTGTCATAACCCAGTCCACAGCCAGCAATAAAGACAAAAGGCATCCCTGCCACACTCTGGATCCCATTCCAAATAGTTCTGAAAGTTGTCTCTCAAGTATAACTCTGTATTCATGTCTCACATGTTTTCTATTGTAGGTTACTGAGCTTCATTGAGACTCCAGAATGCCTCCTCTGTACTCCCACAGTCCATACATCCAATGCAAAGTGGTGTGCTCAGTTCCAAGCTCTGCTCAACAACTCTGTACAGTGTGGTTATCTGGTTTGTCCAGGATCTGTTCTGTCAAAAACCCACCTTCTCTTCTCTTAACTCTCTGTCTATGGCCTCTTTCAATGTATCAAGGGTGATCTTGGTCCTGATAGCAACGTTATTCCTCTATAATGTGTGTACTCTAACAAGTATTCACTCATTGGTAACTTCACCAGCTATCCTTCCCACCAGCTGTTGGTGGTGCTGTCTCCCAGGCTTCACAAGTAATGTGTATAATATCTCTAGAGTGTCAATGTTGTTCTTATGACATCTGCTGGAATGCCATCTTGGCCAGCAGCTCTTCCATTTTCATGAAGCTTCAAGGATTTATTTCACTTCTTCCTGTTTGGTCTGTCACAGCCAACTTGCAACTCCTTTTAGGCTGGCTGAATGATTCTACTGGAATTTTGTGGAGCTGGTCTATTTAGAATTTCCTCAGAAAATTTTGTCCATTGCCCTATTTGCTATCTTTTGTTGCCATGTAGCTTTCCATTCCTGTCTTTGATAAGGCAATATGACTGTTTCCAGTAGTATTCCACAGGTCCCTCACATTTCTCTTGGTTGCAGCTGCTCTCAACACCTCTAGCCAACTTGCTGTTACATCTCCTCCTGTCCCATCTGATGCCTCTTGCTTCTGTATATAGCTCATGAGCCCTGGTTCTGGAACCTCCAGTCCAGCTTCTGTTTAAACGTGCCTTCCTATCTTTTCCTTTCCTGACCATTTAATGGCTTCCACTGACATTTTTGCTCTGTGATGCCACTCCCTTCCAGTACAGTACCACTCCACATGTCTCACTCAACACAATTTATATCTGCTCTCAGCAATTTTCCATATCTGCATCGTCTTCCTAACACTGAAGCACCTGATACCCACCTAGTATTTCTCCTTCATCTCTTTGTCTCTGAGATATCTCACATTTAACCACTGTCTGTAGCCATGTGTGTCTGCACATCCCCTGAGTTTCATCCCTAATTTGGTCAAAATAAAATGGAGATCTGATGCCACATTTGCTCACCCCTCACACCTTTACATTATGCAATGATGATCCAAACCTCTTCTCCATGCACATATGACCAATCTGATTCCTCATCCTGTGACCTGGTGACACCCATATTGTTTCATGTATTATCCTATGTGGAAACACCTTTCTTCCAATATCATGGTGACCCAAGGCACAGACATGTATGATTCATTATTTTCCTGTTCCCTTCTTATGGAGGATGGAGCCACCATCACAGCTGGTCCCCTTCAAGCATTCACATGCTCGTACAGCTGTGGTTTCTGTAGTAATCTGTTTCATATGATGAGGTTGCCATCCCTATGCGTAACTTCATAATAGTTGCCTTGTACAACATACCTGAGACAGCAGTACTTCTATTCTTTATTAATCTCATCAGAGAGGTCCTCTGTTTTGCAAACAGTTCCTGCCAACAAAAAACCACCACTTTTTACGATGTTTTCTGTCCTACCTCTCTCCTTACTGATGACACCTTGAAGCCTGTTGTAAAATTCATTTCAATGGATTCCTCTTAACCATTAATTGGTGCATAACACCAGATGAAGCATCATATTGGTAATGGTTAAAGTGCAACAAAGTTACCCGATTCTGGGTTCAAAACCCAGTAGTGTTACGCTCCAGTCTTTCCAGCTATAAATTAGGTGCCTGGCACCTCATGAGTTAGGGAAAGCAAAGGCAGCATGGAAGAGAACTGGTCACCACACCTCATAAAGCTGACCTTAGTATAGTAAAGTCTCTAACACTTCACTCTTCTATGGCAGTATTTGCTATGGGGCTACATATACCTTTAACTCTGGATGATGATCAATCTACCTTTTGGCAGCCTTGAACATTGCAAATATCAGTCTAAGTCATACTACAACTCACTCCACAAGTGTCCTCTGACAGCGCTACACCCATATTCTCCCTATGGTGTGTGCTCTCCTCATGTCACAAGTACAGCACCACTGTGCTCAGTTTCTTCCTTCTATTCTCCTCTACCTTTTCCCACACAACTCCAAGATTTTGACTTTATAGTTTCTCACTTCTTCTGCCACCCATGCAATCTTCCCCTGTGTGAACACTCCAGGTGCCCAATTCTGAGACCATCCTTGAAGAAAAAAAAGTAAATCAGCATACCAGACTCCTCCCTGATTTTCTCTGAGCAGCAACACACTTCTCTCCTCTAACAGAGAATCCTCTTCTGTCTTAGATGGCTGCACTGATCCACCAGAGTTACTTACCATGGATGACCTGTTCATGTTGAAGTTTTATTTTGCCCTTAAGTTACTAACAGATGAGGTAGCCAGCTCTATACCCAACCAACCTTAGATGCCTTCTACAACATGTCTGGCAGATTACAGTATTATATTCTTTGTTCCTTTTTAATGCACCAGTGATACAAGAGTGATACAATTTAGAAGGTAAGAGAAAAGTTCATGAAAAGTTTACATTTTTTAAAACTGGTAAACAAACAACTGCCAGGAAATAAGGAGTTAGGTAAAGACACAGTCAGAAAGAAAGCAAACAGAAATAAATCAGGTAAAAATATTAATCATGGTAAACAAGTAACCAGTAAACACAATATTGAAATAATAAAAAATTATGTTCATTACAATAATGGCCATGTCTGCAGAATGGAAGAAGACCGGCTAACACGACAAGCATGGGAAACAAAGAGCCAGGGATCCAGACCCCCAGGACGACCCAGAGTCCGCTGGGAGGACAACATTAGACAATCTTTGAAGGACCGAGGACTAGAATGTAACCAGGCCAGGAGGAAGAACCCCGATAGGATAGTCTGGCGCTCTCTCTCCCAAACCTCTACACCTCACGGTAGAAGGGGAACGACTAAGTTAAGTAAGAATAAAGGAAATAGAAAAAGATGCAGTACAACAACTAAAGCATGTAACTGAAACCCATAAGTCCCCTCCCCCCCCCCCCCCCCCCCCCCCCCTTCCACTTCCCCCAAAGACATAATGTAAAGTGAGGTATAATAATAGTTAAAAAAAAGAAAAAATCCATGAAGGGGAAAAATGTGTGTACACTACAGAAATAATGAAACATCATAATATTATACATCAGAAACAGCTGCCTAGAAGAAGCAACAAATATACTGCACTATGTAGAATAAATAACACTATATACCCTAATTATAACCCACATGGGTCAACCAGGCATTCCTTACAGAGGGAACACCAGTTTATTATGCATAGGCCATAAAATTGCACATATAAATATGAAAAACTCAGATGAGGTGAGATGGAGGAAGATAAGCTCAAAATCATCATCATCATCATCTTTTTTGCTTCTAAAGGAGTATAGAACCACAGCTGCCTCTGGCCCACTTGTAGAAAACCTGCTCCAAAGCATTCATGTGCCACTGCATCAGTAGTGCCTGTAGCAATCTATTTTACATGATGAGGTTGGAAGCCCAATATGAACAACCACAAACAACAGAAAAAAGAAGGCATTTTAAAATTGTGATTCATAAAAACAATAACAAAGAACGGAGACAGAAGAATAGTCAGAAAAAGAAAACATGACAAATGTCGAACAGAAAGTGAGTTACCTTATCAGGATGGTACTTGAAGGCAGCAGTCCTATATGCCCTTTTGATGTCATCTGTATATAAATAAACATGTCATCTGTATATAAATAAACATGTCATCTGTATATAAATAAACATGTCATCTGTATATAAATAAACATGTCATCTGTATATAAATAAACATGTCATCTGTATATAAATAAACATGTCATCTGTATATAAATAAACATGTCATCTGTATATAAATAAACATGTCATCTGTATATAAATAAACATGTCATCTGTATATAAATAAACCTGAATAATTACAAGAGCCTGAAATAAATTATTTTAACATACAGCTTTGATATTCCAACCTCTCACACCTGCACTGAGAATGTCAGCAAAAATATTGATTAAACAGAAAAAGTATTCTGTCTCCTGCACGTTTACACATTTTTCTTATAAGAGACGCTCAGGGTCTACACCATTTTTATTACGGTGCTCAGCCAATCAAACATGAGACAACAAAAATGAGTAGGATTATTGTGCACCCTAGAGCATGTCCTAACAGGCAACTAATAAGAGGTTGTACATGGGATTAGTAACCTCATCATGGAAAACCTATTGATACAGAAACCACTTCTGCAAGAGTATGTGAATGCTCTGTACAGGCTTCCTGCAAGTGGGTCAAATGCAGTATTGACTCCATGCTCCATTGGAAGCAAAAAGAAAAATGATGCTGATGATAATGATGATGATGTATTTATACATTTAGAACAATCAGTGTCAGTCATGTCATTAAAATACAACAAAGTTAGTGCAAATACAGTTTGGATTCTAACAGATGAAGTTGAACAAAAATAATTGCTTCTGAGTCAGTTTTAAAACTGACAGATATACGAAAAAGTGGGATTTTTTTTATCTGAGTCAGTTTTAAAACTGAAAAGATACACTAAAAACGTGGGATGTTTTATATGAGTCAGTTTTAAACTTGAAAGATATACTAAAAACATGGGATGTTTTGATTTGGATCAGTTTTAAAACTGAAAGACACACTAAAAACGTGTGATGTTTTATATCAGTCAGTTTTAAAACTGAAAGATACACTAAAAATGTGAGATATTTTGATGTCAGTTTTTAAACTGAAAACTACACTAAAAACCTGGGATTTTTTAAATCTGAGTCAGTTTTAAAATGGAAAGATACAGTAAAAACTTGGGATGTTTTAATCTGAGTAGTTTTAAAACTGAATGATACACTTAAAACATGAGATATTTTGGAATTTATGTTCTACGGTAAAGCTAACTCTATATCTAATGTGTTTACTTTATCTCGCAGTTTTACAGCACTCCCTCCCCACCCTTTATTATTTACACATGTTGTGTTATCTATTACTGCTACCTTCTTTTTGACTAATACCCACAAAACGCCAGTTGCAAACCTCAGAAATGAGGTACCTGAGGAAGGTGGTTGAAGTAACAAGAAGAGAAATGGTCTGCAACCAGACGCTACGGCGAGGCCTTAAAACCCAACCCCTGTAGACCCAAGTAGAACAGTCCCAACTAAAATGGTCTGGCCATGTCTGCAGAATGGAAGAAGATCAAGTACTACAACAAATATGGGGAAACCAAGAGCCAGGGATCCAGATCTCCCGGACGACCCAGAGTTTGCTGAGAAGACAACATCAGACAATCCTTGAAGGACCGAGGACTGGACAGGAACCAGGCCAAAAGTAAGACAGCCAATAGGATAGCATGACGCTCTCTTTGGCAAACCTCTACACCCCGAGATAGATAAGGAAAAGACTAAGTAAGTCCTATTTATACTTTGTGCTCTTCTTTATTTCCATTCTTCATACGTTTATTCACTATGTCAAATCATTTCTTATCTTTGTCTCCTGTTTGTGACTCAGGCTGACAAAAGGTAAACCCCAAATGACCCATGTTTTTGGTGTATAATTCAACTGTAAAACTCTATACCTATTTTTTTTTTTTTAACTTTATCTTTCAGTTTTACAGCAGTTCCCTTTATTGTTTACATGGATACTTTTTAACACAGTAGTGGAACCAGTGTCGAATAAGGATTATAATCATTATCATTTCAGCTTTATCAGTAACACTAGCACCCAAATATATAACAATTTTCCATTTCTTCTGTCCAGAACTGAGCTGACTGTAGAGATATGGTCTTTGTCTTTTGTGTCTCCACCTACGACAACAACTGATGATGATTATGGTTTCACTTCTTTAGCTAGAGAACAGGTCCTGGAGCAGGTTGACCACTTTAAATACCTCGGAGCTATTATAGACCGAAAGGGAGGCATCAAAGAAGAGTTGGCCACTCGAAAAGCAGCAGCTGGGAGACTTTTTCAGGCCATAAATCGAGGATTCCTCAGCAAGAGAGAGGTTGGTAAGAAAACGAAGATGGCTGTATACCGCTCCACCTATGTCCCAGTCTTGACATATGGATGCGAGTCATGGGCAATGACTACAACCCATAAAAGCCAGATCCAAACCTCAGAAATGAGGTATCTGAGGAAGGTGGTTGAAGTAACAAGAAGAGACATGGTACGCAACCAGACGATACGTCAAGGCCTAAAATGCCACCCCCTACAGACCCAAGTAGAACAGTCCCAACTAAGATGGTTTGGCCATGTCTGCAGAATGGGAGAAGATCGGCTACCACGACAAGCATGGGAAACAAAGAGCCAAGGATCCAGACCCCGAGGACGACCCAGAGTCCGCTGGGAGGACAACATTAGACAATCTTTGAAGGACCGAGGACTAGAATGGAACCAGGCCAGGAGGAAGACAGCCGATAGAATAGTCTGGCGCTCTCTCTTCCAAACCTCTACACCTCACGGTAGAAGGGGAACGACTAAGTAAGTAAGTAAGTAAGTTCTTTAGCTAGGATTTCAAGGGGTTTCACTTATCGAATTTCCCACTATGTATCAGGGTTTTTTCCCCTTAAACAGTGCCTTTCTTTCTTCTTCTGCTGTGATAGTTATTATTCCAGTTATTATGCTTTTTTAAATTTCAAAATAAGATTTTCTTAAATTTTTTCCTCATGTTTAGGTTACATGATTAAATCTAATTCTATACATACAGGTTTGTAATCTCTAATCCGAAATGCTTGAGGCATTGTTACTGTTATACAGAATCAACATCATTGCAGTCTGGGCAAACCCATAGGTGCTCAGTCTCCTTCAGTATATGTCAAAGAGTGTGAATGCAAACTGTTCCTGGAGCTCACTGGTTATATACACAATGGATGCATCCTCTTATACGTGCATCTGTGCTAGATTTACATCTGATGTCAAATTTCAACAGTCTTAACCTTGATGATTCATGTATTGCTGTGTCATTCTCCAACAGGCAATCACTATTTGTTCTCAGTATCTCTCCTTTATCCATATCCTGTGTCCCCACTGTGGGTGCTCTTGATGCTAGTCTGACAGCTCTCTCTCATTACTGCATACCCCTGCATGACAAGGACAGTATATTTCAGAAACCAGGCCTCTTTTTTCAGATAATACCCATATCGCAATAAAAAAAATAGCCAAAATCAGCCAGATTGTGAAGAAAAGTAGACGGAAGAAACGTTCGATTTTTCAGAATATTTCAAATTTCCGGTGTTCAGATAAGGGGTTACGGATTTGTACTACTTTTCATGAAGTCTACATGTAAATTCAATATGTGTTTTCTGTGACTTACGTTTTATGAAGCTGAAAGAGCTGTTAGCAAAGCACTACGTATGAATAATACTGTTTTTGTTTTACACATGGCATTCCTAGCAAATTGTTTTTAAATAATATTTTTTTTAATGTCAGCATGCGTTTGACATTTTCCCCGAACATTTGTTTGCAAATATAAATAAAATATACGTTCAAGAATAACTTTTACGGCCTTAGTAAACAAAATGTTGCGGCCACGTAGTTGCCACGGGTCTCTGAAGGACAAAGGAAAATATAGGACTGTTGCACCCTGAGGCATGTCATACAAGGTGATGAGGTTGTGTGTGGGGCTGGGAACCTCATCATGTAAAATAAACTGCCACAGAAACCATCCCTGCACGAGCATGTGACTGTTTAGTGCAGGCTTCGTGTAATGGGACCAGCTACAAGGTTGCTCCATGCCCCATAAGGAGTACAAAGGAAAATAATGATGATGAAACAGAATGTTAACTCACATAGATTAATTTTTGTTCCACCGAGTAAACAATGTTGAACAATATGGTTTAACCTATTTTCAGCCCAGTAAACAATTTTTAACCACATGGGTTAACCTAAGATAGCTTCTTTCAGATCAGTAAACAGTATGTTTAACCCCAAAGGTTAGCTTATTTAAGTAAACAGTGTGTTTAATCACAGAGGTTAGCTTATTTAAGTTAATCACAGAGATTAACCTTTTCCAGCTCTATAAAGAGCAATAAACCACCAGGGTTAACTGAAGATAACTTTTTTCATATCAATAAACAGTATGCTTAATTACATCAATAAACTGTATGCTCCAGAACACCTATAGTAGGTGCATTGGACATGTACAAGGGAGAGATACTGAGAACAATTAATGATCGCCTATTAGAGAATGACACTACAATCGATGAATCATCAAGCTGAAGATTGCTGGAGTTTGGGATAAACGTAAGAGAGAATTCATCCGGCATATATACAACCAGCGCGCAACAGGAGCAACTAGCATTCATAACTGTTAAGGGATGGAGAAATTGCCCGAATTCTTTTGTTGTCTAGGGTCTATGTGTTATTAAAGATGTGAAAATTCATTCATCTTGATTTGGTTTATATTGTTGACTATTCTGGCAGCCACCCTTCTTGTATACACCTTTCCTTGTAAAAATCTTAAGTACTGCATACAGTTAATAACTGTGTAAACGAACCTTGATTGATTGAATAAACTTCTGGGCTTGGACGATTTGGCAACAGTTTAATCACTAGTAAGTACACACTAACAAGGTCACAATTACAAACATGGCATGTATGCTCCCTCTCTGTAATACAGTCTTGCTTTAACCTGATTCAACTTTCTAACAGTGTCATTTGACTTTTCCATTGTCTATATCTTTATAATATCATTTATTATTTGCAATTTCCATCGGGGTATTTAGCGTCCCGGCATAACAAAAGTTCATTATATTTTTCCATCAACATCGGGGAAATTAAGCGTCCCGGTACATCAAATATTCACAAATCAAATCCACATCAATCCATAAACTTCGGGGTATGTCTCTTCCCGGTATACCAATTATTCATTTATTTTATTCCTTTTTCTTCGGGGGAAATGGCGTCCCGGTATAATCAATATTCATTTTGAATAATCTTTTTGACCTCGGGGAATGATACGTCCCGCTATATCAACTGTTTCATTATATTACTTCATATAATTCTCAGTAAACAATGTTTAACCACTAATGTTAATCAAAGTTTCATCCTAGTAAAAGGTTTAACCACAAAAGTTAGCTTCAGTTAGCTTCCTTCAGACCTATAAACAGTATGTTTAATCATAGAGATTAACCTTCATCAGCCTAATAAACAGTGATTAACCACCACAAGTAACCAGTTGGCTATTTTCAGATGAATAAAAAGTATTTTAATCACAGAGGTTAATCTTTGTGAGCCCGGTAAGAATGTTTAACCATAAAATGTAACCACAGATAGCTTTTTTCATATCAGTAAACAATGTTTAACCGCAAGGGTTAACATCAGTTAGCTTTTTTTTTTTTCAATATGTTTAAACATTTTTTCAGATCAGTAAACAATGTTTAACTACAAGGGTTAGCAGTTGTTACTTTTTTTTCAGTATGTTTAATCACAGGGATTAACTACATACAGCCTTTTTTTAAAATTCTGATTAGTAATCAGTATGTATAATCATACAAACCTTCAGATGCTGATTCCCCGAGCCCCAGTTCCTGAAGACAACGTAATTTTTCTCTGCGATGAGCCATGAATAAGCTATTTGTTTAGTTACCAAACCAGTCTACAGGTTGCAGAAGGGCCCTACTCCTAATAAAAATCCTGGATGCCAGAATGAACACAAAAGTGATTAAAATCCTGGTTGCCAAAACGAACACGGCAGAGAAACAAATATACAGGGTAAAATCAAATGCAGAGAATACAATCTGTTGATGGCTAGATGAGCAGTCGCTGGTGTTCAATGCAAACAGACCTAACACAGTGTTTCTGCTGCAGCCAAATGTCATAATAAATGTGGCAAGTATGCAGACCATTTGCCAGATAATACCCCTATGCTATGTATATAGTACGACAGTACTACTGAGTATATTCTGGTAAATTAAAAACACATGTTTTGATCAACCCTTTTTGACGAACTGCTGCATCAAAATGTAGTCTATATGCCTTTTCTCTAAATTAGTCAAATATATTACTATACAAGAAATAAAATTTGTAATGCTTCATTATTGCAAGCGTTATATTTTTTATTGATTCGCTGTAGTCATTTGTGTGTATATGTCAGGACATGAAGGGACAAAAATTCTACATAGGTATATTCAATTTCTATCGCCAGCAGGTGACATCCCCTCCTTGCCATTTATTGTATACAGGGTAAATGACCACTCCTATTGTGTGTTTATGTTTGTTTTATACAGGGTGTCGCAGAATTCTGTGTGCAGTTTTAAGCTTTAACAACTTCAGAAGTATACATGCTACAAATTTACAATAAAATCACTTGAAAGTTTAATTATTTAAATTTCTTTTATACTTGATTAGTTTAGTGAATTTTGATGATAAATTTTAATTTTTGTGTTTCAGTCCCTCTGAAGACGGCAAACGAAAAAGTCAACTGCTTTCTCTAGTTAGCTGAACTCAAGTCCACAACAGCAGTAAGAAGAAAATTTACTTCCCAATATAAGAAAAAGGTTCCCCTGCTGTGGAGCATAGGCCTTTATGTCCTGTCATCAGTTCAAGTTCTCATGTCCTTTTTTTTAATCCTTTCAATGACCATCTCCTATTCCCTTCCCCATGTTTTTTCAGTCTTCTTCTATTTCTCTAACCCTGAGAATTCCAGAACAAGGACTACCTTGCAAAGCTATTAACATGCTTCCTCAATGTCTATCTTGACATCTGAGTTGAAGATTCTTATTTTTATGCTGGACTTGATTTCTTTACTTGTGTACACTGGATCCTGGACGTTTAATAAGAGACCTGGGTCCTAAAAGGTTCAGGACTAAAAAGAGATTAATATTAAATGTAAGTGCTTCTGATCTTCCCAGCTCCAAAACCTCAGAAATGAGGTATCAGAGGAAGGTGGCTGAAGTAACAAGAAGAGACATGGACCGCAATCAGACAATACATTAAGGCCTCAAAAGCCAGCCACTGCAGACCCGAGATGAACAGTCCCAATTACGATGGTCTGGCCATGTCTGCAGAATGTGACAAGATCGGCTACCATGACAAAAATGAGAAACTAAGAGACAGGGATCTAGACCTCCAGGATGACCCAGAGTTTGCTGGGAGGGCTAAATTGGACATTCTCTGAAGGATCGAAGACTAGAATGGAACCAGGCCAGGAGGAAGACAGCCAATAGGATAGTATGGTCCTCTCTCTGGCAAAAAAAGGGTAGAAGAGGAATGACTAAGTAAGTAAGTTAATGATCTTATCCTTTCTCACACTGTCAGTTAAACCTCTCATCAAATTTATGTCTCAAATTGCAAGTTTTTAAATTGATTTAATTTTTGCCGTAAAGGTAGCGAGGAGATAAAGAATGAGTTGTTGAGCCAAGCGTGTCGTACTGGCTAATGTGAGCCCATGTTGTTCAAGAATTTCTGTGATGCTGTCTACCCATCTGCCTCTTGGTGTTCCCTGAAACCAGATCTTCTAGAAGCTTTGTTGTAATTTATCAGACTCTATTCTCATGAGATGGTCAAACCACTTTTTTTTCTGTTTCCCTATCTGCTTGATGCAGTTATTGCAATTTTCTGATGTCATCATATCTCGTTCTGTCTCTCCTGGTAACATTAATGCATTTTCTAAGCATCCCTTCTCACAGGATGTGATTTCCTTTTGTTGTGTTTGGTCAGGGACAATGTTTGACACTGATAGCAAATAGTTGGTAAGAATATATTATTTATCAAGTCTTTTAGTTTCCATATTGATATTCTGATGTTTACTTAAGAAGTAAAACAAGATGCCAACCAAAAATTATCATCAATGATGAGGAAATTGAAAATGTCACAAATTTTGAATATCTTGGCTCCATAATTAACAACAATGGAGACCGCTTATAAGAGGTCAGAAGGAGATTGGCCATAGCAATGCAGAGGTTAAATAAAATGAAGAACCTATGGCATAACAACAGCAAATTAATAAAAGTAAAACTTTTGAGAACGTGCATCTTTCCGGTGGCAACATACGGATGTGAATCATGGACCATTACATAAACATTACAGAAAAAAATTGAATCTTTCGAAGCAAAGTGTTATAGAAAAATTATCAGAATATCTTGAATCAGTAGGAAGAAAAATATAGACATCCTACACGACCTGAAAATAGAGGAAAACTAGCTCATATACAACATCATGTCCCAGAAACTGAAATATTTTGCTCACATTAAACGTCATAGTGGTTTAGAAAGAGCAGTGATGGAGGGTATGGTACCTGGAAGGCGAGGCAGAGGCTGACCAAGACAACGGAGAGACACAGGACATTGAAGACACCTTGAAAACGACAATCATCATCATCTCAGCCCGTAACCCGTCATGGGTCGTAGGGGTGCCATGGTGGAAGCATCAGCAGACAGGGTCCTCCACTGCTCTCTATCCTCAGCAATGCGTACAAGTGTGGAAAAAACCGTGTCCTGCCCATTCTTTGATGTTATCAGCCCAGGATTTTCTCTGCCTTCCTCTTCTCCGTTTACCTTCGACTGTTCCCTGAAGGATCGTTTTCGAAAGGGAGTCATGACGAGTTACATGCCCAAACCAGGCAAGCTTTCGACGTTTCACTATTGACAAAAGTGGTTCTTGGTGGCCTGCATAGGTGTTTATCTTCTCTCCAACATAGCCATTTGTCTGGTGCTCTTTATAGCAAATATTTAACGTTTTAATTTCCATCCTATACGACAATAGACGAGGCGGGAAGGCTGCTAAAGATCGAGAGTCTTTCAGGCGGGCTGTGATGAGAGCGACGTTCTGCAAACGACATGCTACATGATGATGACTTAAGAAGTGGTGACAGTTGGTAAGTCTCTGCACTGGCTTTTTAACATCTTGTTTCAATTTCTCTGTCAAGGCTTCCATAGGTTTTTAACCATCTGTGCTTTCTTTAGTCTCTCTGTTAAACAAATCTGGTGTCAGATTCTGTCCATGCATCGGAAGGTCCAAAATGGATAGTTACAGCATGAATGGAAAACCTCTATAGAAGTCTCAAATCTTCAAGAACTGATGTGGATCTACTGTCCTGGTCATGCAGGGGTTTGTGGCAATGAAACTGCTGACAGACTAGCTTCAAGAGCAACCATACTGGGTGCACTGGATATGGATAAGTGAGAGATACAGACAATTAATGATTGCCTATTAGAGAATGACAATTCAATCAATGAATCATCAAGGCTAGGTTGGCTGGAATTTGGCATCAAATGTGAGACTAGCAGAGATGGATGTATTAGAGGATGCGTCCTGCGTGTATACAACCAGCACGCAACAGGAACATTCAACACTGATATTCTTCTACATTTTTTAGGGAGACTGAACACCTATGGGTTTGCCCAGAGTGCAATGATGTCGATTCTGATCATTAATAACAATAAAAAATCTGGTATGAATATGCCTTTAATCATGTGAAGTAATGTTGTTGGTTGGTACTTTGCTTTTTGTTGCAATATTTCCCTGCCTAGGCCTAATCTTTTATCCTCTGTGAAAAATGTTTACACTTCAGTTCCTTTACTTATTTAGTTGATATTTAGTGCCTGTGCTTTCATTATGTTTATTCTCATATCATATTTAGATTACTTTTTTTAAAGCTCTTAACTATTCTTGTAAATGTTTCTCACTATTAAGTTTTCGTCATCTGGGAATAAAAACTTGTAGGCTTTCTGTGTGTCTGTACTGCTTTCTTTAAAATGTATCTGACAAGCTTTTATATAAAATTTACAGTAACTGAACCTTCAATCTGGTAGTCCTATACATACACAAACATTGCAAACGATTCTATTGCGTTTCCTGCTTGGCTCTAACATTACATATTCGGATCCTCGAGGCTTAGGCCTAGATTGAATTGAAAAAAGTGGGACGTGTTCTTCGACGCCATCCAAATAGGTCGCTATTTTTCGGATTAAGGTTAGGGTTAGGTTTAAGATTCCTAATCCTAACAATTACCCCTTATTACTGCGTCTCTGAATTCTTTTCTGAGGCCGTACTGAACATATGGCCCACTATTGTTCATTTCAACCGATTTTAACATAGGCTACTGCTGATTTTCAATTTAAATTACACGAAAGGAATTTGCGGTATAATGAATTTGCTACCACACTAGTGTCAATAGTAGGCTACAACACGATAAATTAAATGGAATGTTAACTTTGGCCAGCACTCTACTACTTAACTACCTTTTAACTAATTGTGCCCACTTCTGACTTGGGATACTACTATTCTTAAAAACTGCTTAGGCCCCTACAAACTCAACTGACGTTGCATGAAAATCATCCACTTCAGTTTCGTAAAATTAGATAACTTTCAAAGAAAACAAAAAAAAAAACGTGTAAGAAAAACGAAATGCAAATGGTGACGTGTACCTGGTTCCAGTTTCAAATTCAATTAAAATATCGCTGAAGGCGGCACAATACAAAAAGCATAATGGCGGAAATTCCAGGAAGAAAAGACATGATGTTATCAATCTAAAAATAGCGAACGGGGAGTTCACGGGTTGCTGGCACTTGAAGGGGGTCAAGAAAGTTCGGGTGCACCAGACTATTACATAATCCTCTCTCGGCTACCACTTCTTCTTCTTCCTCGTTCGTCCTGAAAAGGACGTTGGTTGCGTTGTGTCTGTTTACGCCGGAGCTGTGATATCTGCACCTTTCGGTCGACACATCCGACTTCAGCACGGCAGTTTTTGGGGTGACTTTAAACAGATGAAAGTCAATTAAATATCTGTTCAAGTCAGTTATATAACTAGAACCATCGGGCCTTTACACCCCTCCACTTTAATATTATTCTTGTTCATAGTTTCTTCTTGATTTTGTTTGTTTGTTTTTTATTTTATTATTTAACGTATAGGCCTAAGCACAATTGTGAGTATCCCTATTTTCAAATGTGATGCCACTTTCTCATGTCGGCAGTTGTTCATGTTATTTGGAATTGAAAACAATATATATCCTAATTATAACCCATCAGAGGTTGAACGGGATTTCTGTTTATCTTCATTAATTTTTAAAAAAAAAACGTGGAGGTGGAGTAGGGTCTTAGTCAGCTCTGGTTCGCCGACTCTGATGCAAGCAGTCAAGCTATGGGTCGCTGACTGCATTCTCTATTGCTGCATCTTTGGGTCATATACCCTCATGTCATCGTACGTGATTTCGAACTTAACCTATCAGTGTTGGCTCTCTGGGTACATTCAAGTTTTTTTTTTTTTTAATTGTATTTATGGAAAAAATATCCCGTTCAACCTTTACATTGATAGAATCATCTCAACCCTGCTTAGGTTGTGAATTCGATGTTCGGAGTTCGCCACAGCCCATTGAAAATCAGTTGCTACGAGTAGGCAGTGGCGTAACTACCGTCCAGCTGGACCGGGCACGTCCCGGGCATAAAAGTGCACAGAAATGTAGTAGTCAGAACATACCGTCCCCTTTATACAAATCCTCTTAATTAATTTCCTTTGCTCATGTGTTGAACATCCCATTTCTCAATCCAATTTTAGAAAAATGTCCTCGCTACCTTCAACGGTTCAGTTCTTACCTGTTTCAGTTTCTAGCGAACCCGGTGGCACCTTGCCACTAAACATTCACTTAATAGCTCTTTCCAAAATGTATTCCCCGACAACTGTCACAGGATTGCCTGCCCTGCTCTGCAGTGATGATCCAACAATAGCCTAAATTTAGAGTATACAATGAGGTTCTTTAAAGGTATCTACGATCGCTCAAGATTACTCTTGGCATTGTTGTAAATAGAAGGATGGTGCTTCTATTTTAGGGAGTCTTCATATATTTCAGAAATCAAGCACAACGCTGAATTTGTCAAGGCTGTCATGAACTCTATATCTGCCCGCCCATTCAATGAAAATAAAGATATATTACTATTAGCTCTCATAAATGGGTGCTTGCCTAAAACAAGATTGTACTTGTATGACAAGATCACTAATGTGGAACTGATGACACGAACCTGACAAGTACCAGAAGAACAAGACATGAGAAGACGTGGGATGTAGATGATATAAGTTGAGCAAACCTGCTGATAGCTTTTCCAGGTAGACCTTGTGGAATTTCCAGGGTAAGAGAGGCAGAGGAAAACCAAAGAACTCATGGAAAAGAGAACTGCAGAGCTTCTTCTTCTTCCTCGTTCATCCTGAAAAGGACGTTGGTTGCGTTGTGTCTGTTTACAGCGGAGCTGCGATATCTGCGCCTTTCGGCCGGCACATCCGACTTCAGCACGGCATTTTTTGGGACCGGGTTTGCCTTCCCTCTTCGATCCCTACTCTCTTAGCCAGACTGCAGTGATGCAGCCTGTTTCCAGGACCACCACATGGAGGTGGAGTAGGGTCTTGGTCAGCTCTGGTTTGCTGACCCTGGCGCCAGCAGTCAAGCTATGGGTCGCTGACTGCATTCTCTATTGCTGCGTCTTTGGGTCCCAACTGCAGAGCAAAACGTCATATTGGATGACACTATATACTGTAGCTACATCCCAGCTGCTTTGTAATGGATGATAATTTATCTTACTTTGGTACTGAACATTTGTGTTGAATATTTTACTTATGTATTTTTGTTAATCTTTAATCATTGTCCTTTGTTCTGGTAGTTATATGTTAATTTTTGTTTTGGTAATCTAATATACAATTTTATTTTGTTCTGTAGTTCCCTGGGTGAGTCAACTTTTAGTACAGTTTCTAGAGATAGTGATGATGAGTGTTGTGCGTTCAAATATTCTTTAAGTGGTTTTCTTTGCTGTTCATATTTCTTGCATGTTTCTCAAGACATGTTCCACAGTTGGGTTCCTCTATCATAAAATATCATATTCCTTGTTGTAGTCTAATAATTGTTTTACTGTATGGAATTTTTGGCTCTGTTTATCTGACATGTTCGTGTTGGATCTTTCAGCAGCTTATAAGCATGTCTACCCTTCTGGCTTTGTTTCAAATCTTCTGTCTATTCTCTTGCGATATACTTTTTTGATCACTGTTAAGCCCAAACCTGTGTTTATGTGGTTTAGGCTGCTTCTTCTTGATTTTGCTTCCTTGTCTGCTATCTCATTTCTTTCTATTCCTACATGTAAAGGTGTCCAAGCTAATAGAGGATACAGAGACAAATGGGATGTAGAGCATCAAGAGAAAAGAACAAGTGGTAATCTTCAGACTCTGCACTGGCCACAACAGATTGGGATACCATCTATTCAACAAGCTAAAGATAGGATGAGTGTTTTAACTGTGGCACTGATAACACGATTGCTGAACGTCTGCTTCAAAGTTGCCCAACATATGCGGAACAGAGAAAGCACATATGGCCGACACCAGTACCGTTCGCGGAAAAGCTCAACGGAGATACAAATAGCCTCAAACTGACTACTGCTTTCTTTGAAAATATTAAAGTAGTCGCCTAAGAATGTACGAAGAAGAAGCTAAAGTAATAGTATTGTACTGTGCCTCCTCTGTTGTTTAAGTATGTGCTAAGTTGAAATATTTCTTCCACTATGTTGGGTCAGCTACATTCATGTGCATCACTTAGTGCTTGTATTGTTGATAGTGAGTCAGTTAAGATCGTTAGCTTATTGAAGGTGTTTGCCAGTTGTTATTTCCAGCGCTTTTGCTATTGCCACCATTTCTGCTGTGCTCCATGAGATCAGCAGATTAGCAGCACTTCTTCACTAACCCTAGTCAGAGAAAAACAAAGGCGATGACCAAAGACAGGCCACCAACTTTATGAGAGAAGTAGATGTTATATTAGAGCGGATGATCAAGGGTAAGTCACTGTCATGTTATGAGCTAGTAATGAAGAGGCATATTTTCCATTCAAGCCGCTCTTCGATCCCATCATCTCCAACTTTAACTTCTTGTCCTTGAAATGTTCTGACTTTATGGTACGTCTCAGTGTACCACATTCAAAATAGCGTGCTTATGAAGTCCTTGCACAATTTTAAACTTAAATTTTGGATGTACAAATGATAGAAGCACACTTTACATGGCATATGAAAGTATAATTTATTTAAGTTTTAACACATTAGTTAGATCTGTAAGCTTCTTTAACCACCATCTATCATGACACATTGTTCAATCTGATTGTCCTGCTCGTTGAAAACATTCTCCAGCGTTCCTTAGTGAATAGCATTTGTAATCCTGACTTTAGATTAACCCAGAAAGTGTGGTTTTGATGAGTAGACAATCGTCTTAATGCTATAAATAAATTAACGAGCAAATAGAAGAAAGAGTTGAGGCCATTGAGATGTGGATATATAGAAGAATTGGGCATGCCTCATGGAAAGAGAAGAAAACAAATAATGAAGTCCAAGAAAACCTAGGAAAGAAAAGAGAATTAATGAAGATCAAAATTAGACAGCTAAAATATGTTATGTAAAAAGACAGCACATTACTGAAGACCATAACAGAAGGAAGAGTTGAAGGTGAATGTGCAAGACAAAGACAGCGCTAAAAGTAGGAAGATAAAATCAAGAAAAAGAGTCTTTCAGAGTGCACCATCAAGACAAGAAGCAGAAGACATTGGAGATCAACTGCAGCCCACTTCCAATGTGGAGATGGCAGCTGATGATGATGCCGCTTGCAGTGTGCTTCTATCATGTGTGCATCTTTCTTCTTCTATTTCCTTGTTCACCCTCAGACTTGTACATTAATGACTCTAATAAAGGTAGTAGTCAGCTCAAGGTTAACTTATTTTGTTAAATCCATGACTGTTCCAGGGCCTGGCATGTGTTTTCCCCACAAATTTAATGACTGTCCACATTTTTATGACCAACGGCAGGGTTTTTATTTTACGGAAGTTAGTTCAGAATACCATGGACAGCAAATGCTGCCAATGAGGATGTCCTATATGAGGCCAGTGTAGACAGCAAGTTTATTAGAAACATCGGAAGGCAGGAGCCACATTTCTTGAGTATGTTGTGAGAACAGGAAAGTTGGAATACACTGTAACACTGATCAACTCTTTTATGCAAACACCAAAATATTCTGATAATCAAAAGTTTTTTTGGGGATACTCTTTTTTTTTATATAATGACGGTGTACTCTCCATAGAAAGAAAAAAAAAGCGAGTTGCATGATACTGTGGTTTCCGGTGCGCCTTCTGGCCCAGTATCTACGACTTTAGCACCTGTTCAACGGGAGAGTGGGCTCATCCCTAATCTGTTTATGTTCCCAGTAGTAGACTATTCGCAAGCAGCCTGGGGGTGTCACTGCTCTGCGCGGACCTTGTTTACCGAGGCGGCGTCCAAGCTCGTATGGTGAAAATATGGTTGCGTTATCTTCAAAATAGCCCTGTCTTTCCCGTGGCTTTTCTGCCATCCTGCAACTTTGAGTTAGGGAGTTCTGAGCTCCAGTCTCTTTCCCAGGCATTTTATCCTGGCCTGGCACGCATACAGAGGACCCCACTTCTGGTTCTAAGTTAGCAGTTGGGGATAGATGGGGTAGCACACTGTGCATTCCCCGTCATCCAGGGGGCTCTCCAACTATGCAGAGCTTGCACAATGCTGTGCTCTGGTTCGGGGCTCTCCCAAGGAATCCTCACGTCCTGCACAGAGCCACTTCCCGATACCCACCACCTGCCAACCCTCCATTGTAGAAATCTCCTGCATGCGGCCATCCAGTCAAGAGCCAGTATTAAGTCTGGTGCCCAAGTGATCCCCCCAAGCTCAGTGTGCAATGCTGGGTTCTCATCATGCTGCAACACAGGAGGGATTGTGATGCTCAGCCATCTCTCTCAATTCTGCACCGATAAGTGACATCGGGGACTTAACTTTGCCTCAGTACTGGGAGGCCCCGTTTCCGGGTGTGAAAAGGATAGAAAAACTGAAGAATGGCAAGAAAGCATTTAACCCATGAAGTGGGTGGATTGGTGCAGACCAGAGCATGTACCACTCGCCGGTGGGTTCTGCATTAGGTTCCACCCACTCCTCACTTGTACCTGTCCGGCTTGGGTGACCCTGCCAGGAGTAAAACTCCCGCCGGCATAGCTCCCGGGATCATTGAGGCGCTCAAGCTCTCCAACCACGGCAAGGTAGGCTTACATGTGGAGAGTTTATATAATAATTTGGGTGATTTCTGACAATTTTGGGTAGGCTTTGGGCTATTTCAAACACATTTTGGGTAGGCTTTGGGCTATTTCAAACACATTTTGGGTAGGCTTTGGGCTATTTCAAATACATTTTTGTTCTGATGGACACTTTTTTTTAAAAAATGTTCAAGTTTTTTGTGACAAATTTTTGTTCCACTGCACTTTTACATTTCGCTTAAAATTCAACTTTATTTTTTTGTTGCTATCTTCCAGCCTGCAGCATCAAGCACTCACAGCAACTGACCAACAATGATCTAACTCTGACAAAGTGATCGCATAAAGCACCGAATGAATGAAGACATTTATTAAACAGTCCTCTCAATAAAATCCACATTATGTTATTTAGAACAACAAATTTGACATACCACTCACAATTAAACATTTTTGTTTGTTCTGTTTAACTTAAGAATGCACCCAAGTTTATCAAGTACAATGTACTGATAATGTCTGCACTTGTTTTAAATTTTTTTTTTTATTAAAAGAAAAATAATTCTCTGGGTTTTTTATTTTTTTTGAACTGGGTGAAAATACAGGATGCCTTTGAATTGTGACATATGCCACCACTCATACTTATGACGACCATCCCATTAATCCAATTGTAATACCTTTGATTATTTTAAATTCCCAACATTCAATCGTAAATGTTATTTATTCATTATTTATAACATTACTGTAACTTGCACAGTAAAGTTACTTTATGTACTAATTTGTACACTTGAGCATTCAATACAAATATATCATTTCCTTCCCCATATGATTATTTTGTTCTATTTTTTTTCCCTGTTCCTTAAGAAGCAGAAGTCACCAATGCAGAAAGCCTGCACCAAAATACTCCTGCAATGGTGGTTACTGTAAATGAGATTGCCTTCATGCACAACATAACACTGATAGCCTTTTACCACATTTTGTACTGCCAAGGTGGACAAGAGGTAATTATCTTTACTTTGCACAGCCTAGGTCAGGGGTCTCCAAAGTGGTCAATATTAACCCCCAAGGGTAGATATCAACATCCAGGGGGTCAACTGGATACATAAATCACCTACAAAAATTAAGGGAAGACAAGTATGTTTCGCGTACCTGGAGAAAATGCATGTACCTGACTTTGTAGCAGTCTGCACAAGATGAATCATGAGTGAAACTATGGGCACGTCTTCTGAGACAATGAGAAAATAGTACCATACTGCGGTCCCCGAGTAAAATTAAAACAAATTTTTTTTAAACAAGTGTTTAGATGTCAAAGTTATTTTATCACTTAAAACTACTCACACCTCCACAATCTTAAGATTTTCCCGTAGCATGAAACGCTCAATTACAAAATGTTAAGTATATCACATCATATTGGAACAAGATACACTCGATATATATATTGTACTATAACATATCGTATCATCAGTGCATGCATGTTCTAACTCAAAAAATGATTACGTTTAAGGTTATATTAAAAACTATAGGTGAGGGAGTTCTACAGCTTAACAGGGGGTATTAATCATTAACAGAAGGTCAAACCTTATATGTGTTATGCCCCTTTCTGTTTGAAGTGATAACTTCAACTATTTAAAAAAATTCTTAGAAGTTAGAACAAGCAAGCAAGCACCCATGATGCCTATTATGTCAGGGCCAGTTACAAATTTTAAGATGTTTAAGGTTCTATGATGGGAGCCGCGCTATTCGGCGTTGTACTGGCAGGGCCAGTTGAAGAAATTTTAAGATTTGTTTAAGGTTCTGTGGATGGGAAGGAGCGAACTTCTAGTAAGCCTCGCAATGATTGTCATTTTTGAAAGCCCAAGTGCCGGTTAAAAAAAAAAAAAAAAAAAAAAAAAAAAAAAAAAAAAAAAAGTAATGTTTTTTCCCCAAGTGAAACAAAAGAAGCATTTACACCACAGCAAGAAAAAGAAACCTCAGCGTAACTAAGAAATCATCAATGTTAACAAATCAGGAAAGAAACAGTAATTATAAATGCTTTACCAAGAACCAATATGAAACATTCGGTTAGCATCAATATTTTGCTAAACTATTCCCCAAAAATTAAAAAAATTGAGTATGAATGATAGGGAAATAAACCAACTATACAAATCCCCACCATCTGTTAACAAGATGAGATCAAATGTGGCAGCAAAACACTGAATGTTTGTGGGCTAGCTGAAAGTCAAAGTATCTGTAAGTTGTTAACATTCATGGTACAAAACAATGACCAGGCGTAAATGAACTTTTAAAGAGACAAGATTTGTTAAACTGGAAAAGAGCGTCACGGACAAAGTAGAATAATTCTTGCAGCAGACAGCCATGAACGTCTGAAGAAAAACAATATGGCGGCTGAATGTTCTATGTCAACAAATAAGAACACATTTTCTCTTAAGAATTTTATATATATATACACACACACATTAAAGAAAGTGCCATAAAGAAAAAAATATCCTAGTATTCCTAGTGTCAATTTCATTAAGTTGTCTTCCTGTCTCGTGCCATCCGCTCAAGTTCTTTCCATGTTTTCCTCATCATTTTCACCTCTGTATCCAGTTCTCTTCTCCATGTTTTTTTTGGTCTACCTCTGCCTCTCTTTCCCAGTAGATTCCAGAACAAGGACTGCCTTGTAATGCTATCAACAGGTTTCCTCAATGTGTGTCCTATCCATCGCCAGCGTCTTCTTCTCAACTCTTGTTCCACTGGCACTTGTCTGGTTCTTGTCATCAATTCCACAGCTGTGACTTTGTCATACCATTTCAGTCCTTCTATTCTACGCAACACCCGTTTATAAAAGTCTGTAGCTTTTTGGTTGTTTTTGTTAATCTCCATATCTCCAATACAATAGGACTGACTTGACATTTGAGGTGAAGATTCTTATTTTTGTGTTGGACTTGATTTCTCTTGACCTCCATATGTTTCCCAATGCAATGAAAGCTCTTGCTTTTTGTATTCTTATTTTGATATCATTGTCTATCCTTCCAACTTTGTCTATATTACTGCCAAGATACAAGGGGATTGACATAAGTCTTGGGCCTGACCATGAAGGAGTCATAGGAGGAAGATGAAACTTGGCACAATTAAAGTTCATCATATTTGCACTGAATGCGTGAAGTACGCGTTTGTTTCTTCAATGGGGTTTCCCGCTACGGTGCACGGCGCAATGTACCCTATTGACCGGATCTGCTGCTCCAAAGATTTGACAAAACAATGGAAAAGAAGGAGGCCAGAGCTGTGATAAAATTTCTGATGTTTCAGGGAAAAACACCTACAGAAATACACAGGGAGATGGAACCAGTGTTTCGTGATTCTTGTCCTTCATATACTTCGGTAAAAAACTGGTGTCAACAGTTTAAGTGCGGCCGGTCAAATGTTGCTGATCTGCCAAGATCTGGTAGACCAGCCTCAGAGCGCAACGATGAAAATGCAACAAGAGTGAAGAAAGTCATTGACCAGGATCGAAAAATGACAATTATGGAGATAGCTAGTAGAGTAAAACTGAATGAAAGAACAGTTTATGGAATTTTACACAACAGACTGAACATGAGAAAAGTGTGCACGCTGGGTTTTGCAACTGTTGACACGTGAACAGAAGCAAACGAGGGTAAACTGCTGTCAACTGTTGCTCAAAGTGTCAGTCAAAAAACTTTTTGGAGACCATGGTGACAGTAGATGAGACTTGGGTACACCATTATGACCCCGAATCCAAATTTGCCTGCATGCAGTGGAAAACCCCGGGCTCCCCAACACCTGTCAAGCCGAGAGCGCAGAAATCTGCAGGAAAAGTGATGCTGACTGTTTTTTGGGATGCCAAAGGTGTCCTGTTGAAAGATTATCTGCCTCGTGGCAACACAGTTAATGGACAGTACTATGTAGATCTTCTCACCAAACTAAGAAAGGTTGTGACCAGGAAACGAGGGATAACGCGCACTCAAAATCTTCCTTTGCTTCAAGACAACGTGCCCTCTCACAAAAAACGGCTTGTGCAGCTAGCAGCCAACGATTTGAATATTGAAATTCTTCCACATCCACCATATTCGGCTCCATCAGACTTTTTTCTATTCCCAAATCTTAAAAAACAGCTAAAAGGAAATCATTTTGACAGCGATGAAGAGGTTATACTGGCAAGTGATGACTGGTTTAGTTTGAAAAATAGGGTGTTCTACTCCCAAGGTCTTTTCAAGGTCAAACAGAGATCTCAGAAGTGTGTCAATTCAGACGGTGGCTATATTGAAAAGGAATAAACACTATACAAAATTTCAGCTCTCTGTGACATGTCCTTCATGGTCAGGCCCAAGACTTATGTCAATCCCCTTGTATGTGTACGATTCCACACCCTTTCTTCAAGTTCAACCTTGTTATCATTTCTTGCATTTATTCTCATAAGTGAGAATAAATCTTTTCCCTGTGTATTTTCAGGCCCACTTGTGACCTCTCATCGAGAATTTTCACTTTGTCTTGCATCTGATTATGGGACAGAAGAGCCAAGTCATCTGCAAAATCCAGATCAAGCTGTTTAGTCAGGATTTGGCACCTGGAATGTTCGCACTCTATGTGAGCAGAGAATATAATCAAGTTGTAATTATTAAAGAGTGTGTTAAGACATCTTAAACAAAATCATCACGTAGTGATTATTAGAGAGTATGTTTAGCTATCCCAAACAAAATCATCAAGTAGTAATTATTAGAGAGTGTTTAGTTATCCCAAATAAAATCAAGTAGTAATTATTAGAGTGTATGCATGGAGGCATCCTTATATGACCACCAGCTTTGCATAATTCTACAATATACATATGTGGAAGTGAACCTGTCTGTGAAGCTAATTACTCTCTCAATGACTCTTGAAATCATCCACAAAATTCCAGGGATTTCCCCTGTGGTGAAACTTGTTGAGAACTCAGCATTGCACACTAAGCTCAGAGAAGTCACTTGAGTCCCAGACGTGATTCTTTGGCTTAGTGTTTTTAGCTACCCCAAACAAAATCATCAAGTAGTAATTATTAAAGCATCGTTTTAGCTATCCCAAACAAAATCATAAAGTAGTAATTATTAGAGTGTGTTTAGCTATCCCAAACAACCCAGACAAGATCAAGTAACTGAATATTAAAAGTTTGCTTAGTTATCCTACACAATCCTTAAAGACAATCCAGACAAAAACAAAGTCATAATTATTAAAACAGCAAGTTTATTTTTCATGAAACAGTCAGTTCTCATATTGTCACAACTATGAAAACAGTTTTTAAAAATTAGGAGAACATGTCTCATGTATCAAAAAACATTGCTATGAGAAATATCTCTGTGGGTTATTTCAGATCAAACGTATCAACACCGGCAAAAGGAACAAGCAAACATACTAGTTTCCATTTTTATTTAATTTTTCAAAGAGTACCAGACTACTTTTTTGGTGATCCGACCACTCTGTCTATTGTTAAATGCCTGCATGGAACAGTGACAGAAAAATATTGAATGAAAAATGATGGTGATACACGATAAAAGGATGTGAACTATAACCATTTAAAGAATTTTTTTTTAACGCAATGTGCTTATGTAATATTCCAGCTGTCCACAACGTATATTCAACAATAACATGATGTGCCAGGCTCTTCTGACGCTCTAACTAATATTTGGTTCAGTAAAATTATGTCAGACCCTGTTAATACGGCATACTTTGTCAGTTTTGACAGACAGTATTTACGACCATTTTCAATATATGCCACAGGTAAACAGAAAAGCAGATGTCTCTCTGAAGTGGCCATGTAATTAGAATGGATCTGCAAGGAAAAATGCCCCATCTTGTTAACATTTCATATTAGTTACAATACTGACAAGAGGCCATCAACAGTTTTGTTTGATTCAATGACTTCTGCCCATTATCATAATCTATTAACAAGCAGCCACGTCACACAAAAATGCTTCAATCCCCTCCTGTGATAACCAAGAGTGGCTGGGTGGTTAGAGCGCTCACATCGAGGCAAAGTGACTGGGTATAAATTATATCTTTCCAGATGTAAAAATGGGTACCCGACTCTGCTCTTGAATAAGGGATGGCAAAAGCAACAAGGAAGTGAACTGGTCCCCCTACTTCATAAAGCTGAGGCCCTATTAGCCTCTAATACTTTGTTCCATTATGCTAATACCCCGTACTTGCTAAGGGACTGCCCTTGTATGTGAACACAATGATCTGGAATTGCCATGTCAATTTGCGCATGTGGTCACATTTCTCAAATTATGCAAGTTTTTGTTCTACAAAAGTGAACTGGAAAGAATTACACTGTGCTGTAATGTAAAATCAAGACACAATGTTGTTATAGTTGTCAGCTCACTTCACCATTGTAAACCATAAGAAACAAATAGCAAACTATCAAAGTTCCCCAAAGTGAATGGAAACTCAATGCAGATCGCTACAACAAGAGGTAATCTGATCATCTCCTTCCTGACGTTACTGTAATACTTAAATTCACGTCTTGTCAGATGTCAAAATATCCTAACATAAAATGCTCTCACTTTAAAATCGAATAAATAAAACCAATAAATAACTATGCATTTATTACTGGACACCTTAAAAATAAAATATAAATAGTATACAATGAAATCCAGGGCAAAGAATATAAGAATTAAGGTGAGCTAAAATGAACAGCACATTCAAAATCAAGCCACCTCTGAGGATTATCTTCTCCTGCACTTTGGTATTCCTATCTGTTCTTTGTGTATTCTTGATCCTGTCTGACCAGGCTCCTAGTCTTTCTTGGCAGCTGCTTGCTCTTTAGCCTGGTGCGCCTGTAGCACTGCAACAGCTTCCTCCACCTTAAGATATAAAATAGGAAGAAATAAGATTTCAACTGCTGGCTTTTCAACATACAAACTGGCATTATCACATTAAAGAATCCAAATTCCAAATGGAGTGGGGAGGAGGAGGAGAAACACCATATTTCTCACAAAACAGTGCTCTCTGAAGTCCTTGTTCTGGAGTCCCCAGGGTGAGAGAGGCAGAGAGATAGAAAAACATGGAGAAAAGAACTGGAAACAAATGAAAGACCATGAGGTGATGGCATGGGACAAGACAGCACAAGTATCTTGTTGGCAAAAATCTCTTGAAGAACTATGCTCCTGGCAATGAATTCTATGTAAGGAGGTTGAGACTACAAAGTCTTAAGTCCAAGGCAGATGAAAAGTTATGACAGAGACAGATGTAGCAATGTGAGAGTGAAATAACAAAGAAGTTTCAATAGTCTGCATCTTTCCATCTTCTTCTTCTTCTTCCGTCACCGTCAAAGCAAAGTGGTGGCGTCACAGATAGGTTTTCTTTGCCATTGTTTCCCATCACGCCTATTGGCGTCTTTAGGGCAACGGCAAATCAATCCATCTGCTGTTGTTTCCGTAATCGAAGTGACTGGCAAACGGGTGATCAGCCCGTTGGTACCTTTCCATCTAGACCAGCTAAAATGTCACTAGAGACTGCCTACAAATAAGCACAAGAGCATTTTGCTGTAACTCATTGTTTTTGTAATCTAATTTATGACCCCATAATTTTCTTTGACAAAGAACATGTCAGTTTTACCTTCAGCTTCAGTGACTCGTGAGATTCCAACATGTGCAGCAGCTCAGAGTTGTCAATTTCTAGCAACATGCCAGTGATCTTTCCAGCCAGGTCAGGGTACATGCGCTGAATCAATGGGAACAGCCTCTCTCCCAGCATCTGTTTCTGTTCTTGTGGTGGAGCTGCTGCTAGCATACTGGCAGTCAGTGGATCTTGTCCTGGGATGACTACAGATTGCTGGGGCTGCAGAAAGTTAAACACATTAGCAAAAATAAAATGATTATGTCAGACTGGAAAATGATTAGCTATCCAAAACTTCATGAAAATTAAATGCAAATGGAAACTGGATAAAATAATGCAGACTAGAAAATGTACGTGATACTAGCCCTCACAGATTCTTACATACAGAAGCTGAGCAAGTTTTTAAGCTATGTTTCTAAACTCAGATCACTGACCATTTCTTATCAGCAGCCTAGTTCAAATCAGAGGACAGAAACTAGCAGATGGTTAAAGCTACATTTCTGAGTATATCTTACTTACTTAGTCGTTCCCCTTCTACCGTGAGGTGTAGAGGTTTGGAAGAGAGAGCGCCAGACTATCCTATCGGCTGTCTTCTTCCTGGCCTGGTTCCATTCTAGTTCTCGGTCCTTCAAAGATTGTCTAACGTTGTCCTCCCAGCAGACTCTGGGTAGTCCTGGGGGGTCTGGATCCTTGGCTCTTTGTTTCCCATGCTTGTCGTGGTAGCTGATCTTCTCCCATTCTGCAGACATGGCCAAACCATCTTAGTTGGGACTGTTCTACTTGGGTCTGCAGGGGGTGGGATTTTAGGCCTTGACGTATCGTCTGGTTGCGGACCATGTCTCTTGTTACTTCAACCACCTTCCTCAGATACCTCATTTCTGAGGTTTGGATCTGGTTTTTGTGGGTTGTGGCCATTGCCCAGGACTCGCATCCATATGTCAAGACTGGGACATAGGTAGAGCGGTATACAGCCATCTTCGTTTTCTTACCAACCTCTCTCTTGCTGAGGAATCCTCGGTTTATGGCCTGAAAAAGTCTCCCAGCTGCTGCTTTTCGAGTGGACAACTCTTCTTTGATGCCTCCCTTTCGGTCTATAATAGCTCCGAGGTATTTAAAGTGGTCGACCTGCTCCAGGACCTGTTCTCACAGCTTAATCTGATGTACTCTTTCTTCTCGTGATATCACCATGGATTTTGTTTTAGAGCTGCTTATGACCATCCCTCTCTTTTCCAGCTCTTCCTTCCAGACTTGCAGGTTGGATTGGAGATGTGCCTCTGATTTAGCAATCAGGACAACATCATCAGCAAATGCAAGCTCTGAAATACAGACCTGTCTCATCTTCCAGTATCCCACTGAATACTTTCTTGTTCTCTACATGCCTTGATGACATCGTCCATGAGAAGTATGAAAAGATAAGGTGATAGGATATCACCCTGTCTTACACCAGTGGTGGTCCTGAACTCTTCTGACTTATGGTTTGCTGTCCTCACATAATTTCTGCAAGACTTGCAGAAGCTCTGTATAGCATGAATCAGAGGTGCTGGAATGTTCTTCCTTGCCAAACAGTCCCAATGTTTGCTCCAGGGGACCCCGTCAAACGCCTTTTCCAGATCTATGAAACAAAGATGGATCTCACTCTTATACTCAAGGGCCTTTTCACTCAGCTGCCTGAGTGTGAAGATTAGGTCTTGAGTACTTCGGTTTGCTCGGAATTCGCACTGGACCTCATCCAATTGTGGCTCAGCTATGCGTCGGAGTCTCTGCTCTAGGATTCTAGAGTAGATTTTACCAGAGAAGGGATATGCCTCTGTGGTTTCCACATTGTCGATTGTCACCCTTTTTGAAAATCGGTGTTATGATGGCAATCTCCCAATCCTTTGGTATGGCCTTGTTGCACCACGCTGCCTGTAGGACCCTTAGGAGTAATAGGTCACCTGATGCTCCCATGTACTTAACCATTTCTGGTGTTATACCATCATGTCCTGCTTCTTTGCCCATATTGATTTTCTCCAGTGCTGCCTTCAGTTCTTCCATCTTTATGTCATCTTCACCACCATTGGTTTTCTCTTCTGTACTAGTGGTTATCATTTCTGATGCTTGACCTTGCTCACCATCAAGGAGTTCTGAGAAATATTCTTTCCATTACTTCCTTTGGGGCAGTAAGCAATTTGCCTTGCTTGTCCTTTATAAATTTGAGAGGGCATTGTTTTTCCTTCCTCATGTTCTTTAGGGTCTTATAGAACAATTTCTGGTTGTCTTGCGCATCTTTTTCTAGCTTTTCTCCAAATTCTTCACAGGACTTTTGTTTTGCTGCTAGCACCTTGTTCTTTGCTTCTGTTCTGAGTGTCACATATTCTCTATTTGTCCTGCTGTGTTTTTAGCTCCTAAGTATTGTTTCCATGCCATTTTCTTCTCTCTTATTTTCTCTTTGACTTCCTCTGTCCACCAAGGTGTCCTCTTTCTCTTGTTCCTAAGTCGGACTTCACCACATGCTTCTGCAGCAGCTGTCTTTATGATGTCCTTGAATTTCAGCCACAGGGTTTCCAAGTCATCAGGTTGTTGTTCTGTGCTTCTCACTGCTGTAGCAATAAGCCTCTGATATCTGGTCTTAATTTCTGGCTCTCTCAGCTTGTAGGTCTTAATTCTCATTTCTCCCGTTTGTTTACTTGATTTCTTGCATGATGTTGGGCAGTTCCTAGGCTGAGTAACTCTTTCAGTTCTTTTGATTGTAAGCAGGTAGTGATCACTTCCAATCTCTGGCCCCCTCCAGACTCTAGCATCCCGGACATATTTGAATGAGCTCCTCCTAACAATGGCATAGTCGATCAATGAATTCTCATTTTCTTTGTTGGTTCACATCTAGTGTATGCATGTATGCGCTTATGGGGGAACTTTGTGTTTGTAATGATCAGATTCTGCTCACTGCAGAATCTAAGGAGTCGCTTTCCATTGTCATTGAGAGTATCTTCTCCATATCTTCCGATAACTCCACACCATCTAGCATGGTCATTTCCAACTCTGGCATTGAAATCTCCGAGCATGATAATTTCATCTAGGCAGTCATCCACTGTTCTTTGAAGCAGCTCAAAGAATTCCTCCTTGACCTCTGCTCTCTTATCCTCATTTGGCCCATACACTATGACCAGGTTGACTATGGTTTCTCCTTTCAGTTTTACAACCATAATGCGCTCCGAGACAAAGTTCCATCCCTTTGATACTATCTTTTTGGTTTTTGGCCACAATGCAACCCACGCCCCCTTTAGCTCTTTCAGATATGGGTACACCACTGTAGAACAGCGTATCGCCATCGAGATCCATGACTCCTTGTCCCTTTTTCTTCGTTTCAGTTATAGCCAGGATTTCTAGTTTTGCTTTCCTCATCTCTTCCACCAGCTCCTCTTCTTTCCCATTTATACTTCTTGTGTTCCATAAGTCGTAGTCCATTCCAGTTCGTCACCTTTAGAATCAGTCCTGATTTCTCTTATATTTCGCTTAATCGTGATTTAAAGCAAACAGGTGATTGGCCTGTTGTGCCTTGGCATGGTGGAGGGGCTGCCTCCTTACGGCCTCCATGCAGGCCGCCATCCTCCTTTTTCATCCGGGCTTGGGACCGGCATAGGCGGAGTTTCTGAGTATATCAACGACGCATATTGCACCCCACAAAGTTATGAACTTATACCCTTTAAGCATTGTACTTTGCCATATGCCATAA
Organism: Oreohelix idahoensis; assembly: GCA_024509875.1. NCBI lineage: Eukaryota > Metazoa > Mollusca > Gastropoda > Stylommatophora > Oreohelicidae > Oreohelix > Oreohelix idahoensis. The sequence continues at coordinate 152,442 of JAMPIV010010981.1, forward strand.
ACTGACTCTCTACTGCCTTACTCAGTTTTATAAGGATGTACATCACGCTACCTGTTGCATTGGACGACCAGGCTGTCCAGGCATCTGTCTTGGAGCAGTTGGATAAATAGCTGGTCTGGCTCCAGCTTGTGCCATCACAGCTGCTCCTTGTGGATGAGTCATTCCAGCCATTGCCACACCTCGTGACGCCCCCGCAACAGGCTGACCTGTGATTGGTCGCGAGTTGACTGTGGTTGGGCGCATCTGAGCCTGGGCTGTGGGGGGTCGGGTGCGAATCTGATTGGGCATGGCTTGAAAGCCTGAAAGAAAAATATCACAATAGAACATTTTAAAGATTTACTATCTGCCTTAAGCATGTGTGTGAATTTGCACATGTGATCACACTATGCACGAGGGAAAAAAACACCTGTATCACACAAAATGGTATAGCAATAATTAACATAAGAAACAAACTGAAATAAAGGCACAAACAAGAAAAAACAAGAGACAGTAGATTATTTGACACCTTACAAGACGTAGTAAAGTGGACTTACAAAGACAAGAGTTATATGTATAGTGCAGCACACCTAACTTGAAGCAATTTCACATGACCTGGCCATTTATCTTTCAACATCACCATTTTCCTTTATGCTCCTCAAGGAGCATGAAGCCACCACTGTATCTGGTCACCTTGCTCCAAACATTCACGTTTTAGAAGCAGTGGTTCTTGCGGCAATTAGTTTTACAGGAGGTTGCTAGCTCCGTGCACAATCTCATTTTGTAGTGACCTTTCAAAACATGCCTGAGTGTGCAATAGTCCTATTTTCTCCACGTCTCCCCCCGGGGACCCCCCCCCCCCCCCCCCCGAACTGCACGGGGCATTTATCTTCTTTGCCGGTGTACAAATAATTCATGTACACCCATTTATGCTAATTTTTGTTCGTTAAAGTAATGATAATTTTTCTGTCCCTACTCAAATTTGGACTCTCTTAGGCAGAAGTTTTAGTGAACAGCTGATAAAATACTATTGCACCGTCTCATGATCCAGGTAGCAGACTTCAAAGGTAACAGCCTTCACGAGAGTATGAATTGATATGTCTGACAGGCTCAGTGGAAAAAGGAATATGTCACAATCAGGCAAGGATGTCATAATGAGCAGTACTTTTGTCTTATGGAACATGTATGATGTGGCCATACTGAGTTGAGGAAGCCTTTACTTTATATGAGCAAAATTATCATCTGAATATCTTTGGGTACTATAAGAGATTGCAGCAAATTTTTTGTAACAAAGTGAAATTTCTCCACCATATGAAAGATGTCTTCATCAGCTGGAAAACGCAAAACGTATCTTGAAAAAACAAAACTTAACTTATGAACAGATATCTCGAATTGTTATAGTGAAAGAAAAATATAAAGCTATCTATTACATTGGGGAACTAGATGCCAACATCAGAGCGTATTAGGTGATGTGCATGATATTGCTGGTGAATCCATGCCGTCATGGTTTAAGTATGTCTAGGTATTAAATATTTCAGTGAACTAGCAATGACAGCTAAAGCAGACTGGCTTTCTGGTGAAAGTGTGTGAAAATGTTCTAGCGACTGGTTACATTATTTCAAGAATTAACACAACATCACCTATAAAGTAGCGAGTCTGCTGTTGGTAAGTCTCAATACTCCTGGGTGGAGTGTGTGCTGAGATTTAGTCCTGGCGATGTATTTAATGCAACTCAAAAATGTAGTTTTGGGAACTTACTGCCAGACACTTAAAAATGAAAAGTGCCCAGGCAGGAAGAAATTGCCTCTGCTTCCAAAGGCATGGATGCAAAACTGTGCACATAACGCAAGGACAATTTCAGAGCATGGACGACAGGCTTTTTCAATGACTGGCTGCAATCATTTGGCAACAAAATGTAAAGGAAACTGGGGGATGTGCACCTTGTTAATGACAACTGCACCACTCATTCCAGGCATCATAATCTGCAAGCAACTGAACTTCAAAACATCCATCTTTCAGTAAACTTCTGATCCACAGAAGTACATTAAGACGGACAAGAGACTTCTACATGTTCAGATTGCACGTGCATGTCATGAGCTGGAGGACAAATGCAACATGAACAGAATACTAACATCACTGACATGGACCTTAAAGATCAATCATGACAGAGCATGGCATGACCACCATTACAGGAAGCCTGCACCAAACATTCACATACTCCTGCAGCAGTGGCTTGTGAAGGTTGACAGCCCTATATTAATATCCTGAAGGTACAGTAGGCCTATTCTTCTGATCTCTTCAGAGGACACGACACCCCCCCCGAACTACACACAGGATAAAGAATATTAACAAGCCAAGAAAATCAAATGCTTGGATTGTTAAATAAAAGGAGGATAGTACTGAAAGAAAAACGAACAGGAAAAGTGAAAATCTAACCTGCAGCCTGGTTTGGTCTAACACCTGGAGCCCATGGGGTGCGAGCCTGTCTTATCGAGGGAACGTTGGCAGGAGTGAAAAATCCTCTCTGGGCTTGAGGCATTGTTGGTACAAAATATCCTGCACCTCCAGCATTAAAGATGGGATTGTACTGGACATTCTGTGAGCATATAACAACATATTACAATAACAGAAAAACCATGCATTAGAGAAGAATCACATTCTCAAATTCATGATGGAACACAAGTTTAATATTCCTGAATTAAAAGACAGTACTTCATTTATTACAAGCCCTTATTTTTTTTTCACATCTCAGATTAAGAACGTCCAGAAAAGTCCATCAGCTTTCCGAACAACACGAATCATAGTGTGATCATTGTTTTCAATAAGTAATACGTTTATGGCTATTATAAATTAATATGAATTACACACATGCAGATTGTTCTTGGCTCTATTACAATGTGTGCCACCATTAAAAGTGGCTCAAAAAGCACAACACTGGCCAACTGATCAAACCACAATGTAGAGACACAGGCGAAGGCTAGTATTCCTGCATAATTCCACTTTATAGGATGGTATGAGAAAATTGAGCACTAGTACATCTATAAATGAATATGCAAAACGTTGAAAAAAAATTACAACAGATGTCAATGAATGTATCTCACAACACCTGCTCCATACAGTATTTAACACTTTGCTGACCAGCGATCCGGAGCATTAATGTCTCCCATTACCAAGGGTGTTTGCAGATTTCTTTAAAAATAACTGTTTTTTTTTTAAAATTCATAAAAAATTGAAAAACAGACATAGGGTTTTGAAATTTTCAGAGCACCACTATGAATGGTTGCTAAATCTGAAAAAAATATATTTCATGCAAATTGGTCACATGATCATGGCGGCCATCTTGAATTTGTGTGGCTATTTATAGAAATTTCAGGAGATGTTTTAAAACCATGATATTTTTCCAGTGTTTAGTGAATTTGTTTGATGTCAGTGCAATAAAATGTTAGGGACATTGATGGCAATGAAGAAAATAATCTTAATTGACGTACTGATTTAACGATTAACCAGCAATCCAGTGCATTAATGTCTCCCATTACCAAGTTTGTTTGCCGATTTCTTTAAAAATAACTGGTTTTGTTTTAAATTCATAAAAAATTGAAAAACAGACATAGGGTTTTGAAATTTTCAGAGCGCCATTATGAATGGTTGTTACATCTATAAAAATATATTTCATGCAAATTGGTCACATGATCATGGCGGCCATCTTGAATTTGTATGGCTATTTATAGAAATTTCAGGAGATGTTTTAAAACCATGATATTTTTCCAGTGTTTAGTGAATTTGTTTGATGTCAGTGCAATAAAATGTTAGGGACATTGATGGCAATGAAGAAAATAATCTTAATTGACGTACTGATTTATTAATAACCATGTATTTCAACATAAAAGGCTCATAAAAATTGTGAATAAAATTTAATTTTTGTATTGTCTTTTTTGAGTGTATTCTGTGTCTGCGGCATCTGACAATGAGTGTTTGTGAATGTTTTGAATAGTTACATACCTCTAGTTGGAGTCTGAGCTGCTTCCTTCATTAACTGGGGTTGAAGTTGTAGCTGTAGGCCTCTGCAAGAGTCTTTGTCTGGATCGTTGATAATCCTCGACTGTGTGGTATAATTTGAAGCACGGTATCGTGCATAGAGGTACATTACAATCTGGGCAGTACATGACAGTCTGGCTTCTTTTCCCTGCAGCCTTACACACTTTACAGTCTGGTTTGTACCTTGCCCTTTCATATTTATCAATGAAGTGGCGCTCAGTAAGTCGTGTTGTTGTGACTTGTGGTTTTGAAGGTGTCACATTGCGTCGAAGAATAGCAGGTTCAATAAGAGCGAGACTGACATCCTGCCTGAACTTCTTTGCTGTGATCTTTTTTGTAGAGTTGGCAGTGTTGTAGGTTATGTGCCCATTAACCAGGGCAGTTTCAACTAAGAAATGATATAATGGCAGGTACCATTTATATGATCTGTGTGGGTAGGGATAGCTTGCACCCAGTTGGCCGAAGTGGTCGACACCTCCCATACTTTTGTTGTATTTTTCTGCTAGCACTGGCTTCTGAATTGTTCTGCCCTCAGGTATTCCTCGTTTTCTAACTGTCTTGTCCATAACATTGGAGTGAACAGTAGATAAAAGATTAACTCTTTTTGTGTCATGCCAGGTAACTGCCAACATGCCTTTATCTTCTGTGGCACAAAACACAGGATGATCTGCCTTTTTCAATTTGAGTTGCTTTTTCTTCAGTGCTTCAGGAAAATGCTTCCTATTCTCAGCTACTGTTCCACATGCACCAATCTGAATTTCTTTCAGCTCTTGAAATAAAGCTGGGGCTGAATAAAAGCTGTCGCAGTAGAGAATATGTCCTTTGTTGCCATATCCATCAAGAAGATCTTTCACAACCCTGGAAGTTGCCCCAACAGAACCTTCATCATTTGCCTTACCAGTATAAATTTTCAATTTCAGGCAGTATTGTGTTTTAGCATCAGTGAGTACACAAATACTTTGAATCCTTACTTTGTGGGTTTTGCTGGCAGGTATTGCTTGAAATATATTCTACCCTTGAACCTCACCATCGATTCATCTATTGACAACTCCCGCCGAGGTGTGTAGTGTTGCTTATATGTAGGCAAAATAATATCCAGTAAGGGTCTGAGCTTGAAGAGGGGGTCATACCCAGGCTGCCCCCTCTCAATTCTGTTATCATTATTATTAAAATGGAGATTTCTGTGGAGCTGTTGGTACCTGTTTCGACTCATGACCCTCGAATATGGTGTATCATTCAACCAAAAATTCTTACACCAGTAGTCTGAGACTGCTGGTTTGCAACACATTCCCATACCAATCTGAAGGCCTATGAATGCAGAAATTTCAACTGCATCAGTTTTATCCCAAGTACGTTTCTTGTACTTAGCATTTCCTGTGTACTGAGAGAGGTGATTTTCTCCGTACCTATTCACTTCGTCAGTGATCAGATCTATGGCAGTGTCGGGGAAAAAAAGTTTTAAAAAATCAATTGACATAAAGTCAGTTGTGTCTGCCGTGACACCTTGTTGTTCTTCATATGAAGGAAGCATGTCAAGCTCAACAAGTTCGTTTTGAGCAAGCTTTCTCCATCTCCACAGATTATTTTGATGTGCAGTCTTGCTGTGGTCTCTTGTGCCACGCCCATCTCCTGCTTCAGATGTACCTACATCACCTTCATCTAATCCAAATTCGTTATCGCTGCTATCAGTTGCATTTCGATTGAGTGAAACATCTCTACTTAGCCATGAGATATCACTTTCGGCCCCAGATTCGCTGCCAGTCAGAATCATCTCTGTTATAAGTCTGGTTTTCATCATCACACATGATGAAAACAAAGAATGGGCTCTTGTACTAAAAATAATGACATTTTAATCAAAACACGGCTTTTAAACAGCGATTCACGATATCATTCATGGGCGCAGCCATTTTGGAATGTTAAAAATACCTGGATGAGGCTTGTTTCGTAAAACTATCAATACGGCTGTCTGTTGCGTTGGTAGAGTTACTAATTCGACTTTCGTCGAATCTGGTCAGCAAGGGTTTCAACCGGAAATTCGACTATCGTCGAATTTGGTCAGCAAAGTGTTAAACCACAAATAAATGTCTGAAAATTTATGACTGCCAGTGGCAACTGGAAATGTCAATCTTAGGTGTATGTCTATACTTAAAGAAAAGTTTTTTAAAAAAAACAAAAATATGCAAAGAAACCTTACCTGTTGACGCATAGAGGTTAGCCTTTGAATGTGCTGACTAGCCAAATGTGCACGCCGGTCCTCCTTACGCTGAGCAAGTGCCACGTACAGAGGCTTAGCCACAATGATGCGGCCATTCATTTCAGTGACAGCTTTCGTCGCCTCTTCGGGAGAGCTGAAGCACACAAAACCAAAACCCCTGGACCTGCCACCCTCTCCCATCACCTGAAAAATGTTTTGAATGAAACTTGATACAGAGCATACTTACAAAATCTTATCTAAACAAACTAATATAACATTAACTCTTTGATTCTGCAATTATTTTTTTTAAAGAATTCTTAATTGTGACGTATACCATCTTTTACTGCATATTATAAATAAAACAGTAGGGAAATGGATAGAGGGTCATATTACACAGTGTCTGTATTAACACAAGTACATTTGGCATAAATAAAAACATGTTGCATATCTATTGAAAAACAGTACAAAGCTCAAAGTACAATACAAACTTACCAATGAAAATTATTGTTGCAGACACTAAAACTTTCCTTTTCGTCTTAAAACATCATGGTAGATAATTCACCCAATTGTTACTACGGTTCTTACAAAATATATACAATATTGCATTAAATAATTGTCAAACAAATAAACTAGAATAACATCACATAAAAACTTTGTTACACTTGTTTTATCCCTACGTTCGTCTTCTACCTATGACTAGTCATTAGATGTAACTAGATCTAGTTATATTGCTTTTTGATGGGTCAGGCCAGGCCCGTCCACTATCAGCTAAATCTATTGCCTAACATTTCTGAACCAATCCCGACATTTGACAACAAACTGACTATCAAACAATCATTGTCAATGTCAACAATGTTTGACACAATTATTCATGTAGGAAGCTTAGAATTAGTATACATAAAACATGATATACTCCTGTAGCAATAACAGATAAAACAAACACATGAAATGTCACACAAATTATAATAACTGAATGGTCAGAACATTGTTCCGGAGTAAAAAAGTTAATTAAAAATACAACTGGACCTGATAAGAAAAAGTCCCTTCTGTCGCACAAATACCACAATGGTATGTGCTCATCCTTTTCATAAATACCAAAATAGCATGTACTCATCTCTTCCACTCAGCCTGATAAATCTAACAAGAGGCTGAGGCTGAGAAGGAAAACAAGAACATATTTAGTGTAGCCCAAATAAGGGAGGAGTAAACAAATACATGACCTGCACTCCAGGGTATTGGGCACTGTGCATGAACACAACGGACAAACCATTCTCAAATCAGTAGACAAGCTCGATATAGTTTGGATAAGCTATGGTCACCAGCAGTTAATCTCATGCTGACAAGGTGGCATAATACGAGGACTAGTCAGTAAATAGGTCACAAATGGCTATTTTTAAAAAAAAACTAAATGAGATACGAACTTGAAAACCATTTATTATTGCACTTACATTTACCTCAAGACGCAGCAATAGAGACCGCAGTCAGCGACTCATAGCTTGACTGCCTGCGTCAGGACCAGCGAACGAGAGCTGGTCAAGACCGCACTCCACCTCCACGTGGTGGTCCTGGAAACAGTCTGCAGCTGTGCAGGCTGGCTGAGCGAGTGTGGATCGAAATGGGAAGGCAAACCCGGTCCTAAAAAATGCCGTGCAGAAGTCGGATGTGTCGACCGAAAGGTGCAGATATCACAGCTACGTTGTAAACAGACACAACGCAACCACCGTCCTTTTCAGGGCGAAAGAAGAAGAAGAAGAAGAAGAAGCACTTACATTTCCCCTTATTTCTCAACACAATCTCCACCCAACATTGATACACTTATCCCATCGCTTTATCAGTGCCTCAAAACCTGCAGCATAGAAGTCTTTGGTCTGCTATCTCAGCCACATTCGCACCTCACGTTCAACCTCTTCGTTACCCGCGAAACGTTTGCCGCCAATGTGAGTTTTTAGTGGACCAAACAGGTGGATATCGCTCAGGGCTAAGTCGGGGCTGTAAGGCAGATGTTCACGACGTTGCCACCCTAGTTGTTCAATTTTCTCCTAAGTTAATCAAGCCGTACGTGGTCTGGCATTGTTTTCTTCAAATTGCATCCCGAAGCATCAACAGAACTTCATAGTTCGATGCAGCATTCACATTCTCATCTTTCTTCTGGAAATGGGTTAACAGCACTCCTTGAGAATCCCAAAACACTGTAAGCATAACCTTCCCTGCTGATGGCGTAACCTTGAATTTCTTGGCAGAAGGTGAAGGATGTTTTCATTGCCCTGAAGCACGCTTTGATTTGAGTTGATAGTGATGCACCCATGATTTGTTCCCAGTAACAATCCTGTTAAGCAAGTCTTCTCCTTCATCTGCATACCGAGAGAGATGTTGCAAGGACAGGCCCATTCGTTAATTTTGTGTTCCTCAGTCAGTTGTCTGGGCACCCACTGTGAGCACACTTTCCGGAAATTCAAGCGATCATGCATTATGCTGTAGGCTAAACCATGAGAACACCCTATTGCAGTTGCTACACTGTCTATCGTTACTCGCCTGTCAGCTCGAATCATCTCCCCCACCTGCCGCACAGATGCTCTGTCGCAATCTGAAGAGGACGACCAGGTCGGTCTTCATCAACAATTTTTGAGCGTCCTTGAGAAAATTTATCGACCCAGTTATGTACCGCTTTACGCGACAAACACTTCTCACCGTAAAAATTTCCTCACGAATATACTTTGGGATCCAAATGAAGTCCATTTGCCCAAAAAACAACGCACAACAGCACGCTGTTCTTCGGTCGTACACTCCACGAGCACAGTTGCCATTTTAATCTGAGCTGCGCAGGCGACACCTAGCGTCTACCTAAAGTAATCATCAATCAGTTAGTGACCTACTTACTGACTTCCCCTCGTAAATATATATATATATGGTAAAGGTTCTCTTTAGGCATGCGCATTATAGTAACCACACCTTGTAATGAAACAGAACCTTTCCCTATTCAAACACGACCAAGACAAACATTACAAAGGTATGTTACTATAATGCCACACATCTAAAGAGAACCATTACAATATATATATATATCAATCAAATAGAAAAAAGTGCGCAAATGACGGTGTGCAAAAATGTGACCGACCAACCGACCAACTACTTACGGCGGCAATTATATATGTATATGTGTGTGTATATTTATATATATATACACACACACACATAAAAACAGTCCTACCTTAGCACTGGTGATGGTTCCAAACTGGGAGAACTCCTTGCGCAGTCTCTCATCGTCCACACCATCATCCAAATTTTTAACATAAAGATTCACTCCCTGGTAGCGGTTGATTCTCTCAAGCTTAATCTTCTCAAACTTTTCCTTAAGCTCTGCCTGACGCTCAGCTTTCTTCTGAGCACGTCCGCAGTACAGCTGCTTGCCACCTAATTCTGACCCATTCAGTATGGTCACAGCCTAACACAGGAGCACAATAATAAAATGGTCTGATAAGGAGTCTTTCAGTAAGTCAAGAACTAAAATATTTAGATCACTGAGTTCATTACACAGCTCTAACAACAGGTAAGACTGTCAGTATAAAATAGAAAGAAAAAAATGTGTGCCAAGTCTTCCATGGAATCAGCTCTATGTCTTTTCATGTCTTCATCACCTTCACGTTTGTCTCGTCTTTTCCATGTGTTCTTTGGTCTTCCATTACCTCTCTTACCATGGGGATTCCAGAACAAGAACTGCCTGGTATTGCTATCAACTGATTTTCTCAATGTGTGTCCTATCCATCTCCAGTTCCACTGGCACTTGTCTAGTTATCAGTTCCACATTAGTGATCTCATCTTACTACTTCAACCCTTGTATTCTATGCAAGCATCCATTTATGAATGTCTAGCTTTTTGGTTGTTGTTTTTGTTGCTCTCCATGTTTCAGCCATATTTCAATTGAAATGAAAATTCTGACGTGTTTGGCCGAATTTCTTTTGATCTTCAAATATTTCCCAATGCATGAAAATATTAAAACTGACAGATTGTCAAGGTGACCCATATCAAACTGGAGATAATTTAAGCCCTTGACATAAACTCAGTACACGTAGACAGGAACTTATTTCAATAAGAAGTCTATGAAATCAAGAAAAGAATAGGAATCACCAAAATTACATCCAACAACATGATAAGAAAACATTTAATTCACAAATTAAAACAGAGAATCATCAAATGTTATATATACACAGTAAGATTACATCTTAGTGGTGGTTGAAGTGCTGTAGATACCATGTAATCAAAATAAAGTGACAAGAAAATAAAAATCTCTTATCCTGTCTATGACTAAATTACATAAATACACAACTGTTGCTTCTGCTTTAGTTACCAAGTACATAGTGTGTTTTATCTTCAGTTTTATTATTATTTCAGAACATTCTATTTATTTTTTGGCTGCATTTTATATTTTATTTTATAAAATAGATTTTTTAAGCATTGATAAAAAAAAATAATTTACAATGAAACCTTTTTATAACTGTTTCCCCTTGGCTAACCAACCACATAAAGCAGAATTCATGTAAGTTAAATCGAAGTGATCAAACTGTACGATGCAGAATCATGGACAATGAACAAGCATTTGGAAGAAAGAATTGAGGTTCTTGAGTTGTGGACATATAGAAGAATGGGACACGTCTCATGGAAAGAGAAAAAAGCAGAGGTCCTAGAAAACCTAGGAACATTAAGAGAGTTAATGAAGATCAAAATTAGCTAAAATATTTTGGCCATATAAAAAGACATAACACCTTGATGAAGACCACAATGGAAGGAAGAGTTGACGGAAAACGTGCAAAAGCTACAAGTGGAAACAGTTTATCAGAGTGCACCATCAAGACATGAGTCGAAGATCTAATGCAGCCGACCTTCGATGTCGAGATGGCAGCTGAGGATGATGATACTATGAATTTACTGCACACAGAAGCATTTATAAACAATGTTCATGTGCCATTCTCAAGAGTATTTTTAACCCCGATCAACAAAACCTCACTACTGTCTCCAAGACAACATGCACAGCTTACCCTCTCAGCAGCATCTGGTTCTTCAAAGCTCACAAAACCAAAGCCACGAGATTTCCCATTACCATCATACATGACCTGAAACAGAATATAAATCTGAGGTAGACAAATTCCAGTTAGAAGATTGCCTGGGACAAATTTTTTTGTTTAAAACGTTGATGTTCCCCCACACCTTTTAGTTGATTATCTCATCTGTACAAGAACATAAAAGTCACATGGAGTTTTTAAATGAGCATCATGGAAAAACATAACTGAACACAATGCAAAAAAATTTAGCATGACTAGGTCAAGCTTAAAATCTATCCCAATGGCAGTGTGAAGAGAAAGATTGTGTGAGTGAAAAAAAATGACTAGTTGTAGAAAGTGACAATGCAAATACTACCAATATTAGGAGGATTTGTGTAAACAGGATGTCTGCAAATTTTAAGTGTCTTGTAACCCTCGCTGTCAATTATTCCTGTCATCCTGTGTAGCCTAAAGCAGCAAAGCCCGGGCAGTGTAGATTCAAGGCGATTCTCCCAATCTCATAGCAAGAAATCATAAGTTATCCACTCATGATTGATTATATGTGTGGTGTCTGCAAAAAAAATATGGTCATTGTGGACCCCTTTATGTTAAGTGGGGGGTAAGTATTTTGTCTACTAACTATTTTTATATATGTGTGTGCTTTTTTCTTGTCTCCGCATTATTGTTTTCTCTGCAAGCGAACGGGTCTGCAATATGCAAATCATATAGTTGTCCAATTATCTTAGATGAAATGAGTCAAATGTAAACGTGTAGAAATTGGAAAAGCAAACCAGTAATAGCAAAACCTGAAAAAAAGATTCTGCATTCAGGAACAGCTAAGGAATTTAAAATATATTATAAAACTGAGCTGCTGTTCAATCTCCTACAACTACTATTCTCTATTTTCTAACAACTGTTAATTGTTCTTGTCCCACACCCATCTAGGTAATACTGTAGCCTATAAGAACATCCTGGTACTCTTTACCTATAATAAAATAAAATTAGAAAATTCAAAATAAACACACCAAGAACAGGCAGACCAGAATAGCTTACCTTTGCGCTGATAATCTTGCCATATTGTTCAAACATTTCCCTCAGCCGGTCATCGTCAAGCTCATCACCAAAATTCTTGATGTAGACATTGTTATACTTCCTGTGTTTATCACCCATCAACATGATCCTTTCCTTACGAGGAATGAATCGCCCTACATACCTAATAAATGACAAATGAATACAGTGAGACAAATTTCAAATGCAGCACAAATGACAAGGCTGTTCTAAGTAAGGTTCAGAAACATGGAAGAAGAAAAAACCACAACCAGATTTTCATAAATGGGTGACCGCAGAATGTGAGGATTCAAATGATATGACAAGATAACCAACATGGAAATGAAGGAAAGAACCACACAAATACCAGAAGGAGGTGCTGGCATCACTTAGGACACATACTTAGAAAACCAGATGAATTAACAAGCAGTCCTTGTTCTGGCAAATAGAAATGAAATGGCACTGAAAAAATAGAAAACGGTCATGGGACACAGACATGACGGTGATGACACAAAAACGCTGAATGGACAGCACAGGAAGGATTGGTGCGTTTATTTGCTGAGGGCCGATGTTTCACAAGGAGCTGAAAGGTAATACAAGAACAATTAAGGTAGAAGGATACCTTGATAGGGTAAAAAACTCAAATTTTCCTTTCAGAATCAAACAACCATGTGTATAGTGTTTGTATGGACTTAAAATTTGTGTCCACATAATGACCTCATTAATTATGCAAATTAGCTATCCAATATGGCCGCCGTAGTGAATAAATTATACACCTTTTTTAAAACATCATAACTGTTATTTGTACAAGGATCTGACTGAAACTTGGCAAATTGAATCATTATATATAGCGTGAGTTTATGAACTAAAATGACAGAGATTGACAGAAAGGTTAATTTTTAATGAATTTTCAAATTTTATATTTCTGGAATGTTTGATATTTGTGCCTCATTATATATGCATGATGGTCATAAAACTAAAACTTTGAACTCAATTGTATCCATTTTAGGTCAGAATCTGTAAGATTATATGACAACCAACTGTTTTATTTTTCATGTCAATTGAATGTACAGATCCAGAGATATCTTGTTTCGAAGATCACCAATTATGTTAAAAAGACAATTCCGAGAAAAGAAAGAAAAACAGAAAAAGAACTCACAAAATGAAGTTTAATGAGCTTCTGTTGAATAAAGGTCTCCTTCTACTGCAGTTGCAGTGTTTATGAATCCCCTTTTCAGTGCTCTCAAAGTCTTTCCAATGCAATGTCCTTACTTGCTGAATAGATCCTGTGCAGCGTTCTCATGTATACTTTCGTTGCCATGGGTTGACTTGTGTTCATGTATATCGAAAAATTCTTCAATGCACTGTGCCCTTTCCCAATAGAACGCACAAATGCCACCATTCAAACATTTACTTTTTTGTGTTTGTGAGTAGCTGAAGATGAAACATCAGAAGTATTGAAATTGGCATTCCATTCGCCACAGTTTGTGCACTTGATACTGATTTCATGACAAAAGCCATCCCGAGTCTCTTCGACGATCTCACAGGTCAGTGAGTACTGATAACATTTGTCACATCTAAAGTTAGCGCATAAAAACCCAAACAGCAGTTTTACATCCATAAGGATAAACCCATTTCCTCTGTTGTCATTTTTAGCTTGTCCTTCACTTTCTTGGACCTTATTTTTTTTGCTGAGGAGCACAGAGGCTTTATAGCGTCACTATCGACAATAGGTGTCTCATTTTCAGGCAACGGTTTGTTGGTGTACCTATTTCCAAGGAACTTACTTTGTCTTATTTCCCATTGTGAACAAAAGAAGCTCTGCTAACTACTATTATACAGAATCAGTATAAAACTAGCAATAAATAGAGTTGATGTGGGTGAAAATGCACAATGCATGTATCAAATGTTGAAATTTACGATCAAAGCTTTCTAGACACACACTTTTGAAAAATTCATAAGAAATCATTGAGTGATTACCCTTGGAAAAGTTATAAATATTTTTTTCCTGTTGCCTCAGTATAATTATAATTTCGCAGTTTTACAATTACGCACCTTCATGTTGGGTCATTATTAACATGGCAACCAACTATAAACAATGGTTGCTATGCAAATCCCTCAAGGGGGTGTGTGTAGAAAAACACTGATTCCTATCATACCAGAGTATCTCTAAGCTTCTATGAATTATTTTTAGTACAAGAACATGTTGACGGTGATTTAAAGCATGAAAATGAAAATTGTTGGATTTTTATTTTTTTAAATCTTTTGTGGGTATCCTTCTACCTTAATGAGATGGCAGCTATAAGGAGCGGGTCACTGTCAGCATGTTTTTAGCACAGGCTATTTAGTATACCAAGCAGTACTGATCAAAGATTCAGGAAGTTCTATGTCTGTACTATTCAATTAAAAAAATATCCAAACAAAGGTCATGAAACTCACACTTTCTTGCCGTTCAGCAACATGCCATTGACCTTCTCAATGGACTGTCTGGCAGCCTCCTCAGTCTCAAAGTGGACAAATCCATAGCCCTTGGAGCCGTGTTCGTCACATGCAATCTAAATATCAACAATGATCATTTTACTTAAACATGTATACCCAATTACAATAGTGACTTTCACCTATACAAAGTAACCCTAATACTCGAGGCGAAATCTCAGGTTATTATTTTATGCCTAACCTGACATTGATTTTACGTGAGTATCCCTTTATTTCTTGTACAGAGACAGGTGTCCCTCGCCATTCAGGCAAATACTCGCCGATTTCGGAGGTACCCATTGCAGCTGGGTCGGCTCAGGAGCCGCCAGTCCCTGGTCGACGACACTCCTTCAAATGTCCTCGCCAGGTCTCGAGTTAATCCAGTCCAAATCCCGGTCGACGAAAAATCCTCAAATGCCGTCGCCCGGGTTTGATCCTGTATCACCCGGTCGCCAGAGCGGTGTTGTAACCACTACGCTAGCGCGGCTCCAACAAAGTAATAAAATGTAACACTTCCAATAAAGAAAGTCTTCTGAGTACAAATGCTGTTTAAAACAAAATAATTTTCACTCCCAAGTTAACGACATCTTAATAAAATAATACTGCACAAAGATCCTAGAATGAAAATTTCTTGAAGAAAGACAATAATAATCTAACATATATTAAACTACTGATATCTGAGCAATGTATCTCATTCTAGAATAACATTATTCATCGTAATTTCTCTTTCTGTTCCGTACAGAGCATGGAAAGATCATTAATGTGGAACTGATGACAAGAACCAGAGGTGCAGGTGGAACAGGAAATGGTAATTCTGGTGATTGACAGGAAATACACTGAGAAAAGAAGATGATAGCTTAACAAGGTAGTCCTGGAATTCTCAGGGAAAGAGAGGTAGAGGGTGACTGAAAACTATGGAGAACAGTACCGGAGACAGAAATGAAAAAGATAAGCAACCACGAAAAGATCTTGAATAGATGACACAAGGCACAAAGTAATGACGGTGATGATAAAGCATGAAGATATTAGAGCAGCCAGTCCACAGAATGCGTGCACCACATGCTCTTGCAGCAACGGCTTCTGAAGAAATTAGTTTTACACCATGACACTATCAATCCCAGCCTCAAATTACGGTATGTTTGATAGAGAAGTAGACCTACTCCTTTACTGTGACCCAGTGAAACTACAAGGTGAACAAACATCATTACTGCCGCAATAAAATGAAGATACTACTGTTTAAAACAATCTAATTCACAGTAAAATGAAGATACTACTGTTTAAAACAATCTAATTCACAATAAAATAAAGATACTACTGTTTAAAACAATCTAATTCGCAGTAAAATAGCACACTACTATTGCATACACAATCCACTCACACGACAGAATGCTGGAACTTATTTAACCTTACCTTACAGGACAAGATATTGCCGAAAGCCGAGAAAGTATCATACAGGGCTTTGTTATCAATACTCTTGTCCAAGTTCTTGATGAAGACATTGCCAACACCAGATTTGCGTAGCGATGGATCACGCTGGGACCACATGATTCTAATTGGACGACCCTTGATGGTGTCAAAGTTCATAGTATCCATGGCACGTTCCGCTAGGAGTTCAAGATATAAACTATTCAACTCTCCAGGTAAACAAAATGTATCGAGAACAATACAGCTAATATGAATATAACTACAACTCATGATGTTTGTTTTCCAAATCAAACAGATTTAAGTTACCAATGCTGCCAGTCGGAGCAAAGAATAGTAACACTGTAACCTACCAAGCATGTTGTGAAAGGCGACTAAGGAGGGGTAGGCATGCGGCCGGCTACCTTACAGAAACTTTAACTCTTTAAGTCCCAACAGCCAGTATACTGTACTTCCTTCTAGACCCATTTGGCCCGATCAACAGTATACTGGCTTTCGTATCTCTTGATCCTTTCTAGGGCTGCTTTCTAATTTCGACAACTCAAAAACGCTATTTTCTTAAAGTATAGCCATCCATTTTGGACTTTGGTTATTAATGCATATGAACATTTTAAAAAATTATTTCCAAACAACAATAAAAACGCACTGGGGTGGCCATTTTTGCTTGGGCCAAACCCACTTTTTTGCTTGGGACTGAAAGAGTTAAGCCACCAAACTTCAACAACAGTATGGTCAAGTTACTCCAGATGATACACTACTGATGACAGGAACTAGACAAAAGCCAGTGGAACAAGACAGTGTCAACAGATAGGAAACCTGCTGATAGCAATACAAGTTAACCCTTGTTCTAGAATGCCCTGGGGTACAGGGCAACAGAAAAACATGAAGACAACTGGAAAGAGACATGAAAGGGATGAGTACAACATGGAAAGACATTGAGCTGATTGAATGGGACAGGACGGTTTGTTAAAGGCCGATGTGCTTAGAGAGCTGAAGGGTACTGAACTAATAGTCATCGCAGTATGCTGCCAGGTATCACTTAGAGAGCTGAAGGGTACTGAACTAATAGTCATCGCAGTATGCTGCCAGGTATCACTTAGAGAGCTGAAGGGTACTGAACTAATAGTCATCGCAGTATGCTGCCCGGTATCACTTAGAGAGCTGAAGGGTACTGAACTAATAGTCATCGCAGTATGCTGCCAGGTATCACTTAGAGAGCTGAAGGGTACTGAACTAATAGTCATCGCAGTATGCTGCCAGGTATCACTTAGGAACACAGCAATGCCCAAAATACAAGAAATACTGGACAGGATTCCTCTCTTATTACTGTTATTGAACTCCTATTTAAGGCTGTATAG
The DNA here is from genome assembly GCA_024509875.1 of Oreohelix idahoensis. Lineage (NCBI taxonomy): Eukaryota > Metazoa > Mollusca > Gastropoda > Stylommatophora > Oreohelicidae > Oreohelix > Oreohelix idahoensis. The sequence goes on from JAMPIV010010981.1 coordinate 169,985, forward strand.
ATGTGGGCAGCTTAACTGGCCACGAATTCGGCCAAAGCCTTTGGGATAAACAGACATGGGTCATACTGTTCTTTGTTCTAACCTTTTTCTTTATATTTAAAACTGTATCAGGAATTAAAGGTTTAAGAGATTGAACATTCATAAACGATCACTCCCAAAAGGAGCATAGGCCTTCAACAAACACATGCCAAGTCCTCCTGTCACGTGCCATCATCTCAAGTTCTTTCCACGTTTTCCTCATCATTTTCACCTCTGTTTCCAGCTCTCTTCTCCATGTGATTCTTGGTCTACCTCTGCCTCTCTTGCCCTGGGGGTTCCAGAACAAGGACTGCCTTGTAATGCTATCAACAAGTTTCCTCAGTGTGTGTCCTATCCATCGCCATCGTCTTCTTCTCATCTCTTGTTCCACTGGCACTTGTCTAGTTCTTGTCATCAGTTCCACATTGGTAACCTCGTCATACCATTTTAATCCCTCTATTCTACGCAAGCACCCATTTATGAAAGTCTGTAGCTTTTTGGTTGTTGTCTTTGTTGTTCTCCATGTCTCAGAGCCATACAATAGGACTGACTTCACATTTGAGTTGAAGATTCTTATTTTCGTGTTGGATCTGATTTCTCTTGATCTCCATATATTTCCCAATGCAATGAAAGCTCTTCAGAGAGTGAACAGCTACTATAAAATATTAAATCTTGGCAGAAATGAAAAGTGGGATGTGTGTTCAATGTCATTCTCTTCTCTCTCTCCCCCCCCCCCCACCCCCCCCCCTGTGCTGTTACGGTTAGGATTAAAAAGGTAAAGGCAGTCCCATATCAGATACTGCCATAGGGTAGTGAAGTATTAGAGACTTCCCTACACTAAGTCCAGCTTATAAGGTGACCAGGACCTTTCCTTATGTCTTTGCCTTTCCTAACTCAAGAGCAGAGTCAGGTACCCATTTACAGTTAGGTAGACTGAAGCATGACGCTATCAGGTTTCAATCCAGGAACCCTGTAACTTTGCCTCCATTGCAAGCACCCTATCTGCTTATCCAATCAGATGTTAAGGGTTAGGTTTATAAACCTGCAAGGAACAATGTTTGCACTTGTCACATTAACTACAAGGGGATTGACATAAGTCTTGGGCCTGACCATGAAGGAGTCACAGGAGGAAGATGAAACTTGGCACATTTAAAGTTCATCATATTTGCACTGAATGTGTAAAGTACGCGTTTGTTTCTTCAATGGGTTTTCCTGCTACGGTGCACGGTGAAATGTACCCTATTGACCGGATCTGCTGCTCCAAAGATTTGACAAAACAATGGAAAAGAAGGAGGCCCGAGCTGTGATAAAATTTCTGATGTTTCAGGGAAAAACACCTACAGAAATACACAGGGAGATGGAACCAGTGTTTCGTGATTCTTGTCCTTCATATACTTCGGTAAAAAAACTGGTGTCAACAGTTTTAGTGCGGCCGCTCAAATGTTGCTGATCTGCCAAGATCTGGTAGACCAGCCTCAGAGTGCAACGATGAAAATGCAATAAGAGTGAAGAAAATCATTGACCAGGATCGAAAAATGACAATTGTGGAGATAGCTAGTAGAGTAAAACTAAATGAAAGAACAGTTTATAGAATTTTACACAACAGACTGACATGAGAAAAGTGTGTGCACGCTGGGTTCCGCGACTGTTGACACGTGAACAGAAGCAAACGAGGGTAAATTGCTGTCAACAGTTGCTCAAAAAGTGTCAGTCAAAAAATTTTTTGGAGACCATGGTGACAGTAGATGAGACTTGGGTACACCATTATGACCCCGAATCCAAAATTGCCAGCATGCAATGGAAAACCCCGGGCACCCCAACACCTGTCAAGCCGAGGGTGCAGAAATCTTCAGGAAAAGTGATGCTAACTGTTTCTTGGGACGGCAAAGGTGTCCTTTTGAAAGATTATCTGCCTCGTGGCAACAGTTAATGGACAGTACTATGCAGATCTTCTCACAAAACTAAGAAAGGTTGTGACCAGGAAACGAGGGATAACGAGCACTCAAAATCTTCCGTTGCTTCAAGTCAACGCGCCCTCTCACAAAGCACGGCTTGTGCAGCTAGCATCCAATGATTTGAATATTTAAATTCTTCCACACCCACCATATTCTCCAGCTTTGGCTCCATCAGACTTTTTTCTATTCCCAAATCTTAAAAAAAACAGCTAAAAGGAAATCATTTTGACAGCGATGAAGAGGTTATACTGGCATGTGATGACTGGTTTAGTTTGAAAATTAGGGTGTTCTACTCCCAAGGTCTTTTCAAGGTCAAACAGAGATCTCAGAAGTGTGTCAATTCAGACGGTGGCTATATTGAAAAGGAATAAACACTATACAAAATTTCAGCTCTCTGTGACATGTCCTTCATGGTCAGGCCCAAGACTTATGTCAATCCCCTTGTATTATCATTTTGGTAAGCTATGTTTTTTTTCCCCCCCCCCCCCCCTTCTTAACTCTGATAAACGCTTAGGTCTGTGACTTAACTTTCCCAGTTTGACTTTTGAGTTAGGCCATAATGGATCAAAAACTTTAATTTTAAAAGCAATGAAGAAATTTGTTACCTTACGGTCATATTCTAGCAAACTCAACCTAAAATATATAAGGCATCTGTTAAAGATATATATGGCAGTGAGACCTGGACGACCTATGCTAAGCAAGAAAGAAGGATCAATACCTTCCATTTACGGTGTCTATGCCACATCCTCGGCATCTCGTGGAAAGATAGTGACAAATGTCGAGGTGTTGTTACGTGCTGGCCTTCAAAGTATGTATACACTGCTTAGACAGCGCAGACTTCACTGGCTTGGCCATGTTCGCCGCATGGAAGATTGTCGCATCCCAAAAGATAGGCCTATCTTCTATGGACAATTAGCAGATGGCAAGAGAATGATTGGGTGACCACAGCTGAGGTTCAAGGATGTGTGCAAGAGAGATATGAGGGCACTGGACATGGATCCAGCAACATGGGAGGATGAAGCTGACGATCGCACTGTGGTGATGCTATTTACGGCGCCACCTCAGATTGGGCGAAACGAGGCTCGCACAAGCAGAGTAGAAAATGTCGAAAGGAGCACCATGAAAATAAGCAGCTGAGGGCTGCCACCTCAGGGGCGCATTCCCATAGTCAGTTATGACTGAAGGGGCTATTATTAAAGATATGTAGCCTAGCTAAGTCAATAGGCTATGTGGTGAATTGCTCATACATAGGCTATCTTTTAAAATGATCTAGCCTATAGGGCCTACTCATCATCATCATCATGTGACGTATTCTTTCCAGAACGTTGTCTCCATTACAGCTGCTCTGAACGCATCACGATTCTGGGCAAGTCGACCTGCATCAGCCAAATAGGGCCTACTGTGAACTCATAATATAAACTGTAGGCTATGCATCATAAATGTAACTAGGCTATAGCCTATAAAACATATAATTACTTATGATATGCAGATTAATGTTTTGACTATATTACATGTAGGGTAGGCCTAATTAGAATGAAATATTACCATCATGTGGTTGTTGGAAGTTAACGTAGGCATAACCCAGTGATCGTCTGGTAATCATGTCCCTGCACACGCGAATCGACAGCACGGGTCCACAGGTTGAAAATTTTTCAAACAACATAGCCTCTGTGACATCGGGATGAAGATCACCCACATAAAGAGAGGCCATAGGGTAGTTGGTTGCAGGATTCATTTTGACGGTTGGCTAAGGGTGAAACGATTCTTGAACGTGTGTATAAAATGGCGGTTCCTAGTAGGCTATAACAGAAGCACACGCTGTTTGTCCAGTTTTCCACCACGTTTCAAATTGACTTTTTGGTTTTTTATTACAGTTTTGCGAATTTTTTTGGTATTTTTAAAATTTTATATTTTTGTAAAGGTTATATACGATCAAAACATGTCACAGCGTATTGAGAAACATAAGTCGAGGCGTAATTGCCTTTTCTGCAAACTGTGTTTCTCCGTTTCAAGTTGAACGTGAAAGGAAGTGACGCAACACCAATGCTGAATAATGTTAATCCGCACTTTAAAAATAGAAAAACACATGTCTGCAAACAAAATTAATTAATTATTATAGCATTTTACTACTCATGAATATTAAAGCAGAGCTATTGTACCGTAAATTAAAAAGCCGTTGACCTGTAGTATGCTATTTCGCATTTAAAACCATATTTAAAAAATAAACAGTGTATCACTACGCCACTGACACTTATCACGTGACTACTATGTTGAAACCATAGATCACTATTACCAATTATTAGGTACCCAAAGATGCAGCAATAGAGATAGACAGGATAACAGCACTATACTAAAACGAGCGTCCTTTTCAGGGCGAACACAGCCATCGGAATTCACTAACATGGGTCGTACCAAGCCACAAGCGAAAAAGAGGAAAGTGTACAGAAGCCCTCAAACACTTGTCAGCAGCATCAAACAAGATCATGTAAAGAACAGAGTCAACCAGATAGCACGATTACTCTAACTACTAGCGTCGTGGCCGGTCCCTCTCAGAAGCCAGAAGCAAGCGGTTCTGACCTAGATGATAAAGACACAGAACGTAAAGAAATATTGAGAGCGTTAAAACAGCTGGAGCAGACGACGGAAAGAATAGAAAAAAGAAAACAGGAACTTAGAACCATGTTGACACCACCACACGTACCCTACTCGTCAGCTGAAACCCTGTCTACCACAGAGAAGCTGCACCGAACACCAATGACACCACCACACGATGCCGAGATGACACCTGCAAACACTACAAAGGAGGTGGAAGAGACAACTCTTCAACACAGACCGGCACAAGAGGTAGACAAAAGTGCAGAACAACAAGACGTCACCTCACAGACAGCTGCTGATGAGGGGACAATATCATCGGAACTAGACGAATTAGACCCAGAAGCTATCGCAGAGACCGTTATGGACGCACTATACAGAATGCGTGAAGACGGAGACGAGTTCCTTAGGCTCACTCCAACATTGAAAGAAGCACTATTTGAGGAGGCCCCAGTGTCAGACATCGAGATACGCCGGAATTCAACAGAGAACAGCCAAGTCCCCCGCGGTGATCAAGAGAAGCAGAATCATGAGCAGACAGAAGAGGACAGGGTATCGAGCCCAAAGACAGATACTCAGCCAGTGGTGGCAGATGGGAGATGCCGCCCAGACGAACTACGAAAAAACATTCACAAAGAACAGGATCAAGAGCGCAAAATAACAATTACGCAGTTGTCCGAAGGGGAAGCCACACTCAGGGCACTCCCGGACGACAAAGTAATCAATATCCTGGAGAAAGTAGTAGGCAAAAGAGGCATAATAAGTATCAGAAGGCACCAACAGGGAGTGACACTTGCCCTGAATGATACAGAAATGACTAAATCGCTGATGACTGCTCTGGCATCCGGGCCTAAAGAATTTCAGCTACCACACCGGATCAAAATCCAAGCAGAAATCTACACTGAAACCAAGAGAGTAGTCATCAAAGGGATAGACACCAGCTTGTCAGACACAGAGGCCCTCAGCTACATCCAGGCCGAAAACCCTCGGTACAGGTTCACACACGCAGAAAGACTTAAGTCCTGGAACAAAGAAGACACCAGACTGATAATAGTGACTCTACAAGGGAAAACAATCCCAGAAAACATCACTATCCAGAATAGACCTCGAAAAACACGTGCCTACATCCCGCCAGTGATACAGTGTTCAAAGTGCCAGGGATTTTCTCACACAAGGAACACGTGCAGAAAAGAGACGGTCTGTAGATACTGTGCGGGCAGCCACGAATACAAAGACTGCCCATAGGCAAAAAAAAGACCACGACTACAAAGCACCAAACAACAATAGAAAATGTACCAACTGCCTCGGAAAGCACGGAGCACGATACCGCGGGTGTCCCGAATACCAACAAACAAGGCAAATAATTACAGTTGCTATTGGAAAGGGGATATCGTACCAAGAGGCAAAAAACACACTGAAGGCAAGTACTCTAGGTAATAGGCGCCAAGATAGCCTAACAGAACAGGTCAGACAGCTCACGACTGAGGTGAGAGATCTAAAACAACAACTGCGAAAGGAGAGAGAAAACCGACAGCCACACAAAAACAGAACGTCAACTGCCAGATGTGAAGAAAACCCCGATAGTTCAGAAAGCGCGAAACAACAACAATTCATGAACGACATGAAAATAATACACCAAGACATGAAAAGAATTCAGCAGCAGGTAGAAGAAGATATCAAGAAGCTGATAGAACTGAAAGAAGGAAACGAAGAGGTACTGAAGAGAATAGAGACAGAAAGAATGACCATTAAAGAAATAACATCAAACACAAAAGATATTAAAACGAACGACCAATCTGACGAAGGAGTCATCGAGGAAACGCTGGAAAAGCTACTCCCAACAATTATAGAAAAAAACGCTATCTAAGATACAAGAGCAAAGGAAGACGCAAGAAACAGAAACAAGGAGGGCAAAAACACACAAAACCATACAGGACAGATAGGGAGGCAGGATACGAAACACAATAAAGAACATGCCACGGCAACACAAACAGAGAAACAACGAAGAGGACGACAGCTAGCACCAGTCCTTTTCAGGGCTATCAACCGACCACCATCGAAGAGCGTAGCACACAATATACCCCAATTATAACCAATTTCCAGGTTGAACAGGGTATAAAAACACTATAATCGACTAAAATGAAGAAGAAGAAGAAGCAATAGAGAATGCAGTCAGCGACCCATAGCTTGACTGCTTGCGTCAGGGTAAGCGAACCAGAGCTGACCAAGACCCTACTCCACCTCCACGTGGTGGTCCTGGAAACAGGCTGCATCACTGCAGTCTGGCTGAGAGAGTAGGGATCGAAGAGGGAAGGAAAACCCGGTCCCCAAAAATTCCGTGCTGAAGTCGGATGTGTCGGCCGAAAGGTGCAGATATCGCAGCTCCGGCGTAAACAGACACAACGCAACCAACGTCCTTTTCAAGACGAACGAGGAAGAAGGAAGAAGATATTACCAATTAGAATGAACATTGGAACAAAAACCCAGTACCATGGTGGACAGTTAGATATACAGAAATTCAAAAACAAAGAAAACAAGCGTTACAAGAATATAGAAAGCATAGATCTGAAGATAATTTAGATATTTATAAGAACATAAGAAATGAATCAAACAGAATAATACTTAAGGCAAAAGAAAATCATTGGAGAAATTTCTGCCAAACACTGAACCCTACAACTAACTCTACAACAGATGTGTGGAATAAGTTAAAAGTCATTAAAGGCAGAACTAAACATATGATAATACCTAATATAAAAAGACCTGAAAGGGCAGAGACTGACTGGCAGAAAGCAGAGGTGATGGCCAGGTACTTCCATAGAGTTAGTTCTAAGGAAAATCTAGGACAGGCTGAAGTCAACAGAAGAGCAACATTTCTTACAAAACTCAGTAAAGAAGTACTTTATAATACTGAAAATTTATCATATTTAAATGCAGATATTACAATGGAAGAAGTTGAAAATACAATAAAGGACAAAACAAATACATCAGCAGGGCATGACATCTTGAGCTATGAAATCTTGAAACACATACCAAAAAGTACCATAGAAATTATAACATCCCTGTTTAACAAAATTTTGAATACAGGAAAAATTCCAAAAACATGGAAAACAGCAGTAATTATTCCAATACTTAAACCAGAAAAAGATGCCCATGATGCCAGTTCATACAGACCAATTTCTTTAACTTCCCATCTAGGTAAAATATTAGAAACCATAGTAAATAAAAGATTAAAGTTTTATTTGGAAAAGAATAATTTATATAATCAAACTCAGTCAGGATTTAGGAAGAACAGATGCACTATGGATCAGATAATTAAATTGGAACATGAAGTAAAATCAGGATTTCAAAAGAAAGAAAAAACTGTGGTAGTATTTTTAGATATAGCTAGGGCTTATGGTGAATGCTGGAGAGAGGGTACTCTCTTTAAAATGAAGAAGATAGGAGTAACCGATAAAATACCTTGTATATAATTATTTAGAGAATTTTCACTGTTCAGGTAAACAATGATAGATCAGAACTGTATGAACAACAAAATGGAATACCCCAAGGATCAGTAATGTCTCCTTCAATTTTTACAATAATGGTAAATGATTTAGGTGAGGAATTTAATGATATAACAAATAAATTGTCACAGTTTGCAGATGATGTTGCTATATGGAGGACTGGGAGACATCTGCCAAAATTATATAAGGATCTACAGAAGCAAATAAATAAAGTATGTAAATGGATGACAAAATGGGGTTTTCAGCTGAATACAAATAAAACATTGGGAATGATCTTTAGTAAAGGTAGGGTTGTAAAAAATAAAATTATAGATATAAATATCCAATGGCAAACCATCAATATCTAGGAATGATATTGGACCAACAGCTGAACTGGAATAAACACATAGATAAACTAGTGGAGTCTTGCAGAGGATTGACTAACTTATTAAGATATTTGAAAGGTAATGGATGGGTGCAAGCACTAAGACAATGCTCACTTTTTATAAATTTTTTATTGCAGGAAAAATAGATTATGGAAGTATAGTATATGAATCTGCTGCACACAGTAACAAGGTTAAATTAGACGGAATTCAGCATCAGGCTATGTACAATAGCAGGTGCAATCAGATCAACATCAATGGGAGCTATAGAGGTGGCTTTAGGAATTCTACCCTTAGAATTACGGAGAAAGGAGTTAAGACTAAATTACACGAACAGAGTTATGTTAGATAAGTCTTACTCAGCACATACAGCTTTTACCAGATACCAACTAACAACTCAGGCCAATCCAATGAATACCAGGATGGAAGTGTATGGAGGAAATTGTCCATCTGGGTACATTAATTACATCAATTAATAACAGTTGTGAATACAAGCCAGTGATTCCGCCCTGGGAGATCAAGAAACCAGACACGGACTACCATCTAGCAGAAATACTTAAGAAAACAAATAATATAGAAAATATTAAAAACACAGCCAATAAATATATACAACAAATATCAAAAGACAGCATTACTGTGTACACAGATGGATCCAAGGGAGAGGATGGCAAATTGGGGATAGGAATATATACCGTATTCCAATATGGAAAATGGCAAAAGAATATAGCATCACGGAAAATACATCCATTTTCACTGCAGAGATGGTGGCAATACTAAAAGCACTAGAAATATTCTTTAATAACCCTCCCAAAAAACTAACAGTTTTAACTGACTCTCTTTCAACAATTAAAGCACTTAGAAACTTACGAGAATGTAGTAGACCTGATATAGCAGAGAAGATATTTCTGGCTACTACATACTTATATTCCAGAGGATGTTCAGTCTTAATTGCTTGGATACCTTCACATGTTGGCATAGAAGAAAGTGAAAAGGCAGATAAAGAAGCCAAGAAAGGTAGATCTGATAAAAATCTAATAAATGTAGGGACGAGTAAATCAGAGATTAAGGGCTTAATTAAAGATTTAATAACAGATGAATGGAAAGCAGAGTGGGATAACAATCTGAAAGGAAGACATGCATATAAGATGTTCAAGGCTCCAACAAGAAAATGTCAGATATCTAGGGAATTGAAAATTCTCAGTAATAAGAAACTTCTCAGACTACAGCTGGGAAAAGGCTATTTCAGAATAGAAGAACCTTACTGTGCAGGATGTCTTCAAGACAATAATATAGAACATTTCTTGTTAAAATGTAAGAGGTATGAATAAATGAGAATACCAATATTAGATTATTTGCAAGCATCCAACTAACCTATAAATATAGACGATTTGTTAAGAATAGACAGACCTAGGGAACTGCATAATATAGTCAAACAATATTTAACACGAACAAATGTTAATATATAGTGGCTGGGAATGTGAAGGTCTGATGCTGTTCTTACAATGCATATGACTTTTAACAGATGAAAGTCAATTAAATACCTGTTAAAGTCAGTTATATAACTGGAACCACCAGACCTTTACACCCCCTCCACTTTAATATTATTCTTGTTCAGAGTTTCTTCCTGATTTTTTTTATTTAACGTCTAAGCACAATTGTGATTGTCCCTATTTACAATGATTTGACAAATGTGATGCCACTTTCTCATCGGCAGTTGTTCATATTATTTGGAATTAAAAACAATATATATCCTAATTATAACCCATCAGAGGTTGAACGGGTTATTTTTCATTAATTTAAAAAAACAAAACAAAAAAACTGTAGTTGGGCATTGTAATGTCTGTTCTTATTCTTCTTTGTAGAAATTTTGTGCTCTTACTATCACCATCATTTCTGTTTAGTTTGTTCTAGTGCTTTTTTAGTCTGGTGGGTTCTGTTCTTAGCTGGAATATTGTGCTAAGCTCGTTGCATCGTAATTTTGGTCTGGGTGGGTCGTTTCTGTTGTCATGGCAGCACCCATAGTGAAGACACTGGACATGGATAAGGGAGAGATACTAAAGGCTATTAATTTAATGATCGCCTGCTGGATAATGACACTACAATGGCTGAATCAACAAGGCTGAGACTGTTGGAGTTTGGCATCAAACGTGGGAATAGCAGAAATGGACGTGAGAGGGGATGCATCCGTCGTATGTACAACCAGCGTGCTACAGGTACAATTAGCATTAATACTCTTCGACATTTGCTGAGGGAAACTGAGCACCTATGGGGTTTGCCCGGAGTGCAGTGAGGTCGATTCTGATTAAAAATAACAATATATTCATGGCACGTCCAGTAGACCCTTTTTTGCTCATCGGTTCAGCTATTCCTCTTCAAAGTTGTTGTTTACTACAATCATTGTTGGTGTGAATCTGATCAAGCCGGCCAGTACTAATTGAATGCTGTATGGGCTTTTTAGATACGGATTTTATGCGTTCGTTGACAACGTTCGCATGGGCTGCATGCTGGAAAACTAGTCAATTTAGTTCTTAACAATATATATGACTTATGGCAAGTGAAAGATTGGCGTAAGTAGTGCATTTTTCATTCTATGTTTCATTACTAATATGTGAACTAACATATATATGTATATATTACGATGTGAAGTTTAATATGTGAAACTCGCTATTGGATGTCAAAGTCATTTAAGGCTGGCAACCTCAGCGTATAGAATGATGATTCATGAACCACCACTGCACGGGCTGGTGATTGCTTTATTGATAGTTTCGTAAAGAGAACTAAAAGCATAAAGTAGTTCCATTTTCCATATGGAGCAGGGAGGGAAAGATGAAAGAAATGATGTGCATTCTAAGAATAATACTTACAGTTTCAAAGCTTTTCACTCAGTGTAAATGTAAACGAAAAAAACATATTCGTGTTAAAATTAATAGAAGTTTCAAACTTTTCAACAAGTGTAAATATAAAGGAAACATAAATGAATTTATATTGTGAACACTTTTCAAACAGTGGAGATGTAAATGTAAAACATATTATATCTGTACGTTTAACCTTTCCATTTAAATGTAATGTAAAGCTAAAGCTATCCAGTTTAAATGTAAAGAAAGTTTTATCCCGAGGGATTAAATTTAATTCTCATCGAGGGTAAATTCTGACATGGGATAGTAGAATAGAAGAGGGGGCACATAACTATGTGTCGGAAAACGCCATACTCAGAAAAGCGTTTTGTTTCTATTTCTATTACCAGTTATTGGTGGTACCAGCAAAAAGGACCATTTCTGGGACAAGAAGGGACGAGTGGTGGAAGATCGGCTTTGAAGACTCTCCTGGGAAACACGCTTCACCCTACGAACCTTGACCAGAGACGAGTGAACGCAGTGTACAGAAAACCAACTCTTCAGGAGGAGGAGGATCAGAATCGTCACTGGCAGCGAAGTTAACCCAAATGCTGCCACTTGAACCTCTTATCAAAAAAACCATCACCCGAGTGATGAAAACGTTATTTTGTAATTAACTATTATTCCTTTCCTTTAAACTGTTAAACTTAAAGTGATTATTAAATTTTGTTATTTGCAGTTATACCAATTTAACTTCGATTCAATCATTTTAAATGTACTACATGTTTGTCTCAGTCAAAGTTACTAAACACACACTCTAAACAGTGCTATAGTATAATAATAATTCCACTGATTAACTCGGTGGGGGCTTAACGAACTAGAATAAACCATTGCTTAAATCCTTCACAACAGTTGTCGGCAGATTACAGAATTAACGTGCTCAGCAACAGCCAGCATTATTTTCGCTTATCTGAATATCTTGTGAAGACTCCCATGTGATAGAAGCTTTACTACTCTTCTATCTACATTTCTGCCAAGAGTAATCTTGTGTAAAGATAGACTCCATTGAAGCCTATAATAGATACTCTTGAGTTTTGGCCACTGTTGGACCACTACTGCAAAGCAGGGGAGGCAATACCGTCACAATGTTCAATAACTCAGCACGAGCTTCGCGTGGAGCACAGGTGTTCAACGAATACACGCCAAGCCGTTCTGTCTTGTGCCATTCGTTTAAGATCTTTCTAGGTCTTCTGTATCTTTTTCATATATAATTCCCGTCTCTGTGTATTTTGGTCTCCATCTTTTTCTATTATCGCGGGGATTCCAGAACAAGGTCTGCCTTGCCATGCTTTCAAGTGGTTTTTCTTAATATGTGTCCTGTCCAACGTCTTCTCCTCACACCATGTTACAATGGTAATTGTCTGGTTCTTGTCACCAGTTTCACATTACTAATTGTTATATTTAAAATTCATAACGATTGTGCCTATTATAGGTTTAGCTCAACAGGGCTCTTTGTTTATTTTATACGGGTCACTGATAAAGACGGGTGAGTGACGTTAAGCCGATATACTTGGCTGGCTCACGTGAAACTAGAGGGGGAGAAGTGCGGGGCCTTATACGATTGTGTGTCATGACGAGTGGACGTATGTGTTTGAGCTCCTGCTTGTTAAAGTGTTTAAAAATGGAGTTCTGTTATCACTAATACATCAAGATCTTTGGTGAGATGTATCTAGTCATCTAGTTATCTTTATTGACAAGAAGTATAATTGCTGAGTGTCTAGTGTGCAGAGATTTAAAATCATATTGAGAACTAAAGGACAGCCTTCCTGACGTGGACTGACTGCCTACGGGATTTCGTCTTCTGCATATTATCTGCCATTATATGTTGGCATGAACTGTATTCTATGTGGAGCTGCGTGCAGTACTAAATAAATTGTACATCGTCCATTTCGTACATTGTGACTCAAATCATTCTGAGAGGTGTGGGCTGGTTGCGGTGTCTGAGAGTTTACTACCCTAGACGTGTTCTTGGCCACAGGAACCATCCTGATACTACAACATTAACATTAACAATAGGCCTATATAAAAGACACGTAACACTAATCTTGTCATGAAGGAAACTTACAGAACCGTTTAGGATTAGAACGGGAGTGAGACAGGGATGCCTTTTGTCTCAATTTCTTTTCTAACTAGCAATAGATTTGGTTATGAAAACATAGACATCACATAACAGAAATGTAATCCAGTGGAATCTAACTAAACAGCTTGGTGATCTGGATTTTGCAGATGACGGCTCTTCTGTCCCATAACCATAATAAGATGCAAGACTAGGGTTCCCATTCGTCCCGTTTTTCCCGGGACAGTCCCGTTTTTTGATAAAATGTCCCAGTGTCCCGAATTTATTCCAAATGTCCCGCTTTTTAAGGGTCCTTACTAAAAAAAAAATCTTTGGGTAACGGATTTTATTCCGCGTTTTAGTAGTGTTACTTTATCAATTTCCGGTTACAGTGGACCCTCGGTTTGAATCTCGAACAAAAATTCGAAAGTCAACCAAAACAGTGTTCAGTGAGCATCTACCAAATGATTTAATGCGTATTAGCATTATTATACAGTATTGTTGTCGTTTTTCAAAGTGTCAGTGAAAAATGGTGTGAGATGTTCGCTCATTTTACAAAGCAGGATATAAATGCTGAGAACCTGAAATGCCTAGTTAGTTTTTGTTTGGCACTGCCAGGATCCAATGCAGCTGTTGAACGTGTTTTTTCATTAATAAATGCGCTTTGGACAGACGAAAAAAACAGACTTAAAATTGAAACAGTGAAAGCTTTAACCATTATAAAGACCAATTTTAAGGATTTCTCGTGCTGAGTTCTATGTCCAAATATCAGAAGAAAAAAAAACTTCTTGAACAGGCCCATAAATCTGATAAATATTCTGATGAATCTGAAATATAAACTTGACTATTGTGTATTTTTTAAAGGTGCGATTTTTGTAATTAAGTATGTTTGTAATTTAGAATTCTCTTTTAAAGTGGAAGTTGTGTTAGTTAATGTGTGCATTTTTATACTAGTATCTTATTTTAAGTGCAACATACAATATATAATAGATTTATTTGTGCTTTACCTTAATTTTTAACATGTCCCGTTTTTTTTACAAAATGTCCCGGGTTTTTTAGGTAAAAATATGGAAATGTCCCGGTTTTTAAACAAAACATTATGGGAACCCTATGCAAGACAAAATGAAAATTCTCGATGAGAGGTCACAACAAGTGTGCCTGAAAATTCACAAGGAAAAGACAAAGATTATGAGAACAAATGCAAGAAAACATGACAAGGTTGAAATTGAAGAAACACCACTAAAAGATGTAGAATCATACACATATCTTGGAAGTAATATAGACAAAGTTTGAGGGACACACAATGATATCAAAATAAGAATACAAAAAGCAAGAGGAGCTTTCATTAGTTTGGTAAACATATGGAGAACAAGAGAAATCAACACGAAAATAAAAATCTTCAACTCAAATGTCAAGTCAGTCCTATTGTATGGCTCTGAAACATGGAGAGCAACAAAAACAACAACCAAAAAGCTACAGACTTTTATAAACGGGTGCTTGCGTAGAATAGAAGGACTGAAATGGTATGACAAAGTCACAAATGTGGAATTGATGACAAGAACCAGACAAGTTCCAGTGGAACAAGAGTTGAGAAGAAGTTGCTGACGATGGATACACAATGAGGAAACCTGTTGATAGCATTACAAGATAGTCCTTGTTCTGGAATCCACAGGGAAAGAGAGGCAGAGGTAGACCAAAAAACACATGGAGAAGAGAGCTGGAAACAGAGGTGAAAATGATGAGGAAAACATGGAAAGAACTTGAGCGGATGGCACAGGACAGGAAGACTTGGTATGTGTTTGTTGAAGGCCTATGCTCCTTGGGGAGCTAAAGGGTATTGATTGATTGATTGAATCTTGTCATATCATATCAGCATTTCTATTCTATGCAAGCACCCATCTATGAAAGTCTGTATCTTTCTGGTTTTGATGTTCTCCGTGTTTCAGAGCCATACAGTATGATAAATGTTGGTCAGTTAGTTATATGGTTAGTTTATTACTGTTACACTATTTCAACACTGTTTATTACATTTTAACTGCTTTTATTTATTTTGTGGCTTGCAATCTTCTTCTTCAAGTACCATGACTAGTGGTGTAGGAGATCCTGTCCCTCCACAACTTCCGGTCTTCAGTACAATTTATCAATTCTGGTATTGAATTCTTTCCATGCCACGATGTCAAACTGTCCAGTTTTTGCTCTCGTTGTCTTCATCAATCTATTTTTCCTTCAATCTTACCTGTTGTCACGATATACTTGGGACGAAATAACCTCGATCGTTACATTTTCCTGTGCCATCCTTTAATTTCTTCTGTGCTCACCCTTTTCTTTTTTCTCACAATATTTACTATTTTCGCTTCATAGCTCCAGTTTCTTGTCATGTCTGGATCTAATTGGCCATCCCTCGCTGATGGTTTTGGTCACTGACTGTCGTTTGAAACCATATTGACTCCTGAATTTGTAGAGTGAAGTGTTTGTTTACGATTGCGTAACACACTTCTGACCAGACAGTAAGCGCAAGGAGTAAAGCGTAGTAGTGGAATGGCCATCTGGGTTTTTTTTCGTTTATCGCTTACACGACTATTGTGAATTCAGACGTCATGTCTGGGAAGTTACATGACAAGCAGTGAGTTTGGGACATGGTCAGGCAAATAATTGCCACATCCAGGTTTGCTGCCTGATAAGTTGTTCGTTTGCACCTGACGTGTCGGAAAATATAAATCTGGTGACAGATTAAAGACACGCACTTAAGATAACGAATGAGACTTTTGGAGCACGAAAAGGATGTAATCGCTTCCGGCCAGGTTTTGTTGTTATGGATAATTACAATAAAATGAAATCTTGAAAGGGATTATCCGTAATAGATCTATGAAGTAGTGAGTGTAAATATTAGAAAAATCACAGGAAGAGGCAAAACCATATGGTCTTGTAAGTCAAACATGAATTCGTAGATGACATGCACGCAGAGAACATTAGTTTTTTTTTGTGTTGAAGAAGATTCCAGATAAACAAGGATAGTGGGGGGTGTGTGTCTTTTTTTCTTGCACCCGTAGGTCTCAGTCATTTTAAATACACATAAACAGAGCTACTAAAGTAAGATTTTACTGAATTAAATCAGCTGGGCGCTCATCAAACGAGCAAAATGTTCTTCTCTTCATAGAAGGTCTGGGAAGATACAAAGTTCATTAGACCTTGATAATATCAGCTGTGGTGCTTGATTTCTTAAATTCCTAAAACCAGAATTACTACGCACTTACAATGAGGCTCCCTAGAACTGAAGCATCATTCTTCAATTCACATCTCTGCAAAGAGTAATCTTAAGCGAAAGGTAGACACCTTTGAAGACCCTCAGTAGATACTGTGAATTTTGGCCACTGTTGGACCATCACTGTAGAAGAAGGGGAGACATCCCTTAACAATACTACAGCTTTTCTGCTCTCATAATATTCCCCAAAAAGTGGATGGCTTTTTTCTAACTTGTGAAATAAGTTTCCATTGCGCATTTGCCTCTTTTAGGACATCCTCGTTACTCTATTTTGTTTGTACTACTAATATATAATAATACAAAATCAGCTGATCCCGACCACTGCAGCTGACCCCGACTACTGCAGCTGACCCCCTGACCCTCTTGTAAGAAGTCTGCGCCCAAGCATTCGTGTATCATTGTGTGACGGTACGTCTTACTTTGTGCGTGTACTTTTGAGCGCTCTCTCACTCTTTAATCCACTCAGGCAGTATCACTTCTTGTCCTACATTTTTCTCTCACAGATCATTGTTTTTATTTGGCATAATTTTTGCATTGTAATTCATTTTCGCTCTCTACGTTGGATCAGTAGAGTTAAGTCTCTAACACTTCAATCCTTGACTGTTTGTGTTACGCCAGTTTTATTGACCCGGACAGCAATAATATTTTATCACGTATTATCAGGCTGACCATCTTTTAAAAGCGACTGTGCCTGTTTATTCAAGCTTGCATTGTGCACGGACTATGAAAGAACCCCATATTGTGTGGCTAATCTGGCGGAGATCCGTCTAGCGAAACACATGTGGTAATGCGTAATTTGTTTCCGCTTAGATCATCCCTGTGTGTCATTATCTCAGATAATCTGCCTGGAAACTCAAGTTTTGTAGACGTTACACCAGGAACACATGGTCACAATATGGTGAGAGGCAGATAGGTGCAGCCGGAAGTCTTACGCAACGATATGACTACACTGAAGAGGTCACGCGTGGATATTAAATTTAATATTTTGAAACACGCGAGGGGAAATTTTAAAATGAAACACCCAACCCAGTGCTAGAGAAATTTGATTGGTTTGAAGTTAGAGCTGGAATATACAATAAATTATATTGGAACATTCGGCGGAAACACAATCTGTGATTTGCACTAAGAACTGAGAATATAGTGTGATTAAAACACAGACACAGATCACACAGAGAGACTGCAGCGCACAAGTCATATCAGCGACTCTTAAAAGCCAGAAAGAAAAAGGAGAAACTGGACTTAGAAATCCCACAACTATAAGTAACAGATCGAGTATTGGGCAACTTTGAACTTCACAAGTAAACCCGCGTTTTTAATACAGGACTGGAAACTTAAAGGGGCCAGGACTTTAATTAACAAGACTGGAATCCTAAGAATTTGATCAGAAGTCATAGAGAAATTTAACAAAAGTTTTCCCAGGCCTTCGCAGAACACCCGCCGTCAGAGGAATTAACTCTAATTTCACAGACCAAGTCATAGAGGAATTAAACAAAAGTTTTCCCAGGCCAAGGATTTTGCAGAACATCCACCGTCAGAGGAATTAACTCTAATTTCCAGACCTAAGTGATTTCGAAGCATCTAATACAGAGCTGTGTCCAGTCTAAACATGTTCAAGGAGATTGTGTATTCCCACAATTTTGGAGTAAGTGTAAACAATTTATTTACTAATGTAAATTCTACAGGTTTCTTGCTAAGTGGTTATATACAAGGCTGGCAAAATCAACATATGAAAACAGTATATGCATGAACCACTACTGCAAGAGCCGGTGAAGGTTTCTGACTAGTCGTGTGGTAAACCCGACAGCAGAGCGACCCCAGACTCCGACGGGAGTATTGATGAGTAATGAGTGATGATTACCTCACATGTACCTAAGGTGTAACAATTTATCTTGTGAGATTTATGTACCCTTTTTAATTGTAATTCAGACAAATCATTATTCACGCACTCCAGCCGCAATTTCCTAGTTAACACCCAGAAGGATATTGGTGAATTTTCATCATATTCCCTGAGTTACACTGTGTGCTCGGGAATTTAATTCTTCTGAGAGGTTAACATTGGTGGGTGAAGCGCATGACAACGGGCCTGTTAGTTTGCGGCGAACAAATGTACTTAGCAGGCATTTGTTTCTTTCTATTTGTCTAAAGTTTGTGGTACAAGCCATCAGACGATTTGTGGTACTAACGCCGCTAGTGTGAGAGAAAAGCATCCACCCTAACCGCCTACAGTGGAAGAGAGTGTGGAATAAGGCTTTCGTCATCACAGAATTGATGAACCACAGCTGCAGGACTCCCTTATAAAAGTTAAGTGCTTGTAAAAAGGCACCAGCAAAAAGGACTTTCAATATATCCTCACCCTAAATCTCTGTGAAGAGAAAATTTGATTCCAATATAAAATCAACAGCATTTCATTTATTTTAAACTGTTACTTCAACCACCTTAAACTGTTAATACTAATTGATTATTAAATTTGTTACCTGTTGTTTCTTCTTCTTCTTCTTCTTCGTTCGTCCTGAAAAGGACGGTGGTTGCGTTGTGTCTGTTTACGCCTAAGCAAACGTGATGATCAGATTCTTTTCGGTCGACACATATATATGCATATTTTTTATATATATATATTTATATCCCATTTTGATCCACACTATATCAGCCATATACTGCACAGCTGCATATGTTTATATACCATACGTACCTGTTGTTTTAAAACTAAGCAATCATAGTCGATTCAGTTTTTTATATGTATGAAAGCAAACGTATGAGCCAGATATGTATATATATATATATATATATATATATATATATATATATATATATATATATATATATATATATATATATATATATATATATATATATATATATATATATATATATATATATATATATATATATATATATATATATATATATATATATATATATATATATATATATATATATATATACTGAAGCACATTAAAAACGCACCACTATTATATACTGTATACTGATGCCGAGAAGCTGGAAAAAAAAAGTGTGGGAATGGATTTTCCCCGTGTTTGCCATGAGGTAGAGAGTGAATGGCTGCTGGAATGGAAAGTGCATGATTCAACCCACGAGTTTGTGTACAGACTACATGAAAACGATGAAAGTTACACGTGCAACACGATTCCCAACAGCTATGACCCTGAAAATGTGTACGCGTTGTGGCAGTATACTCGGTATAAAAAGGCCGTTGAGACAAAACACCCAGTACATGTGCTTGAAATGCCACGACTATCTGAAAACGACCACCAACGAGCCATTGGTATGTTGGAGACCGGAATGAGCTCGCGGGCCATTGCCAGAAGAATGAATTGCCACCACAGCACTATTGTACGTCTCAATGAACGTTACGGAACCACTGGCAGTGCCCGGGATAGACTTCGGAGTGGCCAATCACGAGTTACTACCCCTGCGCAAGATCGTCATATTGTGCTGAGTCACCTAAGGAATCGTACTCTCCCGGCAAGTCAAACAGCAAGAGCAATAGTGGGTAGACATGGGCAAGTCTCTTGAATGACAGTCATACGACGACTCAGAGATACAGGCCTTACTGCAAGACGACCTTATGTTGGGCCAAACTTGACTCACAGACATCGTCAGCAGCGCCTGCAATGGGCAGAGCAACATGTCAGATGGACTAGACTGCAGTGGAATGCTGTCCTATTCACAGACGAGAGCAGATTCAACATATCCTTTGCTGATGGACGTATGCGGATTTGGCGACGGTGTGGAGAGTGCTTTGCAGATTGCTGTGTCAACCGATTTGGAGGTGGCAGTATTCACATTTGGGGAGGATTCAGTTTTCACCATCGCTTGCCTCTTCATGTCTTCCGTGGAAATGTTAATGCTGTGACATATCGAGATGAGGTTCTGGATGCACTGGTTGCTCCTGCGTTCACAATTTATCCAGACTTGCAGCTTCTCCAGCAGGATAACGCACGTGCATTTTTGGTTTTCTCCCTTGCCTGCACAGAATGCATTGAATTTCATAACAATCAAATGTACAAACTAATGACCAGCAAGGATTCATAGGAAAATGAATAAAGATTCCAAATATGTAAACTTGTAAACACTTATATTTACATTTCACACTCTGTTCCTGGATTATACAGATGGTGCGAGAGAGAGAGAGAGAGAGAGAGAGAGAGAGAGAGAGAGAGAGATGTAGTGATATATGCATGTTTTCGCAAGTTGTTTTATTTCTCCGTACAGGGTGTTCCATTTATCTGGCCTGGGAGGAAGAAGCATTTTTCTAACATCATCGAGTGCTGGACACTCAAAGAGGTAGTGGTCAACAGTTTCGTGGGGGTAGTTGCATAGCTGGCACCCTGAAGGGTGTTATGGCTGGATTCTGTTCAAATGGCTGTTGAGTGGCATATGTTGTGATTGTTACGTAAGGTTTGTGTACGTAAGAGAGAGTGTGAGCTGTGCTGGCACGACAAAAGAATTGCAGTGGGTGTCAAGGCAGTTCGTGAACTTTCATAAAGTTGATAACGATCTTCGTGGTTGGGTCCACGAACATAGCATGTTTAATGTAGATGAAACGGCAGTTCTTCGTTGAAATTTACATGCATGGGTAAAACATCTTAAAGGCATAGAACATCTTAGTCAGTCAGTCCATCTGTTCACATCTCGCCTCTGTACTAGGAATGCCGTAGAACCGGTTATCATTCAAGTAATGTGGACAAGAATATGACGATGCTTAAAATTTTATAGTAGACTTACTTCTACAATATCCACGGAAATCGAAGATGCTTTCCAAGAAGGAAAGCACACTTTAGCAGTCTGCGTAGACATGGAGAAAGCATTTGATAAAGTTTGGAAAGATGGGCTAAGAGTTAAAATGCTTAAATATGGAATCTGTGGAAGAATGTATAACTGGATCAGCCACTACCTAACAAACAGAACAGCTAGAGTGCAGGTGCACGGACAGTTAAGCAAAAAGACTTCAATGGAACATGAAGTTCCACAGGGTGGGGTCCTTTCCCCAACACTCTTCATCATATATATATATATATATATATATATATATATATATATATATATATATATATATATATATATATATATATATATATATATATATATATATATATATATATATATATATATATATAAATGATATAACAGAAAACATCCACAAGAATGTCCACAACTCCCTCTATGCTGATGACCTGGCCATGTGGACTTCAGAAGAATACATCACCACAGCAAGAGTGCGCATGCAGGATTCACTGCTAGCCCTTGAAAGTTGGTCCAGAAAGTGGTTGCTCAAAATCAATGAACAAAAAACTACACACACTATTTTTACCTTGTCAAATAAACCACAGCAAGCAAAGCTACAACTAAATGGGCAGGCAGTACGAGAAGATGAAACACCAACATACTTAGGAATCACACTAGACCGCCGAATGACGTGGAAATCACAGATAAACAAAATACAGCGAAAGGCAAAACTTCGCATGGCCATTATGAAAAAGTTAGCTGGTACCACATGGGGTGCTGATGAGAATATCCTCAAAAAGCTGTACACAGGCAGAGTCAGACCTGCTATGGAATACGGCATCACAGCTTGGTCGACGGTAGCAAAGTCAAATTTTGACAGAGTAAGCAGACTCCAAAACCAAGCAGCACGTATTATAACAGGGGCCCTAAAGTCCACACAAATCAACCATATGGAAAACATTATAGGGCAACAGTCAATGGAGGATAGACGTGACAGCAGAGTCCTACAACAAGCTGAAAATTTTAAGAGACTCGAAGGACACCCCATGTTCCAAAGAATGAATAGGCTAGGAAGAGGCAGGCTCAAGCGAACTAACTTTGTAGCCCAAGCAAAAGAAAAAAATTAGAAAAAAAATACCATGCTAGCAAGCTCAGTTGCAAAGAAAATCCAAACAAGCTCAACTATCCCACTGTGGAAAATAAGATGCTATCATCAGTTAAAATCTGATATTCCAGGCATTGAAAGTAAGGGAACACAGACAGAAACACAAAGAAAGTGTATAGCAACCAAGAATATTGACCAAAAATTTCCAGCAGAGCTTTGGACACATGCATATACTGATGGTTCAGCAAAAAATGCAGTTGAAAATGGGGGTGCCGGCATCCTCATAAAATTAAAGAATAGAATCCACTCAATGGCAATTGCCACTGGCAAATACTGCAATAACTTCAGTGCTGAAGCAGAAGCCCTGAAACAGGCAGCTGAAACTCTTATTGAATGCAAGGCACAGGCAGAAAAACAGATAGTAATCTTTACAGATGCCCTCTCAGTAATATCAGCGCTGAAGAGCCACCAAACTAAAGGATTGAAAGATCAGATAATCTCTCATGAAAGACTGGCCAAATGCTTCAACAAGTGCACTATCCAGTGGATACCAGACCATTGCAACATACCAGGAAATGAGGAGGCAGACAGACTTGCCAAAGAAGGAGGTGCCTTACAACAAAATGATATAGAGACAACTTACGCAACGGCAAAGACTACTATAAAGGCTACATTCAAGTCCAAATGGGAAAGAGATCAGCCGGGCCATTTGAAAAATGATGCATATCATCAACTATCCAGGAAAGAACAGGTCATCATTTTTCGGCTACGCACTGGACATAACAGATTGGGATACCATCTATACCACAAATACAAAATTGGAGCAACAGATCTCTGCACCTGCGGTACCAGCCCGATGGCGGTCGAACACCTCCTGCAGTACTGCCCAACCTACAGCAATGACCGGAGTAGCATATGGCAACAACCCACTTCTGTCAACGAAAAACTGTTTGGAGATGTCGGGAACCTTGAGTTGACTACTGCCTTTATTAGAGTCATAAATGTGGAAGTCTGAAGGCGAACGAGGAAGAAGAAGAAGAAGAAGAGTCCGGAGTTATCATAACAAAGTGGCGGCCTCCAACATAAAAGCCACTTGACAAAAATACTTGAATTCTCCACCGAATTTTTTTTTTTTTTTTTTCGTACGCCCGCTAATACTCGAGGCGAAATCTCAGGTTATTATTAATGTCTAACCTGACATTGATTTTACATGGTATCCCTTTATACTATAATACAGGTGTCCCTCGCCATTCAGGCAGATGCTCGCCGATTTCGGAGGTACCCATTAGAGCTGGGTCGGCTCAGGAGCCGCCAATCCCTGGTCGACGACACTCCTTCAAATGTCCTCGCCAGGTCTCGAGTTAATCCAGTCCAAATCCCGGTCGACGAAAATCCTCAAATGCCGTCGCCTGGGTTTGATCCTGCATCATCCGGTCGCCAGAGCGGTGTGGTAACCACTACGCTAGCGCGGCTCCATCTCCACCGAATAACGGGAGCTCATAAAACACGACTGACTAGGACGGAAGATTCTAACAGAAGGCCCCGGCTAACAGTCTGCATTAATTAGCGTAGCACCTAACGCGTCATCATCACCATGTGACGTAATATCTATATCGCGTTCAATTACAATACATATTAGTGCATAAAATATATCATGTTGGCCCCAGATAGAAATGTTACCTCGTATATCAAACTGCTAACGAAACTAAGTGTGGTCAACATGTACTTGTAAAATGCATTATAATCTTCTTTAAGAATTTCCTCCCCCGATGCGTTTAAAAAATCATTGAATGATTTTTTTTACAATCATCTGAATAAAAATTTACATACCAAATCGAACTGAGGTTTCAGACAAAATCGCGAAAAAAATTTATGACAAACGGCTAGATGTGTTTACAATTCCCCATGTCTAGGCGTTGTAAAAAGAATTGTAAGTCAAAAGAAAGTCAATACTAAGTTAAGTATACATAATGTTACTAATTAAAGAATATCGTCAACAGTCACTAAAATTAAAGTGAGGTGTACTATAATACTAAATAAACATATAACGTAATCAATACTATGTATTGTTATATTATACTACTCAGAAATGAGGTATCTGAGGAAGGTGGTTGAAGTAACAAGAAGAGACATGGTCCGCAACCAGACGATACGTCAAGGCCTAAAATCCCACCCGCTGCAGACCCAAATAGAACAGTCCCAACTAAGATGGTTTGGCCATGTCTGCAGAATGGGAGAAGATCGGCTACCACGACAAGCATGGGAAACAAAGAGCCAGGGATCCAGACCTCCAGGACGACCCAGAGTCCGCTGGGAGGACAACATTAGACAATCTTTGAAGGACCGAGGACTAGAATGGAACCAGGCCAGGAAGAAGACAGCTGATAGAATAGTCTGGCGCACTCTCTTCCAAACCTCTACACCTCACGGTAGAAGGGGAACGACTAAGTAAGTAAGTAAGTTATATTATACTAAAGTGCTATGTAATGTTAAAGAAGAAATTTAGAGAGAAAAATTAGACATATAGAAGACCATGCAAAATCTTTAAAATTATCATTACGTAAAATAGTGAGATAAAATTTCTAATTAAATTTGAGAGCACATACAAAAGAAATTACTGAATAAGGAAAATAGTGCAGATGATATTAAGTAAGAAAAGTGGACTTTAGAAAATAGAAACAGTTGACTTAGAAAATTAGAGGGAAGTAAGAAGTAATGGCATAAAAGAACCAAATAAATCATGAGTTATCTATCTAAATGTACAATTCAAAGAAATAATAATATAAATAAATTAAATAACATGCTTACTAATACTATCTAACAATTCTAATAAATTGAATTAATTAACGAAATATTATAATTTAAAATGTACATTACAAACATTATTAATAATGAATCATAAGTGCATTTGAGAACATAAATCCAGTAAATTTTTAAAATCTATTAACAAAGTTCCATTGTCCTCGTATCACACAACGTCCGAAGTATTACAGAATTAATGTTGTTCTCCTACAAGTCAATAGTGATAAAGGATATCATAAAGTTCTGCGTTTTAGTCCAGCAGCAACTAATCCTGGCAAGTAATATGAGTAAGGAATACATTCCTTTAACAATTCTGTCCATTTGAAAATTTGATCTCCGTGTGTAGGTAGATCCCACTGAATTCGACAGTCATTGACAAATAGTCAGTTGACCATAAATGTGCGTAACATGCACTATATCTGGCTGGACACGAAATTGACCTGCATGCATGAATAATAAATATGTCTTTTGATAAAAGCATGAATAACTTTAGCGTGTACTGAACATTACATAGTTCCATATCTTGAACGTTTCTTATAACCATCACTCCTGTGACTTGACCATTTCGTTTTTATTAACAGTTTTGTGTTCAGACATAGAAGATGGATTTCTTGAGAGCGAATCTGCGACGACATTGTCAGATCCGGGAATAAATTCAATTCTGAAATCATAGGGTTGGAGCCAAAGACGACTATCACACTCTCGACCGGCAGGGACAGATAACTATTTTTCGACTCAGGACAGGGCATAACAAACTGAATAAACACATGCACAAGCTACGATTGTCTGCTTTGTGAGCGAACAAATGCTAGTTCTACAGGACTGTCCTCTGTGCGAGATTTCGGGTTATATGTGAACTTCAAACAACAGTCGAATTCATCATGAGAACTCGTCTGACGGTGTAATCATCAAAGATGCGATCACAAGAAGAAGAAGATAGGGTTGGAGCAAAATTTAGAAACGTGCGAGTTTCGGGTTCTTGTGATTTGCTCGTTTTAACGTAGCAACCGCTTTCTGGTCTGTTTGGACGATGAAGGGAGCTTCTAGTAGATAACGCTCCAATTTCTGCATCGCCCACACCACTCCTAGCAGTTCTTTCTCGATTACAGAGTACTTCATCTCAGCATCAGTCAGCTTTCGTGAGATGTACAAGACAGGATGCAGAATTCCGTCATGTTCTTGAAGTAACGACCCTCCAAGCCAGAAATTACTAGCATATGTTCGAAGAATATAAACTTTGGCAATATCAGGTAGCCTCAGAATAAGTGGTTTAGAAAACACATTTAAAATTTCGTTAAAATCTACATTGCAATCATTTGACCAGCTTACCTTTGCTTGAATTTCCTTTCGCAATAGGGATGACAACACGGCTGTGATATTAGATAAATTAGGAATAAACCTACTATAGTATTGAACTTGTCCCAGTAAACTGCGAACTTGTTTCTTCGTAGTAGGGATAGATAAGTTAAGTATCTTAGAGACATTTTGAGGTATCGTCTGAAGACTACCAGGACCAACTGTATGCCCAAGGAAAGTAAGTTCCTTAAATGCAATCTGGATTTTTGTAGGTTTAGCAGTAAGATTATTTAACCTAAGAGTATCCAGTAAAGAACGAAGTCCTACGAAATGTTCTTCAAAAGATGAACTAAACAAACAGATATCATGTTATGATATCCGACCTATAAGACAAAATGTTGCGCATCACTCGAATGAATAAGGCAGTTGCGGTCATGAGCCCAAAAGGCATGACATTCCACTGGTATAACCCACATGGTGTTGAAAACGCAGTAAGAGGTTTGGCATTTTCGGTTAATGGAATTTGCCAATAACCTTTAGTTAGATTTATTTTAGTGAATAGATTAGCATTAGATAGACGAGCAAGTAAATCGTCAAGTAATGGATGAGGTTCCGCATCGAAAACTGTTTTAGCATTTAATTGTCGATAATCTACGCATAACCTAATATTATTATCCTATTTCCGGACAATAACTAATGGAGAGGAATATGGAGAATTACTAGGTTCAATAATTCCTAAACTCAACATCTGATTTAGTTCGAGTTCTGTTTTGGTTTGATAATGTAGTGGAATAGGATATGGGCGTCGACGGATAGGAATATCATCAGTAAGGATGATATCATGAGAGATCACGTATGTTCGACCAGGTAGGTCAGTAAGAACATCAGAAAAAGATTCTAAAAGCATGGATACCTGGCAACGTTGTTGAGATGTTAAAGAAGATGAGATATCAACATCTCGCCAAGATTCCGTAGAATTCAAAGCAGGTATAGGTAGAGACATGTGAATGTCAGGGAAGGAAGATTCCTCCTCCTGAATCACTGATAAGTTAAAATAATGACAAAAACTCCCGACATTGTCGTCCTTGTCATGAAAAGGAGATTGTAAATGCTCAGGTCTTGTATGGAATTCTTTGAGCATATTAATGTGGAAAATTTTTCTTTGACCTTTAATATCGATTACATAATCAACATCTGAAATACGAGAAATTACTTTAAATGGACCATTCCAAGCAATAAGTAATCTATTGTCCTTCCGAGGAAGCAATACAAAAGCTTCATCACCCGGAAAAAGTTGACGTAAGCGTCTATTCTTATTTTGGAAGAGACGTGATCTATATTTGGCAACCTCTGACGAAGCTGTAGCCAACTGACATGCATCGACAATCTTGCGACAAAGATTGATCACGTACTCATAAGATGACTGAGTGTCCTGAGTCATCTCAGAGTGTGACATGACATGCACAGGCATGTCAGTGGTGGAGTGAACCATCACTGTCCCATGAGTAGTTCAATGAGAACCAGACATTGTATTAAAGACAAAAAGGAACAAAATAACCAACAACATTCTGCGAAGAAAATGTGTGTGATTATAGATAGATAAACTTCTAATTAAATGGGTGCATGTCAGACGAGATGACAATAGCATACCGGTGAACAACGGCCACCAATATAAAAAAATGTGTGTAAGGTTGTAGTTGCAACAGATATATACTTGTGTATTGGTACATCATAAGATGTAGGCACAACATTGTCAATTTGAGTGACAACTGATGTGCTTGTAGGGTTACTGTCATTACCTACAGAAATATCAAATATGATATTACTGTTATCATTATTATGAGGGATAACCTCATCATCTTCCAAAATGGTACAGAGACCAAAACTGGAAAATACTGTTCCACCTGAATGGTAATTGATGGCAGATAACCGAGCCCCATCAATGCCCATGTATGTAGTGAACCTGTGTCGTCGTTCCCACAGTTCAATTTCCTCTGGCGAGCAATCCTTACTCCCATGTATGCGTCCGACCTTGAGATCTGCAAATGGATTATTTAATAAACATACTTTAACTTTCCCTGAAAAGAATGGTGTATGTATATCAACAATAGCTGTGAGGTAAAATTCAATTGTTCCCCCGAAAGTAATACACTTAACCCTTTTTCCAGTTGAACAACTAGGATGTACAAGCAACTGTCTAATCCCAACAGTCGTTGAACCTGAGTCCCTTAATACTGATACTTGTGTACCATTTACAAATCCTCTATTGAATACAAGAGTACCAGTGCCGTCATGGGCTGAGAGACTAACCGCAGGAAGAGGATGTCCGCACTTCAGAACTGTAGTACTGTCTTTCTGAAATAGAGTTAGACATTCATGGTAACCATTCGCCACATCAAAGTCAAATGAGTAACATGCAGAAGAGTGAACCTGGTTATTCACGTCCTGATTACCCATGGGTGCACCGCTAGTCAGTGCCGCTCCTGCATTATGTTCAGACCTCTGTGGTCCACGTAAACTAGATTGCTGTCTCTGGTGATCAACAGAATTACCCTGATTTATAAAGGTTTGACTGTTATTTCTATTTCTGTAATATTGATTGTTATTATTTCTATTATCATTTTGAGATAGAAAATTGTTTGGTTTTCTCCAATTAGTATTTTGTTGAGAATTGTTATTATACCTGTACTGAGGTGATTGGTTTCGAAATTGCTGTCGACCTCTATTATAGTTATTATTTCTGTTGAAGTCACTATTTCTAGCAAAGTTGTTGTCATTATATTTCCTAGGGATGAAATTCCTTTCTAGGCTCTGAGATCTGGTTCTAAAATTATTATTATTATAAGTTGCAGCTGAAGCAACCGGTAATGAGTCTTTTATCTGACTGTTACTAATATATGCATTCGGATATGCGATGCAGTATTGTCTTGCTATTATTTCCATAGACGATAGGTCTGAAGGCTTACGTTCCTGTAAGAAAGACCAAAATGGCTTGCTTACCGAGGAGAACACCTTGTCCCTTAGCATTAGATCCACAAGTTTATCATAAGATTTCTCTATTCCTGATAGTTGAACCCATCTATTAAACTTAAGTCGTATGGCAGCGACAAATTCAGAGAAGTCTTTCCCTGACTCAGGAATCATAGTTTTAAATTTACACCGATATCCTTCCTCATCAAGTTGAAAACGTTGTAATAGTAATGCTATAGCAGCATCATAATCGTTTCTAAGTGACTCATCCATTGTTGTAATGGCAGTCATAGGTTCTCCAGTCAAAAATTGCAGCAGTTTAGAAACCCATAATGACTTACCTAGTTTATGTGCAATGCATACACCCTCATAGCGTGCAAGGTAGCATGACACGTCATAAAAAGTGGGGTTAAATATAGGTAGTTTAAATTTATCATTACCTTATTATTACCTGTGGAAGTAACAGTATTTGAATTACCATTATTGCTATTATTTCCTGTTTGAGCTCTTAATTTTTGTTCTTCTATACGAAGAAGCATTAACTCCTTTTCATGTGCCAATATAGAGGCTTTCTTCTCCTCCATTTCCTTATCATGTTGCATTTTCTCCCTTTCTGCAACAAGTCTTTTCTCTTCATCAATACGTCTTTTATCTTCATCGACACGTCTTTTCTCCTCTAATTCTATATCTTGAAGACGTCTTCTTTCAGCTTTAGCTTCATGTTCTGCTAACTCTTGTTTAGCTTTGGCTTCTTGTTCTGCTAATTCTCGCTTAGCTTTGGCTAACTCAGCCATAGCAAAATCTTTCAACGCCTCACCCTTGTAGCCAAATTCCTTCCCAATCTTCATAAAAGATTCCAGAGTAGCCATTTTAAATTAGTAAGGTGACTTACTTAGTCAACTATAAAACTTACAAGTCGCTTTCAATCCAATGTAAGCACTAAAAAAACATTTTTTGCTACTATAATTATAGTTGTGCCTTACTCGGGCGAACAAATAGTGGCTAATGGCCTACTATTATACTGCAATTAATAACACTGACATACAACATTTTTCTTTCTTATATAAGAATAAGTGTTCTTAGGTCAGTTTCTTGCGCTGATTTCAAATTTGAAATCAGTTTATCTCTATCACGTCGGGTTCTTAAGATATTTGTGAATAAATATATTTTTGGGAAACCGTTATTTGCTCCGTTTCATTTTTACTATATAACTTTTAAAAAATTAATAAAATGCAAAATAATTCTACTTTTTATACTGCTAAAAGATGCATGACATATGTTACGTTATATTTCAAATAGATACTGTATTTTGAAATAATTCTGAGTGAAATATGGCTTCTAGAAGTTGTAGAAATTCGGCTGATCTGTTCTGTTACGTGTGCGGATATTTTACCGATCGTGTTCACCAGAAAAACTTTACACAATTGCTAAAGAAAGCATATGAACTTTATTTCGATTCGAAAGTTGATGATGCAAATAAATCTTGGAAGCCAAATGCAGTTTGTTCGACTTGTGCAAATACATTGGCAGGTTGGTTACGAAAATCGCCGAAGCATAAGTCGATGCCTTTTGGAGTGCCAGTAATATGGCGTGAACCGACAAATCACGCTACTGATTGTTACTTCTGCTTGACAAATATCTATGGTTTCACTTTTAAAACTAGAAAGTCTGTGGTTTATCCAAATATTGAATCGGTTTCTAAACCAGTGCCTCATGATCCAATCACTTGTCCGATCCCAGTTCCACCAGAACAATATCCGTTGGACGTGAATGAACCATCAGAAAGTGATAGTTTACCTGCTTTAGAAACTAATTCTGACTCGGATTATGTACCGGTGAATGATGGTGTTCACTTAATTAACCATTCAGAACTTTCAGATCTAATACGTGATCTCGCTCTCACCAAAGGACAAGCGGAATTACTCGGTTCGCGACTCAAAGAATGGAATCTTTTAGCGCCCAATACTCCGATATCTAAATTTCATCATAGACACTGAGAACTTGTTCAATACTTTGAGATGGATGATGACATTTGCTATTGCAAAGATGTAAAAGGTCTAATGGTGCACCTCGGTCATGAGCACATAGTCAACGAATGGCGACTTTTCATCGAATCTTCCAAGACTAGTCTAAAAGCCGTGTTATTGCATAATGGAAATTTATTTTCATCAATTCCAGTTGCCTACTCTGTTCATATGAAAGAAACTTATGACAATATGGCTATACTTTTGGCAAAAATAAAGTACAATGACTATCAATGGCGGATTTGTGGAGACCTAAAGGTCATTACAATTCTCACGGGCATGCAGACTGGGTATACTAAATTTTGTTGCTTCCTATGTGAATGGGACA
This sequence comes from Oreohelix idahoensis, assembly GCA_024509875.1. Classification (NCBI taxonomy): domain Eukaryota; kingdom Metazoa; phylum Mollusca; class Gastropoda; order Stylommatophora; family Oreohelicidae; genus Oreohelix; species Oreohelix idahoensis. The sequence continues at coordinate 201,898 of JAMPIV010010981.1, forward strand.
GCCGCAACAGACAGGAACATTATGCAAGAAAGGTGTGGTCTATCAGGGATCGTATGCAGCTCGGGCATAAAAATAATACACGAGCCATTAGTTAACAAAGACAGCATCATTTTACCACCGTTACATATAAAGTTGGGGCTCATGAAGAATTTCGTAAAAGCGTTAGATAAAACGAGCAAAGCTTTCACTTATCTTCGAGAAAAGTTTCCGCAAATTAGCGATGCAAAGATTAGCGATGCAAAGATAAAGGAAGGTATCTTTGTAGGACCTCAGATTAGGAAAGTTATTGCAGACAAACAATTCGAGAACTTGTTACATGGTAGTGAACTTCGCGCATGGATGGCATTCAAATCGATCGTCGATAACTTTCTGGGAAATCACAAATCTGTCGACTATGTGCATATTGTTAAGCAGTGCATAGATGCATACAGAATTATGGGCTGTAACATGTCCCTCAAAATCCATTAGCTCGATTCGCATCTTGACTTTTTCCCTGACAACCTTGGCGAAGTCAGCGATGAACATGGAGAACGATTCCATCAAGATATCGCCGTAATGGAGTCACGTTATCAAGGACGGTGGAGTGTGACCATGCTTGCCGATTATTGTTGGATGCTTCATCGCGATGTACCATATGCCATTCACCGACGAAAGTCGACTGCAAAGAAATTCAAGCCTACATAACTGTTATACTTCTTGTACAAATGATGTTGTAATACTGTATGCGTTGTTAAAAAACTTCAATTGCGTATTTCTAGAGATCCCGACCTGATAGAGAAAAACGGTTTGCAGATTTAAAAACAGCGCATTAAAATTGACCAGAAAAACATAGAAATGTTAGAGAAAGAAAAAAAAAGTTTTTTTTTGTTAGTCAGTGTAATTATTGTTATTATATAAAATTTGCATAAATAACTATGCAATGCATATTAATAAAGTGTCATGAAGAAGAAGACAATAGAAGCAGTAAACAAAAGTATTACACAAACAACTTCACGCCACAAGATCGAATAACACACAAGAAAAATGCTAGTAGAAACTAAATCAAACTTTACAATTGAAACAATTACGGAAACAGTAAACTAGGTCAAACTACAACAAGAAATCTAAAAATAGACACAACAGGACCCAAAGACGAACAGCTGATATGTAAAAAACCAAGTGATAACAAGATTAGATCTACAAATATTTAACGAACAAAATGACGAAAATAAGATAAATGAAAAAGAGTACAATCAAAATACAATGTATATAAACAAAACGTTACAACTAGACATATATTATTGAACAAGTTCAATCGCAGACAGAATGTACGACGAGATACTCAATCTGATTTTCTGCGCAGAAATGAACATAGTTCAAAAATTACCTAAAGAACGACTTTGAATTTTTGCGGTCATCCGAAGAGACATTACAAAACTTCAAAGTTCCCAACCAACCGCATACATAAATAACATAATAGACATAAATGTAGATACATATAAAGTATATAAATAGATAGATGAGCGTGAGGGACTGCCAACAAGAGATAACCTGGCACAAAAACGATTTCAAGCACAAATTGTACTTTTCTTATAACCAGCCGAAAGACATCCCCAATGACGCTAGTATGAACCATAAGGCAACGGCAGGAGGCAGACTGATGGCTTGAAACAGGCTTCAGGTATCATGACAGTAGTTCCCTTGATCAATTTGAGGCCTTGAAAAAACTTGAAAGCTTGAGATCTTGATAGCAGGCTTCAGTAACATTTGACCAGCCGACATCTTGTTGAAAAGGATTCGTGCGTTGGCATGGCTCCCAAGACGCATGCGCATATAGCTCAACTTTATGTAAATTTTCTGCCAACCGGCAAAGTCCGTTCAATAACTTTCGAATTTCTTTACTGAAAGTTTCTTCAATTCGTAGATATACAGTTCTTGACACATCGAATCCCCACACACTGGATCACCATAAATTCCTCTCTGTTACGTTAGGTTTGTGTACGTAAGAGAGAGTGTGAGCTGTGCTGACACGACAAAAGAAATGCGGTGGGTGTCAAGGCAGTTCGTGAACTTTCATAAAGTTGATAACGATCTTCGTGGTTGGGTCCACGAACATAGCATGTTTAATGTAGATGAAACGGCAGTTCTTCATTGAAATTTACATGCATGGGCAAAACATCTTAAAGGCATAAAACATCTTAGTCAGTCAGTCCATCTGTACACATCTCGCCTCTGTACTAGGAATGCCGTAGAACCGGTTATCATTCAAATAATGTGGACAAGAATATGACGATGCTTAAAATTTTATAGTAGACTTACTTCTACAATATCCACGGAACTTCTTCTTGAGTCCGGAGTCATCATAACAAAGTGGCGGCCTCCACTTGACAAAAATACTTGAATTCTCCACCGAATAACGGGAGCTCATAAAACACGACTGACTAGGACGGAAGATTCTAACAGAAGGCCCCGGCTAACGGTCTGCATTAATTAGCGCAGCACCTAACGCGTCATCATCACCATGTGACGTAATATCTATATCGCGTTCAATTACAATACATATTAGTGCATAAAATATATCATGTTGGCCCCAGATAGAAATGTTACCGCGTATATTAAACTGCTAACAAAACTAAGTGTGGTCAACATGTAAAATACATTATAATCTTCTTTAACAGTGATCTGAGTCAAAATATGGTGCTCTGATCCCTCCTTGTGAGATGGTTGATGTTGTCGTTAGGATCAGGACCAGCCATATGTCTGTAAACCTCTCTTCCAGTGTTTCCCATGGCCCATCTGTTCATCCAAGTTTCTTTGTTGTTCGTATGAGTGTTTTGGCTGTATTGAGAGTTGTTGCTGTGAGTGGTTGTTCTTGTTTTGTTCCTCTCTTTGCTAATCTGTCTGCTCTGTCATTACCTGGTGTATTTGAGTGGCCAGGGATCCACTGCATAACTATTCTGATGCCATAGGAAGTGATAAGCTGATCAGCATCCAGGATTAGTTTGGCTAATTCAGTTTTACAATGTCCACTGCCTTCCAGAGCTTGTAGGGCAGACATTGAGTCAGTAAAAATAACAATGTTTTGAGCCTTTGAGGGAAAGGTATCAAATACAGTCTTCAGATGGTATACAGCTGTTTCCAGTGCAATGGTTTCAGCTTCATAGTTGGAGCAAAACTCCCCGCATGCATCAAACAGCTCGTCGGAGGATCCGTCTGGATAACATATGTAAACTCCGTAACTTGCTTTGATGGTGGCCTTAAATGCAGATCCGTCAGTATAGACATGTAACCATTCTTCAGGGTAGGCATCAATGGTTCTTTGTGATGCACCCATAAGACTGACTGGGTCGGCCTGTTTGGTTGTCTCATCTAGTAATTTCATCTGTACTTCTGGTGTTTTTAAGTGGGTATGTGGTGGTAAATTCCTTACTACTTTCTGTATATCTTGTCTTCTTCTGGACGTGGTGTAAAACTGACTTGTGCTTTATTCTTTGCTTGTGTACCCAGCTTTCTACAAGATGCCTGTTAGGGTGGTTTCGGTTCATTCTCTTACATCTTTCATAAACTTCTAAAGCAGCTTTATCTCTCCGCAAACTGGGGGGTTCCACATTTGCAAGTATTTAACATGCAGCAGTTGGCGTTGATCTCATAGCTCCACTGATTAGTCGAAGATATTGCTTTGCACTCTGCCGAGAGACTCAAGGTTTGTTTTGGAGCAAGTAGTAAGCAGTGAGTTGTTATATTCTATCACAGAACGGACATAGCCAATGTACAAGCCTCTCAGAGTTTCCTTGTCTGATCCCCAAGTAGTGCCAGTAAGCCTCTTCAATAGTTGTAATCGCTGTCGTAGATTTATGATAGGAGAATTAAGACTGAGTTTTGTAATTTCCCACACGTGAGATGATAGAATGTGATAAAGAAGCTGTCTTTGAGAATCGAGATAATCTTCTCTCTCTCACCTATCTTCTACGACCGCTTTTAAAGGCGTCAGACAGTCTACACACAGATATATATATATTAATATATCTCTATCTACTCACGGGCACGCACATACACGTGACGACAGGTAAACACACAGACTTGGAAAATCTATAACAATGCTTATACAGATAATTGGGATCGAGCTGACCAACGCACTGATTTTTTCGTTCAAGAGAGATAATTTAATTATCATATCAAAATTTCTCACAACACCAAAAACTTACATCAAGGAAAAAAACATATACAAATAGTCATAAATTTTAAGAAAATGCTACAAGGATGATAGCCCGTTAAAATCTTACTCTAGGTTTAGCCCACAGCCCCGTTAAGAGAACAGATGATGGCCCAAAGAGTTATAGATACGTAGGGTTGAGGCTAAGAGTTTTTCTTCTTTTCTCGTAAATGTATGCACAGAGTTAAATAATCTGATTTAGCCTAAGAAGTAAAGAAACTCTAGCAAATAGTAACAAATTCTGCAGGTTAAACAAAAAGAATTAAGACAGTAAATGGGTGACAATCTATAACTGTAAAATAACACTCTGATCTGCGTACACTCATTCATTCAGCCATGGCCATGCAGTTATACTCACAACTTTGCTCGCTGCCTCTGGGAACATACTCAATTCTAGGACCTTCACACAGACCCGAAAATGCAGTCCTTGACCAAGAAATCCCCAGTTCCAAAAGACGTACTAAAATCTCAGGGAACGATTCCTTGGGTGTTCTAATTTTTCGAATGTCTGATTAAGTCACATAAAATATTGTCCAGGCATGAAAGTTAGCAGAGCACAATGTCATTAGCTTTGGTTTCTAGAATTTAAGGAATGTCAGATCGGTGTCTACTTTCAGGAAGTTACTATATTTGGTCACCACAGTACTAGTCAAAACTCTGTCGGAATGTTTCTGATCTTTGCTTGCCACAACGGGCTGAATTGTACTGAAGAGTTATTCTGGAAGAATTAATTCTGGCGCGAAGGCCTCTTACTTCATTTAACTGTTACAGTTCAGGTAATGAAAGTGATTTGTTTCTTCCCAAATAAAGTTCACGTACTAGAACGCTGGTAAAGTTGGGTACCACCGTTTCACTATATAAAAGAAAGAACACATATCAAATAATTTTACAATATGTACCCACTATAACTTACATTACACTGGCTAACAAAAAAAAATTTTTTTTTCTTTCTCTAACATTTCTATGTTTTTCTGGTCAATTTTAATGCGCTGTTTTTAAATCTGCAAACCGTTTTTCTCTATCAGGTCGGGATCTCTAGAAATACGCAATTGAAGTTATTTAATAACGCATACAGTATTATAACATCATTAGTACAAGAAGTATAACAGTTATGTAGGCTTGAATTTCTTTGCAGTCGACTTTCGTCGGTGAATGGCATGTGGTACATCGCGATGAAGCATCCAACAATAATCGGGAAGCATGGTCACACTCCACCGTCCTTGATAACGTGACTCCATTACGGCGATATCTTGATGGAATCGTTCTCCATGTTCATCGCTGACTTCGCCAAGGTTGTCAGGGAAAAAGTCAAGATGCGAATCGAGCTAATGGATTTTGAGGGACATGTTACAGCCCATAATTCTGTATGCATCTATGCACTGCTTAACAATATGCACAAAGTCGACAGATTTGTGATTTCCCAGAAAGTTATCGACGATCGATTTGAATGCCATCCATGCGCGAAGTTCACTACCATGTAACAAGTTCTCGAATTGTTTGTCTGCAATAACTTTCCTAATCTGAGGTCCTACAAAGATACCTTCCTTTATCTTTGCATCGCTAACTTGCGGAAACTTTTCTCGAAGATAAGTGAAAGCTTTGCTCGTTTTATCTAACGCTTTTACGAAATTCTTCATGAGCCCCAACTTTATATGTAACGGTGGTAAAATGATGCTGTCTTTGTTAACTAATGGCTCGTGTATTACATTTTTATGCCCGAGCTGCATACGATCCCTGATAGGCCACACCTTTCTTGCATAATGTTCCTGTCTGTTGCGGCTGTCCCATTCACATAGGAAGCAACAAAATTTAGTATACCCAGTCTGCATGCCCGTGAGAATTGCAATGACTTTTAGGTCTCCACAAATCCGTCATTGGTAGTCATTGTACTTTATTTTTGCCAAAAGTATAGCCATATTATCATAAGTTTCTTTCATATGAACAGAGTAGGCGACTGGAATTGATGAAAATAAATTTCCATTATGCAATAACACGGCTTTTAGACTAGTCTTGGAAGAGTCGATGAAAAGTCGCCATTCGTTGACTATGTGCTCATGACCGAGGTGCACCATTAGACCTTTTAAATCTTTGCAATAGCAAATGTCATCATCCATCTCAAAGTATTGAACAAGTTCTCTGTGTCTATGACGAAATTTAGATATCGGAGTATTGGGCGCTAAAAGATTCCATTCTTTGAGTCGCGAACCGAGTAATTCCGCTTGTCCTTTGGTGAGAGCGAGATCACGTATTAGATCTGAAAGTTCTGAATGGTTAATTAAGTGAACACCATCATTCACCGGTATATAATCCGAGTCAGAATTAGTTTCTAAAGCAGGTAAACTATCGCTTTCTGATGGTTCATTCACGTCCAACGGATATTGTTCTGGTGGAACTGGGATCAGACACGTGATTGGATCATGAGGCACTGGTTTCGAAACCGATTCAATATTTGGATAAACCACAGACTTTCTAGTTTTAAAAGTGAAACCATAGATATTTGTCAAGCAGAAGTAACAATCAGTAGCGTGATTTGTCGGTTCACGCCATATTACTGGCACTCCAAAAGGCATCGACTTATGCTTCGGCGATTTTCGTAACCAACTTGCCAATGTATTTGCACAAGTCGAACAAACTGCATTTGGCATCCAAGATTTATTTGCATCATCAACTTTCGAATCGAAATAAAGTTCATATGCTTTCTTTAGCAATGTTGTAAAGTTTTTCTGGTGAACACGATCGGTAAAATATCCGCACACATAACAGAACAGATCAGCCGAATTTCTACAACTTCTAGAAGCCATATTTCACTCAGAATTATTTCAAAATAATACAGACTATATAAATTTGGCACTCTGCGCAAAATCTAACTAGTGAAATAAAAAAAATAAGCGACTTAACACTTTATCATTTCACAAAATACTAGATATAATATATATTACCTCACACAGAACTACAGGTAGTCGCACAACTTAAGAATTATATGCTGAATATTTAAGGAAGTCTAGAAGTTCGACAAATTGCCGAAACAAACTGAGAAACTTCGCTAACAGCTATTCTGTTTCGAACAACCTGTCTACTGCGAATATAGGAGCGAGAATGAAATTAAAGTTTCAAACTCGGGCCAATATCTTAAAATCAGACAAAGGGCCCAAACTTATTTCGCCAAGCGAAATTATCTCCCCTACTCCCAACATTTACGTCAGCTTAACGCGTGACGTAACTGCCACCAGTGACCGAGAAATGCGCGTGACAGTTGCAAATCTCAGACAACCGTCTACGACTGCGTCGTACAGATGCCGGGTTTGACACCTTAAGCTAGTGACAGGTGAACAAAATGGTAGACCAAAAGTCTGCTCTATGTCCAGCGAAACGAATTTCTCACACCTCAGGCCCAGAAATCTGGTCGGGCCGCGCTCTGACCGGGGGAAACTGCAGACGTGTGTCTGGCGAGAACCGTATCTTCACAGCTATCTGCGCGACTGACATCTGATGCAATAAGGTTACTAGTCAGTATGAGAAAGAAAAACGATGATGGGAAAGAAATATATTTTTCGCAACGAATGATGCGAAAAAATACAGGAAAAAACAAGTACGGAAAAGTAATAAAATGAAAGGATTAGGGTGAGAGAATAGGAAGAAGATGTAGGTAATTTAATGATATAAAGACCCACGTGACAATCGCCTCAGTGCTTTGTTCCTTGTATTCTCAATATGGTTCTTGAGGCTGAGCTGCCGATCAAGTGTGACTCCAAGATAGATGGGACGTTCTTCTTTTGTCACTTGTTGTTTGTCTAGCCACAGGTTGATATTCTTCTTGGCTACTTTATGGCTTTTGGTAAAGATAGTGTACACTGTCTTTGTATAGTTGACCTTTAGTTTCCATGTTTGGCAGTACTAATGCAGTCTTCTAAGGTCTCCGTTTAGTCTTTGAGCACCACTTTGTAGATTCTCATGACTCTGCCATATTGCCAGGTCATCAGCGTAAAGAGCGTTTTCGGCTTTGATATGGTCTGCTAAGTCATTGATATAGATGAGAAATAGAGTGCAGCCTAATGAAGAGCCTTGTGGTAAGCCCTGCTCTAAGACTTCTTTAGATGAGATTGTATTGTTTATCTTTGTCTGGATTGTTCGATCAATCAAAAAATATTTTATCCAGTTGTATAACCTGCCATGTATTCCCATGCCAATCATCTTCATCTGGAGGCCTTTTCTCCATACACGATCATAGGCCTGCTGGAGGTCAAAGAAGATGGCCGCAGTATGTTTCTTATTCTGGAAGCCATCATGAATTATCTGCGTCAAACGGAAAAGCTGGTCTTCTGTGCAGATGCTGGTTCTGAAGCCTGCCTGTTCATGACATAGAATACTGGAACTCTCAAGGAACCAATAGAGACGTGTGTTTATCATTCTTTCAGCAATTTTTCCCAGGCATGATGTTAAAGATATCGTACGGTAGCTTTTGGGTTCATCTGGGGGTTTGTTGGCTTTTAAAATTGGGACAATATGAGCATTCCTCCAGGCTTTTGGAAGTTTGACTGATCTTCATGTCTTATTGATCAGCTTGAGGATTGCTTCTCTCACATATGAGCCCAGGTGGAGTAACATTTCATTATGGATCTTGACCGGCCCTGAGGACTTTCTATGTTTTAATTTCTTCAGGGCTTGCTCTAACTCCTTCATGCTGAACTCTTCTTCGAATAGGGAAGTATTGACCGTTGAGGCTTTCTCCTGTTTCCTTAACTGGTGTAGTTGTTTCCTGTCCAGCTCTATGAGTTTACCTGCTCTATTCACATTGACAAAGTAACGGTTGAAGTGTTCTGCTTTCTTTTGGTCTTCAGCGATTGTCTTCCTTCCGTCTATCACTGGCTTTGGATTCATCCTTCTACTTTCTCCAGAAAGATTATTTACTAATGCCCATGCTTTATTTCCATTCCGCCTGAGATCTAAGTTGGAGCACGTTTCTGTCTATTTATCTTTTTTGGCCTTCTTAACTGCAAGTTTTACTCTGGCACATGCTTTATGGTACTGAATCTTTGCCTCTTGTGAACGTGTGGTCTCAAGTGTTGTTCTGGCTTTGTTTCTTTCAGATATAGTAATTTGTATTTCTTGGTTCCAGAATGGTTTATATGGCTTCTGCTGCCCTTTGGGATGGACTGAGCTGCTGCATTCAAGACTGATTTTGTCAGTTCTTCACTGAATGTTTCGACACAGTTGGTATCAAAGTTTTCTAGAAAGCGATCCACTGTTTCCTGCAATAGTCTCCAATTTGCTTTTTGAAAATTCCATCGAGTTCTCTGCTTGAAACATGCTTTACTGTAAACAGAGCTATACCTTATAAGAGGAATTTCGTTGGATTACATCAACTGGGGGCTTGAACGGGCTAAACCATTGCTTAAATCCTTCACAAAAGGCGACGGACCAGATATAATGCGTTAACAATTGTTCAGCTCAATGCAACATTGTTCGCGACTTCTGGAAATATCTTGTGAAAAATCCCTTAATGTAGAAGTGTCATTAATCTTCTATCTACATCTCTGCCAAGAGTAATCTTGCGCGCAGGTAGATACCTTGGAAGCCAATATTAAATACTCTTGAGTTTTGGTCACTGATGTACCACAACTACAAAGCAGGCAGGCAATCCGTGACACATTGCAGCAATGGTTTATGTAGCGATGTATTTTACATGATGAGGTTGCTAGCCGCATGCGCAATAATATCTCTAAAACATCATACTTAAAAACAAACACTTTAGCCTCACCATTAGCCCCGATGCAGACAGATGATGTAACTTAAACTTCTTCTTCCTCGTTCGCCTTCAAACTTCCACATTTATGACTCTAATAAAGGCAGTAGTCAACTCAAGGTTCCCGACATCTCCAAACTTAAACTCATATAACATCATACTTAAAAACAAACACTTCAGCCTCACCATTAGCCCCGATACAGACCGATGACATAACTGAAACTTCTTCTTCCTCGTTTGCCTTCAAACTTCCACATTTATGGCTCTAATAAAGGCAGTAGTCAACTCAAGGTTCCCGACATCTCCAAACTTAAACTCTTAGAACATCATACTTAAAAGCAAACACTTCAGCTTTACCATTATCCCCATGTTATGATTAAAATTCATAACAGGTTATAGCTTAGCTCAGCGGGGCTCTGTGTTTGTTTATCTGTACACTGGTCACTGGAAAAGACGGGTGAGCTACGTTAAGCCGTCATGCTTGGCAGGGCTGGGTCTCGTGAGAGGGTGACTGGTGGGAGAGAAGGAAGGAGAGCGATGATGTGTTTAATGGCCAGTGGACGTATTGTGTTTGAGCTCCTGAGATTTATATGATTTTGTGATTGATTCCTATATGATACCAATGTCTGTACTTCAAGATCTTTTGTGAGGGGTACTAGATATATGCAGGTGAAAGGAAGTATGTATTTCTTTGAACTGATTAAATAAATATGAGGAAAACTGTCGGGGACGGTGTACTAGCTACTGACGCTACTTACCGATACTGAGGGCGATATATATATATATATATATATATATATATATATATATATATATATATATATATATATATATATATATATATATAATGTCATACGCTATAATGGCCTACAAGTTGATACCTATGGAGCTGTGTTTATGTTAATAAACGTTGTTTAACTGTCCACTCAGTCTTGGTGGTGATATGGATATTTCTGGTGTATTGCTGTGTGCGTTGTTCAACGGTATGACCCTATACTAACTTGGCTAGAGTAACTAGATGTGTACTCAAGAAGTTACAGATATAATAAGATAAGAACAACGTTACAGTTAATGAGGGCCTAAAGACGGTAATCCCGAATCTTGAATTGTTTCCTTGATGAAAGGAGTATTTTTTCAAGACGTTGGACTAAGATTTCTATGCAGCACAGAATTTTTCAAAATGTCAGTGTGTGTTGGTTTCTGGCGGCGTTACTAAACCTTACCTGGTCGAAACGGGGAGTGGATCATTTGTTCCTTGTGAAGGAAGCGTAAAGAGGAGCATTTTTTTTCATGGCAAACAGATAAGTATATTTATCGATACATACACCGTGTAGCGCTAAGAATCTAGTTTGCCAGAGTTATTTCTTTATGTTACATGTATTTTTGTATTTCTATGTGTGTGTAATAAGCGGGTTGGTTGGCGAGGGAACCATTAGTTCACCATACCACTCCCATAGTCGTGAATTTTTGGTTGATCTGTAGGGTTTGGTTCATGATTTTCTCAAATAGTGGGGCCTGCATTACAAAGCTGTGAGTTAACTGCTATCATTGAGATTACCATTACCATTGTTTGTTAGTTGTAAAAGTACTGTTATTTGGCAATTTAAAAGAGTTTGCATTAAATGAGCAGGCAAAAGAATTAAAAAAACTAGAAGCCAATGAACCCAGAGATCAAAGACAATTAGAGACAGATGAGAAAAGAAGACATGAAGAATTAGAGTAAGAGAATAAAAAAAGAGAATATGAACTTGAGGAGAAAAAAAATTGGCCTATGCTCAAGCTGAAATAAAAGCACAACAAGACCTGAGAATGGCAGAACTTGAGTTGGAGAAATTGAGACTTCAACAACCACAGGTTAATCCAGGGAATGGTGAGGCTGGAAAAAAAGACCATGTTTCCACTTTTAAGCTCAATTTGTCAAAATTTAACTCAAATATAGACGATATCTCATGCTTCTTAAATAGGTATGAAACTTATTGCTAAGAGTTTAAAATGGATAGAGCTACACGGCCTAGCAGGCTGATGACTTTGTTGGAGGGTGAAGCTCTTACTGCAGTCTGCATAATGGATGATCAGACCAGAAATGACTATGAGGCTGTAAAAGCTTTGTTGCTAAAGAAGTATCAATTGGATGAAATGGCTATAGGCTGAAATTTAAATCAGTGTTACCAGATTCAGCTAAGGATTTTGCTGCATTTGTCTCATCTATTTAACTTTATTTTTCTAGATGGGTTGAGTTGTCAAAAATTGAAAAAACATATGATGGATTGGCTGACAAAGTGCTGTCTTCAATCAGTGGTGACTTTTTATCATTCTTTCAGGAGAGAAAACCTGAGACATTATCTACTATGGAAGATTTAGGGAGACAATATCAAATTGCATATCCTGGTAGGAACCTTAGTAAGAATAACGTTAAGGATTCATTGCCAGTGGCATCTGCTAGGACTATAATGTATAATTCACCTAGACAGAGATCCAATAGTATGCATAGAAACTATCGAGTAAATAGAGATTATAACAATGGCAATTACAGAGGAAGATATAATTTTAACAAAAAATCACAACAAAGAAATTATAACTCTTATGATGATGGATATTTTCCTCCACCGTCATCCTTTAGATTTAATGAATATCAGAACAGAGGTGGATACAATTTCAGGTCAGGCAGAGGACAAATGTCATTTTACAGAAATAATGACAATTCTTTTAATAACAGAGGTTATCAATAGAACAATAACAGAGGTTATCAACAGAACAATAACTTTAGACAGTCAAAGGTCCCTGAACGTTCTAATGCTGTTGTACATGTTAATGACAGTAGTCCAGTGCAGAGTGCTAATGTTGTCTCGCATGCTAATGCATGCAATGTAGACTTATCAAATAGTATAAATTGTCCTGAATGTAATTCTTTGTTTCAGCCAGAGGGAGTTCCTGGGCTCCGATGTGAACACCCTTTGCCAGTAACGACTTCTTATAATGGGACAGGATCAGTGGTATTCTATAAGGGTTTTATGAACAACCAACTTGTTTCATTGCTCAGGGACACTGGATCCGCCACCGTGGGGGTTCGAAGTTCATTAGTGGACCCTGCTGATTACACAGATGAAGTAGTTCAGTGCATTACGTTTGGGGGTACGGTGGCATATTATCCAACTGCAGAAGTATTTTTGGATACTCCGTATTTTACAGGCAGGATTCTAGTGTGCCTGTTGGACAAACCAGTCGCTGGGATAATTTTAGGAAATATTCCTGGACTTCATGCATGTACTAATGATGATATTGTAAAATGGGAGCAAAAACGACATGTAAATACTGCCAGGGTTGATACTATCAGAGCACAGGCTCTTAGGCATGTAAATGCACGGTCACATGATCGGACTCAGAGGGACACAGTTTTGAGTGATGATGAGGGTGAGAATACAAAATTTCTTCCTCCCATCATTGAGGAGTCCCTTGTTGATTTTCAAATTAGTGAGGAATCATCAGATGTCTATTTTGACTCGAGTGAAGCACTGGTTGCTGATGATATGGGACCAACCTCATCCATCATGGATGATATACCTAGCATGGGTGATGACAAGGTTGCTGATGTGGGACCAACCATACCCATCATTGATGATGTGATACCTTGCATTGTTGATTTCGAGGTTAATCGGATGTCAGGTTTAGCTTGGTCGTATACTCTTCAGTCAAAACTGTATATTTGGCTGTTTGGTTTCCTAGTTTCCATTGTCTTTTTATTATATCATTTTTCCTTTTCCTTTAGAAACATTACGGATATTAATATTACTTCAGCTTTTTTGTTTCAGATGCTGACATACCATGAGTTCATGTGGTATGTACTGGCCACTACATTGGGTTGTGTGGCAGTTTTGACATTACTATTTTTCTTTTCAGGCGATACAGGTCGTGTTCCAACATGTAAGGATCATAATAAATTCATATTTGTTAGTTTGCAGGGATGTGAATGTTTTCTTCCCACTAAACATGTACAGGAGATCATGTTTCCCTTTGGTACTTATGATGAGGCTAATAGGGTTGTACATCTTAATGCTCGTGTATGTAGAATGCACACATTTAGAGACTATACTTGGTCTATGTGAAATGCTCTTTGCTATGCTGAGCATCTGACTTTGTTAGATTCTCTACTTAATAGTCTATCTTCTGCTATCTTTGTTCGCAAACTTTTCTCTGACCCTGATGACTTTATTACCTAGATGATGATATTTGGCTTGTTCATCAATCTTGGGATGAACATATTTTTGGAATTCAGTCTTTTGGGATCTTGTCGGATGCTTTACGAAATTCTTGCCTTATATTTCAGATATTACTTCAGTTCTGTCTTCGTTGGTAAGAAAGAACTCGCCAAACAAAATTGTTGGGCCACATGGTTGTCGTTTCGTTAAATATAATAAAATGCTGTTTTTTCAAAATCACCAATTTTGAGATAACCTGACGCTCGATTTCCATTTATCCGTAGAGTCGCCCCTGGAGCAGGAATCGGTGGGACGCTTCTGCAAGAGTTCAATGGTGGGTTGCAGATTCAAGAATGAGAGGGCTGCCAGGGCCGCGCTAGCACTTCAGCCTTATGAGTATTCAATAAGAGCTATCATGGGTAGTCAGAATGTTCTAGCGGATGTTCTATCCCGCTGTGTCAAGGACCTTTTGTCACCAATCAACTCGAGAATTGCAGACGACGTGGGATGTTGAAATCAACCGATGAACTGACTTCGTGACATGGTGACCATGGTAAATTGATCTTATGTTAACATTTTTGTCTGACAATATTCAAATACAACAGAATTATCAAGGGTGTTGCTGAAATCCAAGCGTAGAGGATACCATAACCTGCTACCACATGCTAAGGCTGAGAACTGTTTTGGATTGTCGCATACCTGATGAATACCTTTCAATGACTTTTGTAACACTGCTTACAACGATTAATCGGCTCACACGGAACCTGATGTTGGTGAATATTTCAATGCTCCATGTCGTGTAATAACTCTTTCAACTCAGTGCATTACGTGCATAGATTATGACTTATTGACAGTGATCATATTCGATCTACAGACTAACAAACGCACATTCTGCGAAATAATCCAAATGCTGTGAATTGGGCATACTTTCTGCAGACATTTCTGTTTATTGCAATATGAAGAACGGCATTTACAGATGAAGGGACATAACTCTAGAATAACTCGCACAATCAAGGGGACATTACAAAGACATTTCCTATCTACTTTTTTGCGGTTGTCAATCGTTTTCGACTGGAACATTGTTAACTCAGATAATAATAATATTCTATGGAGGAGAATCAAGAACATTGACAATGGGTTATTTGGACATTTTTTTTTTCCACTGGGTTTTAGTTTAATGTGTCAGGACTCTGTATAATTTCATTACACTACCTATTTTAGCAACTAAATCTATATCAATATATTGCTGATTGTACATACTATTATCTATTCGTACAACACATCAGCATACTTGGTTCAATTGCTCACATAATAGTGTTAAATTTTGATGAATGTACAGAAATGCCCAACTTTAGTATTTTACTTTCCTCACCTTGTATTTACAGTTTATGAATGTATTTTGTTGTATGTTGTAAATTGAACTTGTTTTGGAATTCCAAATTATATATGCTTTTTTGGTAAACATTTTTTTTTTTTTTTTTTTTTTTTTATGTGAAGTTTATTTGCTTTTCAATTTCATTTTACAAAACTTTGCATTTTACAACAAGGAATATAAGAAAAATACAATTTATGTAATGACTCACGTGCATTCACCCCTATCTTTTTGTACACATACATATACGAAACAGGTCAAATCACAATTTAAATTTAGTAATACCTTATTGATAAGCACATATTTTCCCTTATTTTGACACTGTTGGGCATGTACCTCGTATATTACCAAAAAAGTGAGGAAAAGAAAACAAAAATGGGGGGAGATTGAATGGACATTGTTGGTACATGTGTCATACAAACATTTCTTTGTTTCCCTAGGCGAAAACACAAAACACACTAGGCTTATTAAATTTGTTTACATGTTTCAAGTCTCTTTTCCCATCATTTTTCTCTTTTTCCAATTTTTACTGATCTTTATTCATTCTGCATTTCTCAAAGAGTCTCGTATAAAGCTTCAAATGTTGTATGTTGTAAATGTATTATCGTACTTGTGAGGTCACTGAAAATACATAGAAGAAAATATGGTCTGCTTCCCCTCGGCATGTCATACCAGGTGACTAATGGTGATTGCATTTGAAGTAACTTCAGTGGACAGCCTGGCTGACAGTACAAAGGCCACTGGAAATTTTGTCCGGGCGAGATACGAGAAACCCCCGGGTTGAAGGTATAGTGGCCCATTGTGTGCTGCGTTACGCTTTACTGCTTGGCAAGTTTCAACTACCGAGTTGAACACACAGCCTTGGGCAAAGGCAAGAGAGGTGACCTTTAGACTTATATACAACATGACACCCACAACAGAACGACAAGCTCACAGATCCAAGCAGATTTCACAATGCCAGCTGTGTAAAACACACATACAAGAAACTGAGGATCATATTTACTACACGTGCAACACAGTCATACTCATGAGGAAAGCTTTGCAAAGTATCTTTGCCTCACACACGGAAAAACCCGTAGACATTTACCAAGCTATTTTTTTAAACACGTTACCAAGAACAACAAAAGACGCTCATACAAAACTTCTCATGTTATTATCTCAGTACAGATATTTCATTTGGACGTTTAGAAATCTAGCAGTTTTCAGGTACCGCCATTTTAATTCGCAAATACTTGTAAATGTCTTCCTACAGAAGGCATTGGCAATTTCACCAGCATTTTACTGTACGTAGTATGTATGTGTAAGTGTTATATGTATATACACCGTGGAAATGTTAATGTCCTAGAAGCTTTATACGAATAAAGAACAGTGTGGAAGAAAGTATGTTTTTTATCAGCTTAATATCCGATACGCAGCCCATTGGGTCACTGTGGTATTGGACGGATTAAAATTGTATCCCTCCTAACTGGATCTTTCTCGTCGAGCAGGCGTGTCTAGCCGCCTTTAAGGCTGCTCTAGGCTGAGTGAGCTCAACTAGTACATTGTTAGTCGGAAATTACCGAACTAAAGAGAAAAGCGTTACGCAGCACACAATGGCCACGCTCCTTCAACCGAGGGGGGAGGGGCAATATCACGCCCAGGGGACACCTTCAAGTTTCTTTGTTTCCTTCAGCCAGAATTGTACGCTGGTCACTTCAGAATGCAAACACCCCCTTTCAACCTCATTGAGTATAAGTGCGTGTGTGTTGGTGTGGGTGCAGTTTTACCTATGTAATAATATTGCAAATGTCGTAAATCATATATTTTAGGAAGTGTTTTTCCTTTAAATTGCAATAAAATCATTGCTGGGGGAAAAAAAATCTGGATATACATGAATGTACAGAAATGTCCAACTTTGGTATTTACTTTCCTCACCTTGTACATACAGTTTATGAATGTATTTTATTGTATGTTGTAAAATGAACATGTTTTAGAATTTCAAAATGGATATGCGTTAGGGAACATGATTACAACTACCCCTTGTATCTTTATCGAAGTACCGGTGTGCCTAGCCGATTTTTGGTAAAAAAAAATTTTTTTTTTTGTTTGCACATAATTTTTTACATTTAATTATAATATAAATATAATGTATAATGCGCAGTGCACAGAATATACATACATTGAAAATACCAATTGTCAAATATACCCAGATTAATGCAGATTTGGATAAAAACAATACCGAGATACCCAGACGAAAGCCAAAAAACACAGATGTAGTAAAAAAATACCCAGCTGCGGCAACACTGTTGACAATATACCATTTGACATGATGCCGCACGGGCCCGTTAGGATGCTTGCTATAAGTTTTAGGCATTAATAATAATAGCCCCTTCAGTCATAACTGACTATGGGAATGCGCCCCTGAGGTGACAGCCCTCAACTGCTTATTTTCCTGGTGCTCCTTTCGACGTTTTCTCCTCACCTCTGCTTCTTGTGTGAGCCTCTCTTCGCCCAATCTGAGGTGGTGCCGTAAATAGCATCGCCACTTTGTGCGATCGGCAGCTTCATCCTCCCATGTTGCTGGATCCATGTCCAGTGCCCTCATATCTCTCTTGCACACATCTTTGAACCTCAGCTGTGGTCGCCCAACTGTTCTCTTGCCATCTGCTAATTGTCCGTAGAAGATATCTTTTGGGATGCGACCATCTTCCATGCGGCGAACATGGCCAAGCCAGCGAAGTCTGCGCTGTCTAAGCAGCGTATACATACTTTGAAGGCCAGCACGTGACAACACCTCGACATTTGTCACTTTATCTTTCCACGAGATGCCGAGGATGCGGCGTAAACACCGCAAATGGAAGGTATTGAGCCTTCTTTCTTGCTTAGCATAGGTCGTCCAGGTCTCGCTGCCATATAGGAGTGTGCTGGTGACGCAGGCATTATATACCGCAGCTTTGGTCTTCATTGTGAGTTTAGAGTTTCCCCAAACACGCGATGTGAGACGGGCAAAGGTAGCTGCAGCTTTGCCAATGCGGCTGTCGATTTCTGTATCCAGTGAGAGTTTGTCATTGATGGTAGACCCTAGGTATGTGAAGTGGTGCACCACTGCCAATTCATAGTTATCGATAGTGATAACTGGTGCAGCACCCACATCCTGACTCAGCACATTCGTTTTCTTTAGACTTATTGTGAGGTCAAAGTCCTTGCATGCTTTAGTGAAGCGATTCATCAAGCTCTGAAGCTCCTGTTGGCTTTGAGTGACGACTGCAGCATCATCAGCGAACAACAAGTCTCTTATAGTGACTCTTCTGATTTTTGTTTTTGCCTTCAGCCTTGAAAGATTAAATTTCACACAAAGGAAACATGATAAAAGGGTTACATGTAAAATCAAAACTCTTCTGTTCTCGCAAGTACTTTTGTACACATGCAAACTCAAGTGGTAGAATTTATGTGTTTGTGACAAGGGATTGGTATGTATAAATCCCGAGAGACAAATGTGAGAAGAAAAAGAAACAGGATGTGTAGTATTGGTGCACGTATGTCTAACCATATACATACATATTCTAAGAAACCCATATTCATTACATTCCTTTAGATACTGGTTTGGTGGTTGGTTGTTCGTCCATCACGGGTGATGAAGACCACTCTGTTCATCCAATTATTTAAGAATATGTTAGGTTAGTCTATGGGTACGAAGGTGACTGAAGAGCCCGATGCGGGCCTGGAAAGATCTTGGACAGTGTGGGCAGGGAATGTTTGCTTCATGTGAAGGTTTTATTTCACGGACCTTTCTAGCTTGTCTCCGTAAATTAATATGAAATTAATATGAAACAAATATAAAGGTATGTTATCAGGCACCCGCAGGAAATAAAGAAGCAGAACACCAGACAACAGAAAAACAACAGACATGAGTGGCTTACCCAGGATTTGAACACTGGACCTTCCGTGCGACAACCCCGCCTAGCCATGCAAGCGAATCACACTATCCGCTCTGCCATCTACGCATCATCAAAAAATGATGTTTCAATGGCAGGTCAATAGTGCGAACCACAATACACGACAACAGAAGTCCTCCATGGGCAGTTCAGACTATTAATGACGCAATCACTTCTGTTGTATTTCTATCAAGCAGTATAGGCCGAATCCAACAAGACCCTTAGGACCTTAATACTGTGTCCAGTAAATGATAGTAGACTAGAACAGTGAGAACAGGATAGTGGGTAGGTTTGGTATTGTACAAACATTTATTACAAATAAGGGAGGGAAACCTGAGGCCTGTAAACAGTAAATTAATATGAATTTAATATGAAACAAATATAAAGGTATGTTATCAGGCACTCGCAGGAAATAAAGAAGCAGAACACCAGAGACACAGTATTAAGGTCCTAAGGGTCTTGTTGGATTCGGCCTATACTGCTTGATAGAAATACAACAGAAGTGATTGCGTCATTAATAGGCTGAACTGCCCATGGAGGACTTCTGGTGTCGTGTATTGTGGTTCGCACTATTGACCTGCCATTGAAACATCATTTTTTGATGATGCGTAGATGGCAGAGCGGATAGTGTGATTCGCTTGCATGGCTAGGCGGGGTTGTCGCACGGAAGGTCCAGTGTTCAAATCCTGGGTAAGCCACTCATGTCTGTTGTTTTTCTGTTGTCTGGTGTTCTGCTTCTTTATTTCCTGCGGGTGCCTGATAACATACCTTTATATTTGTTTCATATTAATTTCATATTAATTTACTGTTTACAGGCCTCAGGTTTCCCTCCCTTATTTGTAATAAATACTAGCTTGTCTCCGCTGTTCCGCTGCTGCTCTTTTCTAAAAATCGCACGCGTGCACGCACACGGTGAAAGGAAAGGTAGGACTGTATTCTGAAGATAAGCCGGTACAAGCTGGTTTTTGGAAACAAAGAAGCCTTGGATGCTTCATTTGGAGAGTTTGGCTGACAGGACAAAGGTTACTTGAAAATTTTTCCTGGGCGAGATATTGAATGCCCCCGGGTTGAAAGCATATCGCCAATTGTGTGCTGCGTTACGTTTTTTTTTCTCCTTGGCAAGTTGAGCACACAACATAGAGCCATAAAGTCAGCTAGGCACACTGGCATTTCGAGAAAGGTACAAGGGGTAATTTGTAATCATGTTCCCTAAAGCATATCCAATTTGAAATTCTAAAACAAGTTCAATTTACAACATACAACAAAATACATTCATAAACTGTAAATACAAGGTGTGGAAAGTAAAATACTAAAGTTGGGCATTTCTGTACATTCATGTAAATTAGACTGTGTCCATTAATAATTCCAAGGTGAAATAGGGGGGGGGGGGGGCGGCGGGGGGGGGGGGGGGGAATCCCAGGGTTGAAAACATATTTATATTCGTGCAAAAATTCATTTTTTACGTTCAAAACAATATAATTTAGACTTTAAAACCACAAATGTGAACCACGCACACACCCACACCAAGAGCGCAGGTGAAACCTGGAAATTCTGCATCCACTCCTACACACACGTACTTGTACTAAAAATTGTGTTACACATTGAAGCGTTTCCAGAAACAAAAACGGCATTACAAAGTTGCCAATCATACTTTTCACAGATACCATTTTCTCATATTTTTCCAATTGGTGGTTCTGTAAACAAATTTTATGATTTGTGTTTTGTTTCCAATAAAAAAACCAAAACTTGTACATTTCTAAACAATTTATAAAAGTACATATACATGGTATATAGAAAAGAAAAACTAGCGCGCCTACATTAGCAAATTGTATACACATGCATACACAAATTTAAATTTACTTTTACAATACAATAAGCGGTGCGGGGAGAATAGAGAGCTATGAAAGACCCCAGTTTCAGGAATAGTGGTCGGTCTGCGTTGGAAAAAACGCATCAAGAAGACAGGCAGAATGGGGCGGGAGAGACACTATTGAAGGCCCCGGGTAGGAGTAAGGTCGGTATGTGTTACGGATTGCTTTATTCTCAGTCGTGCAGGCTTCAACTTGTAACAGTTGAACACACTTCTGAGTCGCCTTTCAAGAGCTAGCCCGTACTTACCGGTACATGAAGAGAAGAAGGGAATTAAGATGAAGAGAGCGGTGGAGTGTTTCTCCGCTGTACATTAAAATCAGGTGAAATTGCCAGTGCTTTTTGCAAAAATACCTGTAAAAGTATATGTGGATTAAAATGGCGGTATTTGAAAACTGCTAAATTCCTAAAACTCCAAATGAGATTTCTATATTGTGACAATAAAATGAGAAGTTTTGTATGTGTTTCGGGAGTTGATATTGGGAGCGTAACATTTTTTTTTTTTTTTTTTTTTTTAAAGTGAACTTTATTTTCATTTCTTTGCATATTTACAAATTCGTGTACATGTTACAAAACTGGAAACATGGAAAGTACATTTTACAATTTCATATGAACACTTGTGCGTGCTCTCACTTTCATCTGCACACTTAAAAGGTATATAAAGAGATAAAACATTTCCATTTACAAAACCATATGCATTTTACAAAAACAAGGAATGTGATTAAAGGTCATTTTACAAAAACGTGTACATTTTACAGTAGAAAACATGGGAGGTACCTTATAAATTACATATAAAAATCCTCGTGCGTCTTCAAACTTTCATGTGCACACTTGAATGGTCAATATTCAGTGTTAAAACATTTTAAATAGAATAGGGGAGTAGAAAAAGATGAAACAAGAGATCTTATATGAAAGGGTGGTTTATATTGGTTCAAGATTTTGGACTGTGTTGGATTCTGAAGAAACTTCAGTGTCCAGTTTGGTTGCTAGAACAAAGTTGAGAAGACTATTGCCTGGCCTGGTGTTTAGGATAGTGTGTTAAGAGAAGTATTCTCTTATAAATATTGTTTTTCCAAAACTAGAATCCAGTATACATCAAGTAACGTTTAATAAACACACATAAGCAAAGTTATAAAAGCATTTAATAACTTTTCACAACCATACTCGGTAATTAAAGAAAACCGTATGTCTTATTTATTTCTTAATAAATAAATTATATTCTTGTAAGGAAGGAAAAACCCAATGTTAAATATTGTAATTATTTTAATACTTGTATTGTTTCCCTTGGCAATGTAAATCATTTCCCCTGGAAATAAAACTTATAAATTATCTACCAGTGCGGCGTGGGGACGAACATTGCAACGTCAACCTCTGGTTGAATAAATACGTAGAAAATGAATTTAATGTCAGTGAAGCTATATGTTTGTTGCAGCACGTGTGTTAAAAAGAATGCGTTAAATAGCGCTCATTTTAAACTGGAGTAACTTGTTGTAATAAATAGCATTAGTTAACTTGTATGTATGTTCTTGAGATATAACCTTGCAGACGCTTTCTTATTTACTAGCAAAACAGATAATGTTATCTTCTTCAAAGAAACACAGTTATTCAGTGCTGTTAAAAAAATTAAAAAGTCGAACCAAAAAAAAAAAAACAACATAATAATGTTAAAGGCAATATAACATTTTAATGATATCACAGTACACTTTGGTTGACTAATACGTAAAAAGATAAAATTTAACCTTAATTTTTGGTTGGTGTATAATGTTGAATTTATTCATTTTCTTGGAATGATTGTCTGCCTCATTTCATCTATTGACGCTATTGCATATTGATATCCTATTTGATGCTTTGCATTATTGCATTGATTTATAAGAAATTAATTGACTACTGATACTGGACTTGACGAATAGGGGTTATTGGACGATGTGATGTGTGTGAGGTATGTGAGTGCATGGATGGCTATCATCATTTTTTGTAACATGTTGAGTACTTCTAGTTATCGGTCACCTCACCGTGTTGTTAAATCGTTTTTTGTCAGGTGTAGTCTTTGGCGGTAGTTTTTACTATTGTCCACACATTGAGTGTTTAATTGCCTACTCGGTGGCGGAAACATGGGTGCTTTGCTATGTGGTACTGACAGTGAAGTTTGATGATACAAAATTTCACTCTGGTGGTGTTATACTCACACTAATGTTTTCATTATTTTGCCAAGGGGGGGGGGGGGGGGGGGGGGGAAGGAAGAGAAAGAAGGGTTGGGGGGGGGGGGGGGGTTTCTGTTATGATTAAAATTCATAACAGGTTATAGCTTAGCTCAGCGGGGCTCTGTGTTTGTTTATTTGTACACGGGTCACTGGAAAAGACGGGTGAGCTACGTTAAGCCGTCATGCTTGGCTGGGTCTCGTGAGACAGGTGACTGGTGGGAGAGAAGGAAGGAGAGCGATGGTGTTTTTAATGGCCAGTGGACGTATTGTGTTTGAGCTCCTGAGATTTATATGATTTTGTGATTGATTCCTATATGATACCAATGTCTGTACTTCAAGATCTTTTGTGAGGGGTACTAGATATATGCAGGTGAAAGGAAGTATGTATTTCTTTGAACTGATTGAATAAATATGAGGAAAACTGTCGGGGACAGGGTACTAGCTACTGACGCTACTTACCAATACTGAGGGCGATATATATATATATATATATATATATATATATATATATATATATATATATATATATATATATATATATATATATATATATATATTATATATATATATATATTATGCCATTCGCTATAATGGCCTACAAGTTGATACCTATGGAGCTGTGTTTATGTTAATAAACGTTGTTTAACTGTCCACTCAGTCTTGGTGGTGATATGGATATTTCTGGTGTATTGCTGTGTGCGTTGTTCAGCGGTATGACTTTATACTAACTTGGCCAGAGTAACCAGATGTTACAGATATAATAATATAATAACAACGCTACAGTTAATGAGGGCCTAAAGCCGGTGATCCTGAATCTTGAATTGTTTCCTTGATGTCACGAGTATTTTTTCAAGTCGTTGGACTACGATTTCTATGCAGCACAGAATTTTTTTGAAAGCAGCACTGGAGAAAATCAAGATGGGCAAAACAGCAGGGCATGATGGTATAACACCAGAAATGGTTAAGTACATGGGAGCATCAGGCGACCTATTACTCCTAAGGGTCCTACAGGCAGCGTGGTGCAACAAGGCCATACCAAAGGATTGAGAGATTGCCATCATAACACCGATTTTCAAAAAGGGTGACAATCGACAATGTGGAAACCACAGAGGCATATCCCTTCTCAGTGTCCCTGGTAAAATCTACTCTAGAATCCTAGAGCAGAGACTCCGATGTCTAGCTGAGCCACAATTGGATAAAGTCCAGTGCGGATTCCGAGCAAACCGAAGTACTCAAGACCTAATCTTCACACTCAGGCAGCTGAGTGAAAAGGCCCTTGAGTATAAGAGTGAGATCCATCTTTGTTTCATAGATCTGGAAAAGGCGTTTGACAGGGTCCCATGGAGCAAACTTTGGGACTGTTTGGCAAGGAAGAACATTCCAGCACCTCTGATTCATGCTATACAGAGCTTCTACAAGTCTTGCAGAAATTATAGGAGGACAGCAAACTATAAGTCAGAAGAGTTCAGGACCACCAATGGTGTAAGACAAGGCGATATCCTGTCACCTTATCTTTTCATACTCCTCATGGACGATGCCATCAAGGCATGTAAGGAGAGAACAAGAAAGTATTCAGTGGGGTACTGGAAGATGAGACAGGTCTGTATTTCAGAGCTAGCATTTGGTGATGATGTTGTCCTGATTGCTAAATCAGAGGCACATCTCCAATCCAACCTGCAAGTCTGGAAGGAATAGCTGGAGAAGAGAGGGATGGTCATAAGCAGCTCTAAAACAAAATCCATGGTGATATCACGAGAAGAAAGAGTACATCAGATTAAGCAGGGAGAACAGGTCCTGGAGCAGGCCGATCACTTTAAATACCTCGGAGCTATTATAGACCGAAAGGGAGGCATCAGAGAAGAGTTGGGCACTCGAAAAGCAGCAGCTGGGAGACTTTTTCAGGCCATAAACCGAGGATTCCACAGCAAGAGAGGTTGGTAAGAAAACGAAGATGGCTGTATACCGCTCCACCTATGTCCCAGTCTTGACATATGGATGCGAGTCATGGGCAATGACCACAACCCACAAAAGCCAGATCCAAACCTCAGAAATGAGTTATCTGAGGAAGGTGGTTGAAGTAACAAGAAGAGACATGGTTCGCAACCAGACGATACGTCAAGGCCTAAAATGCGACCCCCTGCAGACCCAAGTAGAACAGTCCCAACTAAGATTATTTGGCCATGTCTGCAGAATGGGAGAAGATCGGCTACCACGACAAGCATGGGAAACAAAGAGCCAAGGATCCAGACCCTCAGGACGACCCAGAGTCCGCTGGGAGGACAACATTAGACAATCTTTGAAGGACCGAGGACTAGAATGGAACCAGGCCAGGAGGAAGACAGCCGATAGGATAGTCTGGTGCTCTCTCTTCCAAACCTCTGGCATCCCCAAAAAAAGATGCTTTGCTGGCTATTTATCAGTACGAAACACACAAGATAACACCGGAAGTATACAGTGGGCACTCAGCCCTTAAATGACGCAATCACTTCTGTTGTTCTCCTATTAACAGTATGTGTCAGTCCAAACAAGACAAAGACCTTGATACTGGGTCCAGTAAATAGTAGAAGACTTAAGGACATTAGTATAGAACAGAGGGTAGGTTTCTGGTATTGTATAAACATAAATAACACATAAGGAAGGGAAACCCGAGGCCGGTAAACAGTAAATTAATATTAGACAAACATAAAGGTATGTTTTCAGGCACTCGTAAGAAATAAAGAAGTAGAACACTTGGACAACAGAAAAACAACAGACGTGAGTGGCTTACCCAGGGTTCGAAACCCGTACCTTCCGTACGACAACTCCGCCTAGCTATCAAGCGAATCACACTGACCCCACGGCCAGCTAGGCATCCCCCAAAAAAGGATGCTTTGCTGACTATTTATCAGTACAAAACACACAAGATAACACCGGAAGTATACAGTGGGCAACTCAGCCCTTAAATGACGCAATCACTTCTGTTGTTCTCCTATTAACAGTATGTGTCAGTCCAAACAAACGCATCTCTTTTTTGGGGGATGCCCTAGTCTGGGTCCGTAAATGGTGAGAAGTGTTAATTCGCCTTGAGTATACAAAGACAAGTGTTCTACTTCTTTATTTCTTACTTTATTTCTTACGAGTGCCTGAAAACATACCTTTATGTTTGTCTAATATTAATTTACTGTTTACAGGCCTCGGGTTTCCCTTCCTTATGTGTTATTTATGTTTATACAATACCAGAAACCTACCCTCTGTTCTATACTAATGTCCTTAAGTCTTCTACTATTTACTGGACCCAGTATCAAGGTCTTTGTCTTGTTTGGACTGACACATACTGTTAATAGGAGAACAACAGAAGTGATTGCGTCATTTAAGGGCTGAGTTGCCCACTGTATACTTCCGGTGTTATCTTGTGTGTTTCGTACTGATAAATAGCCAGCAAAGCATCTTTTTTTTTTGGGGATGCCTAGCTGGCCGTGGGGTCAGTGTGATTCGCTTGATAGCTAGGCGGAGTTGTCGTACGGAAGGTACGGGGTTCGAACCCTGGGTAAGCACTCACGTCTGTTGTTTTTCTGTTGTCCAAGTGTTCTACTTCTTTATTTCTTACGAGTGCCTGAAAACATACCTTTATGTTTGTCTAATATTAATTTACTGTTTACAGGCCTCGGGTTTCCCTTCCTTATGTGTTATTTATGTTTATACAATACCAGAAACCTACCCTCTGTTCTATACTAATGTCCTTAAGTCTTCTACTATTTACTGGACCCAGTATCAAGGTCTTTGTCTTGTTTGGACTGACACATACTGTTAATAGGAGAACAACAGAAGTGATTGCGTCATTTAAGGGCTGAGTTGCCCACTGTATACTTCCGGTGTTATCTTGTGTGTTTCGTACTGATAAATAGCCAGCAAAGCATCTAACTTGGCCAGAGTAACCAGATGTGTACTCAAGAAGTTACAGATATAATAATATAATAATAACGCTTCACCCCGATACAGATCGATGACGTAATTTAAACTCTTATAACAACATACTTAAAAACAAACACTTCAGCCTCACCATCAGTGGACACCCCCTTCCCCTCCACAAACACAGAAGGCATTCGCGTCCTTCCAAGTGAAAAGCAACATTGTAATCAGCGCATACATTTTATACACTAAACACATAAAAGTTTCAAATATTTTTAGCAGAGAAAGAAAACAATCTTTCGTTAGTTAAGATGTTTGTAAAGGTTTCCGAAAACTTTGACGACAATTTAA
Source organism: Oreohelix idahoensis (assembly GCA_024509875.1). Classification (NCBI taxonomy): domain Eukaryota; kingdom Metazoa; phylum Mollusca; class Gastropoda; order Stylommatophora; family Oreohelicidae; genus Oreohelix; species Oreohelix idahoensis. The sequence goes on from JAMPIV010010981.1 coordinate 229,624, forward strand.
TAGATCGAGACATAGGAATTTCATTTATAAATATTTCATGAACCGTATAGAGAGAGATTGACATTGTAAAATGGCCATTAGCGAGCTTATATTCAAGAACTTATTAAAATTTATGTGTTAATATTCAATGCACAAATTATGGAACATTGAAATTATTATCGACTGCTGACAAACAAAGGAATCATTTTGAAGCAAACATTGTAGTTTGACATTCCCGAATGACATGTAACAATATAAATTCATTTTCAATCATTTTATCATGTCTTTCAGATGTTTATTTTGCTGTACTGGCTTTAGAATTCACTCTTTTCTGGAATTAAAAAAAATATTAAGAGCAAAGTTATGTGTACAGTTTAGTCTTTTCGATTACATTAGTGTAAATAAGGGGTTCTTAACTTGTAGTCCAGGGACCTGTTACGGGTCCACGAATATATTCTAGGGAGCCTGTGTACATAACCTTTAATTTTGAATTTATTTTTCAAAAATATATTTACTATGAAAATTATCACCGATGTTTTTATTTTATTTAATGGCATATATTATTTGTACACACTGTTGTTGTACTTCAGTATGACAGTACGTAAGCTTAGCCATCTTTCTTTGTATTTACTTACTTACGTAGTTGTTCCTCTTCTACCCTGGGGTGTAGAGGTTTGGAAGAGAGAGAGCGCCATACTATCCAATCAGCTGTTTTCCTCCTGGCCTGGTTCCAATCTAGTCCTCGATCCTTCAGTGATTGTCTAATGTTGTCCTCCCAGCGGACTCTGGGTCGTCCTGGAGGTCTGGATCCTTGGCTCTTAGTTTCACATACTCTTCTTTGTAATAAAATGAGTTGTTTTTCTTCTGTGTGAAACAATTTAATTATGCGTCCATGTATTCCCCCCCCCCCACCCCCCCCCCCCCCCCCCCCCCCCCCACCCACCCCCCCCCCCCCCCCCCGCCCCCCCCCCCCCCCCGCCCCCCCCCCCCCCCCACCCCCCCGCCCCCCCCGTTTTTTTTTTAACCCCCCCCCCCCCCCCCCCCCCCAACCCTCCAGACCGTATCTTTCTCCGGGCAATCAAAGGGGTCCGTAGCCTTCACCTGACAATCAAAAAGGTCCACGGCAGAAGAAAGGTTAAAGGTTAAAGGTTAAGCTGTTATAAATGAATATTTGTGTACGGACAAACGAAAGAAATTGTATTTTTTTCATCCGGGTAATTATTGCCTTGCTACATTTCTGCTCTGCAATAATTTACTTCTCAAAGTGTTTCAAATTAAAATGTAAAGACATTAAAATTGAAAGCATATGAAGTCAAACGTAAGGTAAAGGCAGTCAAATGGCAGATACAGCCGTAGGGACATGAAGTGTTAGAGAATTCATTATCCCAGGTCCAGCTGTATGAGGTAGGGTGACCAGTTTCGTTTCTCTCTGCCTGTACCTTCCCTTATTCAAGAACAGAGGCAAGCACCCGTTTACAGCGAAGATAGATGGAGCATGACGCTGTCAGACTTAAAACCAGGAACCTGGTAATCTTGCCGCGAGAGGCAAGCGCTTTAACGACTATTAGAGATATCATTATCATCAGCCTTCAACTTCCAAAAGAGCATAATCCAATTTTCCTGTCCCGTGCCATTAGCTCAAGGTCTCTCCATGTGTTTTAAACCCCTATATGTCTGTTTCCAGTTCTCTTCTCTGTGTGTTATTTAGTCTCCCTCTACACCTCTTACTCCGGAGATTCCAGATCAAGGACTACCTTATTATGCTATCAACGTTTTCTTCAATGAGTGTCCTAAATTAGATAAATAAAGGCTGCCACTGTTTCATATTCCAAATATTCTAAAACCTGAAAGCAGACACGATTTTATCAAGGCAGATCTTTCGAGAGCTCAATGTTTATGAAGTATAGACCCCCACAGTACCTTGGTTGCCTATCGCTGTTTTAATGAACAATCATTAAATTAAACCTCACGTACATAGACCTACGATGTAAATAGTAAACATTCATGAGTTAAAACAGTTGATGATGGGGATTGTGGGAGATGACCACGATAGTAATGACGTCATCTTTATCAAGTAAATTAAATCGAATGTTGTCTTTTTTCACTTTAAAATATATACAAGTAGTCACTCCCGTAGCGAGGTGGGGGTACCGTTCTGATGGTTCTAGGTTTGAGTCCCTGGTATGAGTATCATACTTTCATATTATGCTGTTTTTCTGTTGACTAGATTTCTACTTGTTTGTTCCTTACGAGTGTCTGCAACTTACCCGTTTGTCTGTGTTATTTATTGATGCAATTTAAAGTTTGCGAGACTCATATTGACCCTGCGTGGTCAAGGAGGTTTTCTCGGGTCACAAAGAAATCTAACACCCCTTAGGTTTGCCATCAGGAGAAACTAATTTGAGGTTGGGCGTTAACTACATGGTTTCTGAAAACTGAAAATAATGGAAAATTATTGCATGTGTTTATTTATATGTTTTTGAAGGTTTGAAGGAGATATTGTCATCATAACATGTGGAAAGGATGTTCTTAATTATACTCCCACACTGCCAGTATATTTTTAGATCACAGCTAATAGTCATAAAGTTAATCATAAAACAGACATCTCATATTTGGCATATTTTAGATCTATTACTTTCTCAAGCTAGTTCTGAGGGAGGGGGTTACTACGGAGGCAAAGAAATAGTAGAACTACTAATCTCCCCCCCCCCTCCCCCCGGCTTATCGTAAGAAGCAACTAATGTGGGGTTGTGAATGGGGCTGGTAATCTCATCACGTAAAACGAATGGCTACAGAGACCACTGCTGCAGGGGTGGCTCCGTGCTCCGTTGGGAGCTAAAATTCAAATAATAATGATGAATTTCTCAAGCAAGCAAAGTCAGTAAGTGTTTACCATTACAGTACTGTCATGGTGTGCTGCTTTTTAAAAAATACAGAAGCAGTTTTGTGAAACAATACGGGATGTATGCTCGTTTCTGTTTTCTTTATATTTATATGTCGGCCTATCTGTCGTGTATGTCTGTCAGTTAGTCAGTCAGTCTGTTCATATATTCATCTGTCCGTCCATCCTTCCATACATCCATCCATCCATCCACCCATCCATCCATCCATCCTTCCGTCAGTGCATCCCATCCGTCCGTCCTTCCTATCCATCCATCCATCCGTCCGTCCATGAACCCATCCATCCATCCGTCTGTCCTTCCTATCCATCCATCCATCCGTCCGTCCATCCACCCACCCATCCGTCCATCCATCCATACATCCATCCATCCATCCATCCATCCATCCATCCTTCCGTCAGTGCATCCCATCCGTCCGTCCTTCTTATCCATCCATCCATCCATCCATCCATCCATCCATCCATCTGTCCGTCCGTCCATCCACCCATCCATCCGTCCGTCCTTCCTATCCATCCATCCATCTGTCCGTCCATCCACCCATCCATCCATCCGTCCGTCCTTCCTATCCATTCATCCATCCATCCATGCATCCGTCCATTCATCCACCCAGTCATCCATCCATACATTCATCCACAGCCATTACAATGTCTCAACAACCGTGTACCAGATTTGTTTGTACTGTATTTACAGACTTACGCTTTATTTGTCACCAGAAAACACGGATCCATCTTGTTCTTTGCTCCAGAGTTTGACAAGACCGGTCACAGATTTTTAATTGTTCCAGAATTTGAGACCGCTGCCGGTCACATATTTTAAATTGTTCCAGAGTTTGAGACCACTGCCGGTCACAGATTTTTAATTGTTTCAGAGTTTGAGACCGCTGGCGGTCACAGATTTTAAATTGTTCCAGAGTTTGAGACCGCTGCTGGTCACATATTTTAAATTGTTCCAGAGGTTGAGACCGCTACCGGTCACAGATTTTAAATTGTTCCAGAGTCCACATTAGAGTGACGGCTAAGTTTACTTCACAAAGATAATAGCATGTCCAGTGTCCAACTTTTAAAATAGCTGAATGTTCTTTTCTTCAAAAAAAATATTATTCATCTATGGTCTCTTGGTCAACGATACTGTTTTATAAAATATTCTTCATCTATGATCTCTTGTTCAACCATACTGTTTTATAAAATATTCTTCATCTATGATCTCTTGTTCAACCATACTGTTTTATAAAATATTCTTCATCTATGATCTCTTGGTCGACCATGCTGTTTTATAAAATATTCTTCATCTATGATCTCTTGGTCGACCATACTATTTTATAAAATATTCTTCATCTATGATCTCTTGTTCACCCATACTGTTTTATAAAATATTCTTCATCTATGATCTCTTGTTCACCCATACTGTTTTATAAAATATTCTTCATCTATGATCTCTTGTTCACCCATACTGTTTTATAAAATATTCTTCATCTATGATCTCTTGTTCAACCATACTGTTTTATAAAATATTCTTCATCTATGATCTCTTGTTCACCCATACTGTTTTATAAAATATTCTTCATCTATGATCTCTTGTTCACCCATACTGTTTTATAAAATATTCTTCATCTATGATCTCTTGGTCGACCATACTGTTTTATAAAATATTCTTCATCTATGATCTCTTGTTCACCCATACTGTTTTATAAAATATTCTTCATCTATGATCTCTTGGTCGACCATACTGTTTTATAAAATATTCTTCATCTATGATCTCTTGTTCACCCATACTGTTTTATAAAATATTCTTCATCTATGATCTCTTGGTCGACCATAATGTTTTTATAAAATATTCTTCATCTATGATCTCTATGTTCACCCATACTGTTTTATAAAAAATATTCTTCATCTATGATCTCCTGGTCAACCATACTGTTTTTATAAAATATTCTTCATCTATGATCTCTATGGTCAACCATACTGTTTTATACTGTTTTAAAAATATTCTTCATCTTGTATGATCTATGATCTCTTGGTCGACCATACTATTTTATAAAATATTCTTCATCTATGATCTCTTGGTCAACCATACTGTTTTATAAAATATTCTTCATCTATGATCTCTTGGTCAACCATACTGTTTTATAAAATATTCTTCATCTATGATCTCTTGGTCAACCATACTATTTTATAAAATATTCTTCATCTATGGTCTCTTGGTCGACCATACTGTTTTATAAAATATTCTTCATCTATGATCTCTTGGTCAACCATACTGTTTTATAAAATATTCTTCATCTATGATCTCTTGTTCACCCATACTGTTTTATAAAATATTCTTCATCTATGATCTCTTGGTCGACCATACTGTTTTATAAAATATTCTTCATCTATGATCTCTTGGTCGACCATACTGTTTTATAAAATATTCTTCATCTATGGTCTCTTGGTCAACCATACTGTTTTATAAAATATTCTTCATCTATGATCTCTTGTTCACCCATACTGTTTTATAAAATATTCTTCATCTATGATCTCTTGGTCGACCATACTGTTTTATAAAATATTCTTCATCTATGATCTCTTGTTCACCCATACTGTTTTATAAAATATTCTTCATCTATGATCTCTTGGTCGACCATACTGTTTTATAAAATATTCTTCATCTATGATCTCTTGGTCGACCATACTGTTTTATAAAATATTCTTCATCTATGGTCTCTTGGTCAACCATACTGTTTTATAAAATATTCTTCATCTATGGTCTCTTGGTCAACCATACTGTTTTATAAAATATTCTTCATCTATGATCTCTTGGTCAACCATACTGTTTTATAAAATATTCTTCATATTCTTCATCTATGATCTCTTGGTCAACCATACTGTTTTATAAAATATTCTTCATCTATGATCTCTTGGTCAACCATACTATTTTATAAAATATTCTTCATCTATGATCTCTTGGTCAACCATACTATTTTATAAAATATTCTTCATCTATGGTCTCTTGGTCAACCATACTATTTTATAAAATATTCTGCATCTATGGTGTCTTGGTCAACCATACTATTTTATAAAATATTCTTCATCTATGGTCCCTTGGTCAACCATACTATTTTATAAAATATTCTTCATCTATGGTCCCTTGGTCAACCATACTATTTTATAAAATATTCTTCATTTTTGATCTCTTGGTCAACCATACTATTTTATAAAATATTCTTCATTTTTGATCTCTTGGTCAACCATACTGTTTTATAAAATATTCTTCATCTATGGTCCCTTGGTCAACCATACTGTTTTATAAAATATTCTTCATCTATGGTCTCTTGGTCAACCATACTGTTTTATACGTAAGGACTCATTCATCATCATCATCATTGTCATTCAGCTTTTCGCTCCCCAAGGATCATGGAGTCCCAACTACAACAATCAGGATCCTGTACCCAAAACGCTCAAGTACATTTGTAACGGCGGTTGTTGTAGCAATTTATTTGACGTCATAAATATAAGTCTAGAATGGAATTCACCGCAATATATCGGATTCGTGGACTTTGAAAAGGCATTTGACAGTGTAGACAGAGAATCGCTTTGGAAATTGATGAGGCATTATGGAGTTCCCATGAAGACCATTAACTTAATAAAGAAGACCTATGAAAACATGACATGCAGAGTTCTTCATGAAAGACAACTTACAGAACCGTTTAGGATTAGAATGGGAGTGAGACAGGGATTCCTCTTGTCTCCATTTCTTTTCTTACTAGCAATAGATTGGGTTATGAAAACATCGACATCACACAACAGAAATGGAATCCAGTGGAATCTGACTAAACAGCTAGATGATCTGGATTTTGCAGATGACTTGGCCTTCTGTCCCATAACCATAATCAGATGCAAGAGAAAATGAAAATTCTCGATGAGAGGCCACAACAAGTGGGCCTGAAAATACACAGGGAAGAGACACAGATTATGAGAATAAATGCAAGAAATGATAACAACGTTGAATTTGAAGAAACACCACTAAAAGATGTAGAATCGTACACATATCTTGGAAGTAATATAGACAAAGTTGGAGGGACAGACAATGATATCAAAATAAGAATACAAAAAGCAAGAGGAGTTTTCATTGCATTTGGAAACATATGGAGAACAAGAGAAATCAAGTCCAACACGAAAATAAGAATCTTCAACTCAAATGTGAAGTCAGTCCTATTGTATGGCTCTGAGACATGGAGAACAACAAAAACAACAACCAAAAAGCTACAGACTTTTATAAACGGGTGCTTGCGTAAAATAGAAGGACTGAAATGGTATGACAAAGTCACAAATGTGGAATTGATGACACGAAACAGACAAGTGCCAGTGGAACAAGAGTTGAGAAGAAGACGCTGGCGATGGATAGGACAATGAGGAAACCTGTTGATAGCATTACAAGGCAGTCCTTCTTCTGGGATCCACAGGGAAAGAGAGGCAGAGGTAGACCAAAAAACAAATGGAGAAGAGAACTGGAAACAGAGGTGAAAATGATGAGGAAAACATGGAAAGATCTTGAGCGGATGGCACGGGACAGGAAGACTTGGCATGTGTTTGTTGAAGGCCTATGCTCCTTGGGGAGCTAAAGGGTACTGAGTGATAAATATAAGAAATATTGAACACAGAGGAAATATTATGTATATACTGTAATTTTAAAAAAGAATATGTACAAAATATTAAAGGACTTTAATTGCTTCTACTTCCGTCGCTTGTGGCTATAGTTGTCACGACGGAGCCGTCTCTGTCATCAGAAGACTGGTTAGAAGGTATTGTAGGTGTTTAAAAAGTGTGTCACTACGTAGAAGAAACGGCTACTTTGTGAATGAGGGCAGTAGGTATTCGACGAGACTTTAAAAAAAAAAAACGAACGTTGTTAGCTTTGCCACATTCTTTTTCTCTTCAAAGAGCACTGTGTAGCGATTAAGGTCCTATTCTATGTTACGGATTACGATAGAGTTGCTTCTTGTTTTATGTTACGGATTAACATTCCGTTTTGGGGCCATGCTTCATTATTCTAATATTGACAATGCTTCTTCGCTATCCCACCACTCTGAATGAACTTGATGACCACGTGAAAGTTATATTCTGCCTCACATGGAAATTAGCGCACGGTGTAAGGACGAATCTTTGAAGCGTTTAACGGTCGTATGGCATAAATAGAAACAGCGTTAGAGCGAAAAAGCGTCAATCATATTTGCCAAGTTGTGTCGGCTCTTTCGATCAAAGGAAAGTTTCATAAATCCATTTTCCTTTTATTCCAATGTTTGGGTAATCAAAGATATCTCTTATGTATTGTTTGTCTGAGTCGAGTCGAATCTGTATATCTTTACCACCATTTGTCTCTAGAGAGGTCAAAGGCTATTCGGCGGATGTGTCGCTAGAGTGTGGTTTGATTTGGCTTCGTCCCGATAGGGACTGTGTGTTTTCCATGTATGTTCGCCGGGGAAAAAGTGACTCAGTATTTGTGAGGTGATAGTTTTGTCTAAACCTATCATGTATTACCCCCAGTGTTTAGTCATTGCCATGGCAGTTTCATATTCCTGTACCAAGGATAATGATACTCAGAACTCTCGATCAGAAGCCACCATTTTTAGTTACGATTTGAATGTGAATATATTTGATCGATGAAAACGACTTCTACTAGAGCAATAGATTGCAGTCAATTGTTCATGATCAAATCTACAGAGCAATGAAATGTTTTATAAATGACTAACTTTAGGACAGATTCATTATCTGTATCCAAACGTGAGTGACAGCTCACGAGTGAAGCCATCTTGGAACCAAAACATGTAGTGACTTTCAAGAAGAGAAAAGGGATGCCCGTATTATCGCTTGATCAGTCCAGAGATCACTGCTACACATGAGAACCCATTGCTAGCGGTTCAATATTATTATATGGAAAAATATGTGCTGAACATTATGTTGAAGAATCGTCGCTAGACGAGATTAGGTTTAGAAGCCATCTGAAATATTGTTTATAAGCTGACGTGCTCAGTCAGTGAAGTCAGATGATAAATATGTATGGGCGATACTGAGTGCTTGGCTACTGACAGTCCATTATACACTTATTCTACATGAGTGCCCATGTAACATTGCAAGACCATTTATCCACTGTACTATGATGTATTATGGCAACCTGTGATTTGTCACTATCTGTGCTGTCGAGTGTGTACGTCCAATTAAACTTTAGAAAAGGTACACAGTCGTTGGTGTCGATGACTTCCAGCCATACATGAGTGTGAGAAAAGAACATTTTTTGTCAACACCACGAACCTTTATCATCATTCGCACATTATACACTCAATCCATGTCTACACACCACTGCGTAGGTCAAGTTGACATTCCATACACTACAGTGGAGCAAACAACACCACAGAGATCTTATCAACTGATGATGATGATGATGTCTGCTTCCATCCACTTATATCTATCTTTTGGTGGATATCATTAACGGGAATTAAAAAAATCCAACGTTATCCAACGTTTATCAACCTTATCAACTGGTGGACCAGCTTTCTGGGTTTGACCTCGCAGAAGTTCAGAAGTCAACAGATTACCGATACCAGACCGTTTCCTGTGGCTGATACGACACACTTGCAGTATTGGTTTGCTCTTTGTCAACACTTCGTCACGTGACCTGTCAGGTGAATGCAGTATGTAGGTCAGCGTTGTTGACATTTTTTTACATTAGACATTATAGAGTTTCACAGAACAGTTGGATCAATTCTTGTCAATGTTAACAGGAAGACAGTATGAGTGAACTAAGAAGTCCTATTTTCATCGATGGATCTTCTTGTTTTCTGTATATGAACTTTAATATTTAAGGCCAGAATGTTTAATTGAATAAAGTGGCAGTTTGTTTATTTTCATAAAAATAACTTTGCCATTACTGTAAAACTGAGCCTATTTTGCAACACATACTATCATACACATAATTTATATATATTTATGTTTACATGTTATTTGTTTGTATAGTATGTTAGTTTCTATGTCAGCGGGTTGTGTTTAAGGTTGGGCGGCGTCCTCACAACAGAATATCCCACGTCATAGAGGGTCCGTTGTGGGCGTTTTCTATAGGTGCAATTTTCTTGATTGAAAATTTGCTGCGACAACTGTTGCTTTTGTGTTAGCTGTGAAGTCTGTAATTATTGTTATTTTTGTAATATTTCTTTGTTCTTTAGTTTTGTTTTGATTTGTTTGTAATTTGTTGGTCTAACCTTTTCTATCTTTCAGTTCTATTCACAATTTATATTCATATATTGTGACGTCATTTGTGTTGTTATTCTTTGCAGATTCAGTGATTATTTTCATTGATTTCCCTATTTGATTTATTTTGATTTCTGCAAACGTTCTTGTATTGTCAGTCCTATTTGTACTTTATGTATTCTGTTGGTTGACATATGTTTTATATAGGTATATTTCATAAGACACAATTGCCTGTGCACTGCACTTGGATTATGGTATAAACCAGTACCTGATTATTATTACTATTATACAAGACCTTATTAAAGGCTTGTGACCCACAGATATTGGGATAGTATACTGATTAATCAAGTCATTGAGAACTTGTGGTATTATTATTGATTCAGGTGATTAGTATTATTGTTAGACATCATGGCTACATTAGAATACTTCATTACACAAGGGAAAGCCCTTGATAAGACTGGTCAACAATTAGAACAATGGGCAGTTGCTCAATATGACAAAGCATTAGCTGCAGAAGAGAGAAGAGCTATGGCAGAAGAGAAAAGATTAGCTGCAGAAGAAAGAAAAGCTATGGCGGAAGAGAAAAGATTAGAAAGAGAAGCTGAGGCTGCTGCTGAACAAAAGAAATTGCAGATGCAGGTAGAGGAAAGGAGATTTGAAGCTGAACAAAAAAAATTGGAAAGAGAAGCTGCGGCTGAACAAAAAAGATTAGACAGTGAAGCTGAACAAAAAAAATTGGAAAGAGAAGCTGCGGCTGAACAAAAAAAGATTAGACAGTGAAGCTGAACAAAAAAGATTAGACAGGGAAGCTGAACAAAAAAGATTAGACAGGGAAGCTGAACAAAAAAGATTAGACAGAGAGGCTGAAGAAAAAAAAGCAATAAGAGAACATGAATTTGAGTTGGAGAAATTAAGATTGACAAGTATGAGTAATGTTAATCAGGCATCTAGTGGTAATGATAAACCTTCTACTTACAAGGTTAAGGTTCCACCGTTCAATCAGTCCAGTGACGATATTACATTCTGGCTGGATAGATTTGAACGTTCTTGTCGTACACATAATGTGGATAAATCACAATACGCTAATCAATTATCAGAAAACTTGAAAGGTGAATCTTTGACTAGATTATGCCTTGTAGGAGAAGCAGATAAGGATAATTATGATGTCATTAGGGCGGCTTTGATAAAAAAATATCAGCTAAGTGAGGAAGGCTATCGCCTTTTATTTAAAACGATGGTACCTGAGACGGGTGTAGAATTCTCAGAATTCACTGCAAAGGCACGTCTCACAGTTGATCGTTGGATTGAGCTTTCCAAAACAGAAAAAAAACGTATGAAGGACTTATGGATTTGTTGCTCAGAGATAAGATTATGTCATGTGTGAACAAACCTTTCCTTGAATTTATACATGAGCGTAAACCTAAATCTCTAAAAGAAATGGAAGAATATTGTTCCCAATATGTCACTGCACACCCCGACGTGACTTTTGGCAACACTAAGATTAAGGAGAGTATGCCAGTTGCTTCAGCAACACCATACAATCCCAATTATTCACACAGATTTCAGGGACCTCAAAACAGATTTGATAAAAAAGGTAACCATAATAGTTATCAAAACCAAGGTAACCAATCATTTCAGGGTTCTTCTTCAAAGAACTGGAGACGACCTGATAGCTCTCGACACAGGGGTGGTCATAATTATAGGAATTTCCGTAGAGGAAGTAATTATAGAAACTATCAGGGTTATCCGTCTTGGAGTCAACAAGATCATAATTACAGAGATACTCATTATAATGAATATGATAATGGTAACCAAGGGAACTATGACTCAAACCCAAATAGGGGTTACAATAGAGGTAACAATAACTACAGAGGTGATAATAACCGAGGTAGATCTCAAAACAAAAGACATAAACCACATTTTCAGGCAAACTCTGCACAACAAGAGTCCCATGAAGCCTATAAACAGAGTAAAGATAATAATGATGCTAGTAATATGGCATGTGCCGCTTTTGATTTTGGGAGAGCATCTCAGTGCCCCCAATGCAAAACGTTATTTGAGCCAACCACAGTGTCTACTTTAAGCTGTGGCCATCCTCTTCCTGCTCTTCCAGCATCAGTCGCGCATGATGGAAGAGGTTCTCTTGTCTTACATAAGGGTTTAGTGAATAACAATCCAGTCTCTGTGCTATTTGATTCTGGATGCACCACAATTGGTGTTAGGCAGTCACTCGTAGATCCTTCCCGTGCCACTGGACAAGTAGTCAAATGTGTAACATTTGGCGGCACATTAGAGAAATACTCTACTGCTATCATTAGGATTGCTACTCCTTTCTTTACAGGAGATGTACACGCATGTCTTCTCCCGAATCCGATCGCTGACCTCATCATCGGTCGCATTCATGGAGTCAAGGAATGCACTCCGCAACAAATTTCCACGTGGGAAAGGCAAAACATGCAGATTGCTAACGCTGTAGTCACTAGAGCTCAGGCTCTTAATATGCCTCAAACTTCATCTATTGAAGATAATGAAGTGCATAACCAAGATAATCCCTTGGTAATTTCTCGTGACTCGTTTATAAAACAGCAAGAAGATGATCCCACTCTGAAGAAATTCTTCATTCTTGCAACTAAAGGTGATCCGAATAAAGACACAAGTCGTAAATCGTGGATTACAAAGAAGAATGGCGTACTTGTACGTATGGTTCAAGACTCCATTACGTCAAGTCATTCTCAAATCCTGGTTCCCAAGAATTTGAGAGTTAAAAATTTGCAGCACGCTCACGACTCTCAGTGTGCTGGACACATGGGTTTTTCCCGTACTAAGTCAAGAGTCCTTGCGGCTTTCTTTTGGCCATTGGTAAACAAGGACATACGTATTTATTGTCGATCTTGTAAAGTATGTCAGGAAGTTAAATCCAAAGGTCCACGGCATGCTGCACCCATTCAGGCGGCGGACATTCCTATTCGGCCGTTTCAAAAAATGGTCATAGACATTATTGGTCCATTTAAGATCAAGTCTGCCAGAGGACATCAGTTTATCTTGACGTGTGTTGATATGTGCACACGTTGGCCAGAGGCTATTCCTCTGAAGAGCATTACTACTGCTGATATTGCAGATGCTCTTTGGCTTATATTTTCTCGTCTGGGGTTCCCCGGAAAAATATTGTCAGACCATGGCACCCAACTAATATCAGATACCATGTCTCAAGTAATGTCTACTCTGCAGATAGATAGATCTTTAAGTAGTATCTACCATCCAATGTCTAATGGTATGGTCGAACGCCTTAATAGAACACTTAAAAACTTACTGGGGAAGATAACTGAGGATCATCCTCAAGACTGGGACAGAGTTTTACCTGCGGCCCTCTTCGCTTACAGAGAGGTACCCAATGAACATACGGGATTTTCTCCCTTTGAACTCGTCTTTGGCGCGCGTCCGCGTGGCCCTATGTCGTTGCTTCACGATCTCATAACATCTGACAATATTGACGATGACACAAAGTCATCCTACGAATATGTCATCGCGTTGAGACAAAAAATTATCGAAGCATGCAAATTAGCAACTTCTTCTTCTGAATTTGCGAAACAGAAGGCAAGGCAATTTGCCAATAAGAAGAGATGCTTACGACAACTTTGTCCTGGTGACAAAGCATTTGTATTACTACCTTGTAGGGAAAACAGATTACTTATTTCTTGGAAAGGTCCGTACGATATAATATCGAAAATTTCCGATGTCGACTATATTGTCGATATTGATGGGAAGCATAAAACCTTCCACATCAATATGCTTACTGAATTCCATGAACGTCCGGATTATTTGCAACCCATTTTCCAAGCAACGGACAATTCTCCAGTACAACATGGTCATTACTCATCACTGTCCGTGATACAGGATGAGGAAACAAGTTTTTCAGATGTAAATCTTCCTCTTCCAATGATCCCACTTCATTCCAGTGAATCATGGAAGAACGTTACTGTCTCTCCTGATTTGTCTCTAGGAGAACAGCGACAAGTTTCAACTATGTTGCAAACATTTCAGGATGTACTCACTGACATCCCTGGACAAACGAATGTCATTCAACATGACATTGTTCTAACTGACCATACTCCTATTAGGGTTAGACCTTATCCTATAGCTATACATTTTCAAGCACAGGTCGAGAAAGAGTTGGATGAGATGATAGATTTGAAAATAATCGAACCATCCACCTCTGCATATTCTTCGCCGATGGTTATTGTGCGTAAAAAAGACAATAACATACGTCTTTGCGTTGACTATCGAAAATTGAATCAAGTAACTAAGTTCGATGCCGAACCTATGCCTTTACTGGAAGAGCTACTTACTCGACTCTCCAAATCTCATTTTTTCACTAAACTTGATTTGTCTAAAGGATATTGGCAAGTTCCTTTATCTGAACGCGCCAAACCTCTCACGGCTTTTTCAACACCTAGAGGTTTGTTCCAATGGAATTTTATGCCCTTCGGTCTTATGAACGCACCAGCTACGTTCGTACGCATGATGCGCCGAATCCTATCTTATCGGTCAGATGTCATTGCATATCTAGACGACATCTGTCTTTTCAGCGATACTTGGGAAGATCACTATTCAGGGTTAGATGAATTGCTGTCTACTTTGCGTGAGCACAACCTGACAGCGAAACCCTCTAAAGCCTATATTGGTTTTAGCGAAATTTCTTTCCTAGGCCACCGAGTTGGTCATGGTTTCCTAAAGACAGAGGACCATAATACTAGTAAGATACTTAACATCTCAATCCCTAAGACTAAAAAACAGGTGAGAAGTCTGTTAGGTCTTATTCAATTTTATGGCAGATTCATTCAGAATCTATCCTCTATCATGGCACCTCTCTCAACACTTCTAAAGAAAGGTTCGCCTAATGTGGTCCACTGGTCTCAGGAATGCCAATGCTCTCTGGATAAGATTAAAACACTGTTTTCAACACCACCTATTTTAGTGCTACCCACTAAAGATAGGACATTCGTTCTTCGTAGTGACGCTTCATCCACTGGGATTGGAGCGGCACTAATGCAAGAGTACTCTGGAACTCTGCATCCTGTAATGTATATTTCCAGAAAACTTAATGCGGCAGAAAGGAATTATTCGGTTTTAGACCGTGAGCTATTAGCTATGGTTTGGTCGATCCTCAAACTACAGAGATTCCTTCTAGGCGCACATTTCATAGTAGAAACCGACCAAAAAGCTCTTACTGCTATACAGAGTAAGAATTTGAAGAGCTCGAGGTCTACTCGATATGCAATTGCTCTTCAACCTTTTCATTTCTCTGTGCGAGCTATTCGTGGATCAGATAATGTGATGGCAGACATTCTGTCAAGATGCCCACATGATTCCACATATCTATTAGGGCTTAGACTTCTTGATATGTCTAGTTCTATAGTAGTTCCTTTTCTATATCATGATAGATACACATTTGTAATTTAATAATATAATGATTGTATCACTACATAGCGGTTCATTGATGTTTATTCACCGCTGTGCTTTGATGATTTTTTCTTCATAAATCATAAATTTAAGATATCTAATACGAAATGATGATATGAATTTTTTAGGCATTGTGTAATTGCCAGAATTGTATTATACTTTGATGACACCTTCCTGGAAAAATATACTTGTAGAGAAATAATTTCTCTCAGTTTATGAGACACATTCTCACCAGTCGCTCCATAAGTCGACTTAGCCTCATATTAGGCGTTATAGGTATTCCTGATATTTTCATCTGCGCATTATTCATGCGTTGTGAGCCTATTGTACGTTGCTCCTAGATGTATTTCAAAAAGAAAAAAAAAATGTTCCATTTTTTTTTTCCCGGGAGGTGTGGTAAGACTGTTACGTGCAGTCTTTGATATCTTACAATATTATACATAGGTAATTTTTTAGTGCTTAAGGGAAAGTCATTATTGTGTTACTTCCCTTGAAAGTTGTGTCGGCTCTTTCGATCAAACTCCGCGGATAAATCCATTTTACTGCGATTTATTCGTTGTTTGGGTAATAATAGATTGTTCTTGCTTCAGAATATCTATGGCCTGAATTTATGTGTATTTGTTTGTCTGAGTAGGACGAGTCTGTCTTATATCTGTATATCTTTACATATCTAAGTCGAACTATATGTTCTGTTGTCTCTAGAGAGGTCGAAGGCTATTCGGCGGATGTGTCGCTAGAGTGTGGTGTGATTTGGCTTCGTCCTGATAGGGACTGTGTGTTTTCCATGTCGGCCTGTCGCCGGGGAAAAAGTGATCTCAGTATTTGTGGGGAAGGTGATAGTTGTCTAAACCTATCGTGTATGCTTTACCCCAGTGTTTAGTCGTATTGCCAAGGAATGGCAGTTTCATAATTCCTATACCAAGGTAATCAAAGATACTCTTATGAACTCTCGATCGAAGCCACCATTTTCGATAGTTACGATTTGAATGTCTAAGAGAATATATTTGACTCGATGAAAACGACTTCGATTCCTAGCAGCACTATATCCTGTAGATTGCAGTCAATTGTTCATGATCAAATCTACAGAGCAATGAAATGTTTTATGAATGACTAACTTTAGGACAGATTCATTATCTGTATCCAAACGTGAGTGACAGCTCACGAGTGAAGCCATCTTGGAACCAAAACATGTAGTGACTTTCAAGAAGAGAAAAGGGATGCCCGTATTATCGCTTGATCAGTCCAGAGATCACTGCTACACATGAGAACCCATTGCTAGCGGTTCAATATTATTATATGGAAAAATATGTGCTGAACATTATGTTGAAGAATCGTCGCTAGACGAGATTAGGTTTAGAAGCCATCTGAAATATTGTTTATAAGCTGACGTGCTCAGTCAGTGAAGTCAGATGATAAATATGTATGGGCGATACTGAGTGCTTGGCTACTGACAGTCCATTATACACTTATTCTACATGAGTGCCCATGTAACATTGCAAGACCATTTATCCACTGTACTATGATGTATTATGGCAACCTGTGATTTGTCACTATCTGTGCTGTCGAGTGTGTACGTCCAATTAAACTTTAGAAAAGGTACACAGTCGTTGGTGTCGATGACTTCCAGCCATACATGAGTGTGAGAAAAGAACATTTTTTGTCAACACCACGAACCTTTATCATCATTCGCACATTATACACTCAATCCATGTCTACACACCACTGCGTAGGTCAAGTTGACATTCCATACACTACAGTGGAGCAAACAACACCATAGAGATCTTATCAACTGATGATGATGATGATGTCTGCTTCCATCCACTTATATCTATCTTTTGGTGGATATCATTAACGGGAATAAAAATCCAACTTTATCAACCTTTATCAGAGGGGGATTGCTGTACTTTCTTGGAATAATAAATCTGTTAAAATACGTTCCACAGAAGAACAGTTTTTTACTGTTTGAGAAATTCTGCGGATTTAAATAGCGCCCTATCGCAGAAGTGGTGACATCCTACGGTTCTTTTATTTATACGAACACTTCAAACCGGTTCTAAATCTTGCTTTTTATTTGCTTGTTTCTTTTTATACAGAGTGATTAATTTACAGATTTGAATTAACAGAACTGAAATGTGAAAAGACAACAATGTTTTATTTTAATCTTGATAAAATAATGCAAATAGTTCTCTCTGGCTGTCTGTTCATCCTCTATTGGCCCCAGTAACAATCTATCGTTAACACCCTGTTCTCTCGCAGGGCGCGCATGCCAGCCTCTTCTCCCCCCCCCCAACCCCCCCCCCTTGTGTAAACGTTAACACCAGCCCAAATACCGTCTTTGAATTCTTGCATCTTTGATCTCTGTTGCAGGGTTCTTTTTTTCTTCTTCATTTCTGTCACGCTACACGTAGATTTCTAGCCATCTGTCACACAGTGGCTGAATTAAGAGTCTGTCTGAGTAATGAGACAAGTCATCAGTTTTAAGGAAAGTCTGAGAAGATAGATTAAGATGAGAAATTAAGTGACTGTGGAGGATGAGACTTATAGCTTCTGTAGTAAAATCTGTGAGAACAAACGCTAAATTCCATAGAATTGTACTCCCAAATGCATATATAGAGACCCAGCCCGTTTGTGTCTGACTGGCTTCCTCCCATATGCCAGCCGCACGCTCAAATTTGTATACCGAAGTAAGGCCTAAACGATTTGCCGCGGTTTAACATTATACACTTTGCTAGCGTTGGCTTTGCGATTTAAATATTTTCTTGTGCCAGAAATGCGATACCATGACACACACACGCAAGTTGTTAAAAGTTTGGGACGTAGCGTAGTGTTCGTTCTACATACGGTAGTTTGAAAATAAAAGGAAAAATTAAGGTTAACGTCCGATTTTTTTGAATGTGTAATACTAAATAGGGGATGAGACGGAGTATCGGAAGGAGTGTCACGGTTCGTGTTTACATATTTGAATAGGAGAGATAGGAGGTGGGGTTAAAGGGGAAGGAGTCCTTAATTTGAATTTTTGAGGTCAGTTTTATTTGAAAAGGAACGCTATTCACTAAACAGTCTCTGATTGGCTGTAGTATAATAGACAAACGGTTGTATAAAACCAATTAGTAGTTGGTATTCGGGGCCACTTGTTAACTAAAATTTATACACTAAAGAAGTTGTTATAGACAAGGCAAGAGTACTGTCTTGGTTGCTAATTCTGCACAAGCAGCGATCTGGATTTGTTACCATATACCGCAATATTCAACTGTTTAGTGTTGTCGTGGTTGAGTTAGAGTGTAGAGTATTTGTCGAGTTGGACAACTGTAGTGAAATCGACAAGGGATAGTGGACTGACAGAGTTATAGCTTACACTTTAGATAAGGTGTAAATAGGAGATGGACTTGAGACAACCTGGAAGAAGATTTACCAAAATGATCTCTCTCTCCAAGCCTCAACTCACTTATGTCTGTCTAAGCACCTCCAGCTCTCTCTCATTTCTCTTATCATACATAGAGATTATAGTAAAGAGCTAAAAATACAAATATGGATGGAAAGGTCGTGAACAGCGCATTAATAAATGTGTAAAATTTATTAAAGAAGAAAAGCATGAAATTAATGCATATCATCACAACAACATAAAATTACATCAATACTCAAAATATTCATCAATAATCATATACACCAACCACCACACACACAGATCACCATTCATAAAACCTGTAGAACACAAAGAGATAAATAATCGAGTGACAGTCCTTCGGTTTTCGGGGACCAGCTGAAGTAACTCCAGTAAGTGGTGTTTTCGTATATATCCTCCATCGGTGATGGAATTAACCTGAATAACATCACTGTATAGGCGCTATCGTTGGTGACCCCCCCTACTGGCGCGAGTTGGGCTGGGGGACGCTGTTTATCTCCTGCTGACCAACTGATTTAACTGGGCGACAGCCTGTCCGCTTTTCGGGGACCAAATGCACTAGCTCCAGGAAGTGAATTACTTGTAGATCCTTCGTGAAGGACTAGCCTACAAAACTTTCTTTGTTGGTGCTAAACGTTGGTGACTCCCCTTATAGCGTGAGTGGGGCTGGAACTCGGTCCATAGATGGCTGCTCATACGTGCGAGGTTTTAAGTATCCAGGAAATACACCAGAAGAAGTCACTTGAGGACAAAGAGTCCCAGGCGCGCTTATCCGGCGCAAGGCTCCGCTTGGCTGTAAATCCTGTTTAAACTGGTTTGGCTGTGGTTTGCTGAGTGCCCCGTTTAGGCACAAAAAAGGCGGGTGATATGGAATTCTGCTATAGGCATGCTGAGCGGGTTTGATATTCTGGAAGCCGCAATGCTCTGGCTGGTAATCCAATAGGCGAGTAGAGAACTACTACTGCGTTTGGCGATTCCAGATTTAGCGTTGGCTCCGTTGCACTGCGTGAGCTTAACTTGGCGTTGACAAAAAGGGGTTTTGATTCAGGAACGGGGTGTGACGATTCGTGACGCTAGCGGTATTCAGAACCCTCTAGATCGAAGAGAATATTTCGTTCTTCGCCTGACTGGAATCTGCTCTCGCGAGTCGGTCTCCCTGAAACTGGGACCCAAAAAGAGACACCCTTTTACTTCAAGCAAATAATAAATCACACTAACTTTATACAGAAAGTTTCGCTCCACTATGGGATTAAATTTATTGTAGTTATTACTATGATAGTTTAGGGCTGTCTTTAACCATGTCTCCTGTTCCTTAAAAATATCAATTATCAACACGCGCCCGCATAGGCTTAATATCTTTTGTACACCCATGTAACTGTCATTAAATGTTCTGACAGCAACAATCTACTCCTCTTCTCCCAATCTCAACATACAGGAAACCTAACCTGTAGTTACAGTTAAATGAATATGCTTATTCATCTTACAACATTAAATGAATTTACATAAAACAGATTACAGCATTTGACATTACACAAATAAAATCGTATGTCCCCTTTGGAAAATATATTAGCATTTCCACAAAATGAGTACAAAGAAAATGCAATGTTCTTGCTATAATAATACAGTTGTGGCTAGATCATACGATATAATTATATCTATGCCTGGTGACTGCTTTCAGTGAAAGTTATAGACTAGTGCCTAGCCACACAAGTAAGCATAAAATGATCCTCCCTTGCCACTAGAAATATCTATCAAAAGGAATAAGTGACTATCTCCTATAATCCAGAGTTATTACCTGCATCTCACTATTCAGTTTTAAAGTGAACAATCCACACCTGACATTATCTTACAGAAATGACAGTTAATTTTGCTGACTCTTAACCCAATGGTAAGCATTCGTGGACTGATTCTACGCCTAATATCTGTTTATTGTTAAGTTTAAACACATTTAACCCATTGATGCACCAAAAAACCGTAACAGTTTAAGCACCACTTAATAGGCCGTAGACCAGCGCTACCATAATTCATCGGAGATGGCACCGCAACCCTGTTATTTCGGGAGGCCAATAAAAAGGTCCATTGGAAGCTTGTTATGGACTTGGACTGATGAGTAAGGCAGAGGAAACTGTTACCTCATCTTTATAACTATGTGAATCGAAACGGAATATCGTCTTAACTGGATGGAAAACTGGCAAATGACAATCTCAGACAAGCCAGGAGAAACTTGTTGCTTATCTATATACAAGGAAAGCTAACGCGTTAGAGAGGTAATGTGGGAGAGAAGGTGCTCCTTCTTCTACCCGGCAGCAGTAACAAGTTACAAATTGGATGGCAAGGGCCATACACGGTTCTAGAAAGGATATCTAGAACTAATTATATACCCCCGACAAAAAAGGTAAGGAGAAAATTCTATCATTGTGAATCTCCTAAAGAAATACCTGGAAAGACGAGATTCCAGGTTTGTAAGACCCTTGTCTAGACACAGGGGAAATTGATATCCCTTTTCAAAAACTCCACTCTCTCAGTTTTCACAAAAGATAGTGTATCAGACAGTGAGGAACAAAAACGTTCAATAAACTTGTACCCTTTTCTAGGAGCAAGAGATACTTGACATTTTCCCAGTTTGAGACATATAAATAATTGTGGGCTAACACCGACTCAATGACAGTTGTAAAATAATTGGTTGTAAATAATTTCATTATCATGTTGAGTTGATTATTCCTGTGTCAGAAAAATAACTAGATACAGGAAAGTAAATTATAAAAAAATAAGTTACATTCCAAACTTTACCCAGTGACTTGGTTAATCATTGTTTATTAGTAATAGGTGTAGTTGTTGTCCTGTTCATATACTTCATCACATTGCATATACCCTAGACACTTGCTAGACAACCTACACACACCAATACACTTCAGTAGGGAAAGATATATAATCGGGTGAGGTCGTGGTGGAAGCAGACAAGTACCCTGTAAACTTATTTGTATTTAATAAACCTCAGGGACTTGCATAGCTGACCTCACATCAGATACCCTTAATATAATATTGTAACCAATAATAACAACTAATTCACCACAGCTTCAAGGGCGAGAACCTAGACTGACTCTCCCTCGCCACTTGTGACTTGTTTTATTAACTACTGTCTCACCACCTCTCGCTCAGCTGAGATAAGATATGCACTAATTACTAGCCACAGACACAACTGTACAGTTAAGGAATACAGGTACAGTATAGTGAAAGACAAACTGATCCAGTGCACATTTTATAGTTTATTAAAACAAACCAATCTATACCACAGCCAAATAAAAAAAATAAAAAACCACAACAATAACATGCGAGTTCGCACATTTTTTCTGAAAAAAAAAAGAACAATCAACGAAAGGCACAATTATCAAATTACCACACTCTCTTCCACACCTTCACGAAAACAACTAAGGTTAAAAAAATATACCGGCCGGGGGTCTCTAAGCAAGAGCCACCACCCCTGACTACTCTATTGTTACTAACTAAACAATCTGTGGAGTGCTCCGCCTAATTACTACTCTTCACTAGTGTTCACTCTGTTCCGTTTAAGACTTATTAACTAATTTTGACTACACTGACTCAACGGCACTCCAGGCGGCCTTGCACAACTAACTTATACACCACATAAATACTACTCTCCTGAATTCTGCAGAACTAACTCAGAGACTCTCCTCTAGTATTATCTATCTAACTCTACAGTTCCGGGGGAAAACCAAATAACTCCACTCTCTCCCCTCTCCTTCAGTTCGCTGCATTCCGGACGCTATCGTCTTCGTCTGAAGCTCAGATGCGTTACCCTTCGTCAGGTGTGGTAAAGTGTGATGTTATAAATATTTATAGGGGACTTAGAGTACTGACTGAGATCAGCTGTGAAGGTATCTGTATCTAATAAGTGTGGTGTATTACAGATGACCTTACTTGCTACCACATTTATACCTCAGTCAGAATTATTCTGGAATATTGTGATGACTACGTTAAATGTCTAGGGTTATGAAAATGATGAAGTGTAAGTCACAACAACAACCGACAGATAAACAATTTAATTTATTCCACAACACTTTACAACACCGTGACACTCACACACATAAAACACTCTATAAGACTATCTTAAATGAGTCAAGTGTTTAAGTTTAAAAATATATGTATTAATTCTTTCAATAATGGGTATCCTGATTCAACTACACAGTGAACCAGGAATCACAATCAAATGTAATTACAAGTAGTATGTACACAGTTTATATATATGAACTTTGTATTGACATATTTTATTATTATTATTCTATGTGTGTAATTTGTGAAGTAGTAATATGAGGTAATACTGGTTTTGTTCAAGCTTGGTTGTTGTTTTTCATCATGACTTCAAGTGTTTGATTATCGTGGAAATAGTATTGGGAAAAGTTCACAGTTCATGTCATTTGAACCAATTAATTGTCCCTCTGTGTTTAATATAATGTCAATTTTTGAGGGGGGGGGGCATATAATGTTGAGCTACTCTGGCCACAGAAGCTTATCTTTTGTGATGGCGGCAGGAAAAGACTCCTCTGCTCGATTGCTTCACTGTGTTCTGGAGACACCTCACTGGTCGCTATCTGGACCAAGGAGTATGCTGTCAGCCTCTGGATTCAGCAAAACTCAGACCAGGTGCTGCTTCAATAACTTATGACCACGGTCCCTGAAACAAGAAGGTTGTACCTCCTACTTCAGATCTAATTTATAATCTATTTCCACACTGAACACAATACATAACAAACACTGAGTTCAGAGCGGTAGGCCAACTGCTAGCTTCATCTGAAACAATTTACACCAGTATACTCCTCCCTAATGGTCACTACGCCTCTGCAATTCCAGCATTATTTCCTTCTAGTCAATAAGATAGGTGTCAGTGTACTATTTGGCAATTCCATGCAGTTTTCTTTCTCCGACACGTTCTGTTCAGAATGGAGCACTATCTAGGCTTTGCCTCATGTTTGCTACTGAACCACACACATATACAGACATAAATTATCAATTCACATTCAATTTTCATTAAAAAGATATCAAATATATCAAGCTTACCACAATTCATGGAAATAATACACAAATACGTTGACTGGCGATGAATATGGCACAAATTCCGATCTGCCTCTGTCCCAGACTTTTATTTAGAAAAATATGATCTGGATCTCAACGCACTGTTTCTTAGTAAGTTTATTTTAAAATGTGGCACTGAACTGACGCTCCTAATTGACTATATTGGCGGGTCTAACCAATCGGGCCATGTTTACACAGCTTTTCAAAAAAAGTACTCCTACTCACATTTCCCCTAACAACCAAAATTAGTATTTGTAGTCCGACTAATCGTGTTTAGCCTTACATTTACTTCTATCCAATCAAATAGGATTTAACATGTGGCCTATTTCCCGTAAATGATGGTTTCAAAACATGCCACTGTGCGATTATTATTTGGTGTTGTCTGACACCCTCACTATTTTCTTTTGGCTATAATTTGTTAATTCCTAGACTATTTGCGTAACACTTAACATATTCTTTGTCAGCAAGTCCTAATGAACCCAAATATATAAGTTTAATGGAGCTAAGGGGCTGCGTTCAAAATATGCATTTTCTTCTACCTCCCGTTCACTTCGATACGATGTGGTGTCTGGGTACTGTCAGGCTTTCAGACATAAAACAGTATAATGTCATTGTTACTGTCAGATATGTAGAAGGGCTGGTACACTGTAAATGCGTGGTGAAAAAATGGTAGAGTGACCGTGTTATCTGTCATCTGTACTGTGGAATGTAGGTCACCAGCGCGGGGTTACACCAGGGATGATATGGCCCCTCAAAAACAGTGTTCATATAACGTCTGTATAGTAATGTGTTGAGTGAGGGTAAAGACGCGAATGCTAAGAGCTCTTGATAGATGAATAATACCCTCTTTCACTCATGTGCAGTCGTCAATGACGCAAGGAAGACTGCTGGCACATTAAACACATTTAATGACGAAAACTAACAGTAGCATCAATAAGACAGTCAAATCACAGGTTGGCATAATACATCATGGTACAATTGATAAATGGTCTTGCAATGATACATGGGCACTCGTTGCATAATAGCACAATGGAATGTCAGTAGACAAGCACTCAGTATTGCCCATATATATATATATCATCTGAGTTTACTGACAAAGCACGTCAGTTTATAAACAATATTCAAGATGGCTTCTAGACCTAACCTCATCTAGCGAAGATTCCTTTAAATAATGTTCAGCACATATTTTTTCATGTAATCATATTGAACCGCTAGTAATGGGTTCTCATCTGTAGCAGTGATCTCTGGGCTCATCAAGCGATAATACGGGGCATCCCTTTTATCTTCTTGAAAGTCACAAAATATTTGGATACAAGATGGCTGCTGTCGTGAGCTGTCACTCACTTTAGGATACAAACTGGAATCTGTATCAAAGTTAATCCTACATTAAATGTTCTCATTGCTCTGTAGATTCTAACATGATGCAATGGACTTCAACATACAATATGGTGCTGCTAGAAATGAATGACATCTTCATCTAGTTAAATATTCCCTCAGACGTACAAATCGTGCGCCTGCTTATCGAAAACGATGGCTTCGTAAGAGAGTTCATAAGAAGTGCTTTTGTTACCTTGGTATCAGAAATATGATTCTGCCATTCCTTGGCAATAAGAATAAACACTGGGGTAAAGCATACACGATAGGTCTAGACGACTACCACTTTCCCCTACACATATATCGATCACTTTTTCCGGCGACAAGCCGATACAGAAAACACAACAGCCCCCCATCATCAGGGCGAAGCCAAATCACACCTCTCTAGCCACACATCCGCTGAACAGCCTTTGACCTTTCTAGCGACAAAGAACATATAGTTCGACTTAGATATGTAAAGATATACAGATATAAGACAGACTCGTCCTACCTAGACAAACAATACACATAAATTCAGGCCATAGATATTCTGAAGCAAGAACAATCTATTCCTACCCAAACAAAGAATAAATCGTAGTAAAACTAGATTCGTCCGCGGAGTTCGATCTGAGACTCCTTTCAAGGGAAGTAACTCAATAATGACTTTTCCTTAAGCACTAAAAAGTATCTATTTTGCTTACAAAATATTTGCGAACATAACAAGCATACAAATGTATTATATTGCAAGATATCAAAGACTGCACGTAACAGTCATGTTTCCTAATAAGCGTTTTTCAGGTTTTTAAACCTAACTCTCGTATGGGTAGTGTTTTTTATCACTGTCCATCTGAAAAAAAGTTAGTGCTTCATGCCTTTCGCGTTGGGGGTGGCATTAATTATCGCGAGACGCGTGTTAGTGTTGCATGCGTTCCTGCTTTCAGCCCTCCCTCTCTCTATCCTAAGTCCATCTGTCCTTTCGTTTATGTTAACGTAGTGTAATTAATGCTAGTATTAATTTAGGTACCAACGGGCTGATCACCCGTTTGCCAGACACTTCGATTACGGAAAGAACGGCAAATGGGTTGATTTGCCATTGCCCTAAAGACGCCACTAGGCGTGATGGGAAACAATGGCAAAGAAAACCTATCTGCTGTTGCCCTAGGCAATTTCATGCTCTCCGTATTGCTGACGTAACTAGGGCGCCAGTTACTTTGCGCGTACCCCAGTTCTCTTCAATTACGACGTTGTCTCTTGCCTCCCTCTCTGAGAAGGCAAAGTCCGTTGCAGGCTTAAGGTCACCTACCCTCCGCCGTGAATCGCCAGACTATCAGAATATCCAAGACCTGGCAGACTGAACTGACGCTATTCACGGCAATAAATTCTTGGACTGGGAGCCCTAACTACGAATTTGGCCCTGCTTATAAAGTGCCCATATTCTGAGACAAAACCGACGCGGTGAGTCACAATCGTTAGCGCTTCCCGTTACCCGCCATAACATTATCTTAACTCTGCCAATCCACTATTGACGAAGAGTTATTCCCCCTGCTGGACCCCGGGGGGGAGGGGGGGGAATCAAAGAAAATAGACTCCCCTTGAAGCTCGCTGAAAAATGTACGTAATCTTACCTAACTATACTGACCGCCTATCAACCAAAACAAAAATGACTCACTAGCCCACGTTACAACACGGGTAGGTGTTTTCTCCCATCTCCAACCGAGAAGGGTTGATGTTGGTGGTATGAGTCATCCTACCGCCATACAGAATAACCCAGAATTAATACAAATACGAACTTGAACGCATTAGAATAAGAAAAAACCCAAAAATAAATAAATGGAACAAAAAATGGGGCGAGTTGAAAATAAAAATTTACAGTAACTCATCACACCATCATAAGTTCATTCGTGACTTCTTTTGCTGTCAGTTACTTTGTACTTCTCTGACATGTAAGGGTGCATCCAAATAAAGTTGACTGGTTGAATGATTGTGAGCGATGATTAGAGCAGATTAAGTGTGATTTTTCTGAATCGCCAATCCTTCTATTGCCTAATATCATTCATCCATTCCTCCTCAGAACCGACGCATCTCAGGTTGGAATTAGAGGCTGCTTAATGCAATGGATGAATGGTACCTCACCCCTGATTGTATTTGAGTAGGAAGCTCCCCCAGCAGAAACCCGTTACGTCGCTGGAGAGAGAGAGAGCTCCTTGCTGCGGTCTGGAGCATGTCCACTTTATTTTATTGAGCAGAAATTCGATGCGCCAATGACTTTCCTGT
Organism: Oreohelix idahoensis; assembly: GCA_024509875.1. Taxonomy (NCBI): domain Eukaryota; kingdom Metazoa; phylum Mollusca; class Gastropoda; order Stylommatophora; family Oreohelicidae; genus Oreohelix; species Oreohelix idahoensis. The sequence goes on from JAMPIV010010981.1 coordinate 257,304, forward strand.
AATAATTACGGTGCTTTCAACTACAGTACACCATTTAATGCAATTAAACTATGACACTAGAACATTTCGTAGCAATAGTGGCTTTAGAACATGTGATATCATGGACATACCATCACATATTTGGTTATATTTAGTACTTTAGTTTAATAAGTACTTCATCTCATCTCAACCCATAACCCGACATGGGTCGTAGGGGTGCCATGGTGGAAGCATCAGCAGACATGGTCCTCCACTGCTCTCTATTCTCAGCAATGCGTACAAGTGTGGAAAAACCGTGTCCTGCCCATTCTTTGATGTTATCAGCCCAGGATTTTCTTTGCCTTCCTCTTCTCCGTTTACCTTCGACTGTTCCCTGGAGGATCGTTTTCGAAAGGGAGTAATGACGAGTTACATGCCCAAACCAGGCAAGCTTTCGACGTTTCACTATTGACAAAAGTGGTTCTTGGTGGCCTACATAAGTACTTACATTACTTAAATTTTGTAAATTTCCATGCCTCATAATTAAGTTGTTTATGTATATAATATGGGATATATAATAACTGATGTTGAAGTACTCAACTGTTCTCAAGCGCGAACCGATGGTTCGTGCTCGGGAGCAAGGGAACGAACGAACGAATGAACGAACTTTATTTTCGAAGGGTAAAGAATTGGGTGCGCAGGCCCGTCTAACATTCTGCCCTTCCACTCTCATTAATCTTGCATACTATATCCTTTCATTCCCACATGATGCTTTAAGCATTAATTTAAAGGCATGCAACATTATAAAGTTACCATAACAGCATTCATTTACATTATGCAATCATAATTTTTTTTAAATGAGTAGGTTTTCTTTTTTTGAAACAAACTAGCTAGTAATTGGGGGAAAAAAAGTAATAATAAAATAAAATAAATAAAACAATAAATAAAAATAAATAAATTCTGTATACCGACACTCACTCATGCGGTCAATCCGTCTACAATTAATCTGTATTTTTGAATGTGTCATCAATCATCAATACAAAAATTACATAAACACATTCTCGCTTATGTCCATACATTATTGGTGGAAAATGAAATAATAATAATAACACTTTCTTACGCACTTCTGTGGCAGAAAAAGTCTTTGAGCAGTTAAAAAAAAAAAAAAAAAATTCACGGGTACATTCTCACGACTCACATTTCTAAAGTACAGTATTATGTGGGTACATTCTCACATAAATTACATTATATAATAATATTTTAAAGTGAATATAATAATAATATTACATGGATATGAAGTAACTTAGATAGTTTGGGTTTCTGTAATATCGAAGTTGTTGCACCTCGAAACACCCTCTCAACTATGAACACATGTTCATATACCATTGTTGATGATGATTGTTGATGTTTTAAAACAAATGAGAAGGGCTCATATGAGTGTTCATAAACAGTCACGACATGATGGCTTACGAATTCGTGAGTTAACGACTGTTCACAACGATTGTGTATCTTTTTTGACTACGTTGGTAGAACAAAGGGACAGTCAGTGTGATTTTCGCTTTTGAGCGAACTAGAGATGTTCTACCCTCTGAATGTATGTTTGTGTGGCCTATGCCATTTTATTCATGTATGTGGAATAATTATTGATTATGTATATCTCAACGTGAGAATTCTATTGGAGTTTGATAGATACATGTAACCTCAAGGATCTGTGTAACTCAGTGATGGCTGATTGCAGCTTGTACGTTCGTTAGAGAACAGTTATATAAATAAAGGAAGTACATTATCTTCATAGAAACCACGGGTTCTTATAGCATGGAACATGTCTGGCGACAGTCCTATAAACTACAAGAGCGTATTCGCCAGGGAACTGAGGCTCAGTTCGTTACTGACAAGTCAATTACAGACTTACATGTGCTATCCGCATAAATTCATTACAAATCTTACTAGAAATCTCCAGCAGGATTTCTGAAAAGCCAAGCGTTCATATTGGTTAAAATCGACGTATATGGTATGCTGTTTCTGAACTGTAATGTGTCGTATAATGAAATATCATGTATTACATAAATAAATTGTAAAAGTCGTGTACGCCATTCGTCCGAAAACATTTTATCTATGTGTGGTGTTCCAGATGTGTTGTGCAGTCTGTAGTATCGTGAGCATTGCCTAGTTTCACAGAACACCTCCTAACACACCATCAAGTCAAGAGAAGCCATCACCAAACAACAAGAAACCCTACAGACCACTCACTAACACATCACGGGAAGATTCACACCACGTTCTCAACATTCACGAACGTAAAGAAACCCACAGCAGTGAAAGAAAATATAAGAAAAAAAGAACCCCGCAACAATCTCATTAGATTGATGTCATGATGATGATAACTTGTTATTATTTAAGTTAAACAAAACATTAATGTTAACCAACTACAGTTTATTTAATCTGCATTTTGCTGTTGTTGTTTTTTTAATCTGTGTTAAATTATTGTTATTGTTGAACAGAATCAACACCATTGCACTCCGGGCAAACCCATAGGTGCTCAGTCTCAGTATACGTCGAAGAGTGTGAAGGCTAACTGTTCCTGTAGCTCACTGGTTATAAACACGACGGATGCATCCTCTCATACGTCCATCTCTGACAACGTGACGTTTGATGCCAAATTCCAACAGTTTTAATCTTGATGATTCATCTATTGCAGTGTCATTCTCTAACAGGCGATCATTAGTAGCTCTCAGTATCTCTCCCTTATCCATATCCAGTGTCCCCACTGCTGGTGCTCTTGATGCTAGTCTGTCAGCTCATTACCGCGTACTCCTGCACGACCAGGATAGTAGATCCACACCAGCTCCTGCAGATTCGAAACTTCTATGGAGCTTTTCCATTCATGCCTTAGTCAACCATTTTGAACCTTTCGAAGGATGAGCTGAAAGTCTGATACAATGATTGTTTTTGTTAATGAAGCTTCAGTTAGCCACGTTAAGGCTGCAGTAACTGCCCCTACCTCCATTCTCATGCTGGAAGTTGTTATCTTGTAAGCCCTGCTATGTTCGGCGACGATTCTACCCTTTACCCTTGCAGAGAAGCCCGAACCTGATTTTTCACCACGGATCACAGACCCATCTGTGTACACAATAGCATCAGTATCACCGGCATGATCAAGTGAATGTAGAAAGAGAGTTGGAGAGAGAAGAGAAGAGAGAGAAAAAGAAAAGCTGGTAAGAGAAAAACGTGTTAAATTATATTTAGGTAAAACCGAACAAACTATAGGTAACCTAATTTCATTGTTTTACATGCACATCCTCATATATGTTACCTCTTTCGACATACCTGATGTAGTACTTATAGAGTATAGAGTATGAATATATCAGAGGATGTTCCACGTTTAACACTGAAAGCCAACGTTAACACCAGAAGCTAATTGAAAAGTCGCGCCCTCATTTTAAATTTGCATATCCCCACTTTTATGTATCAGGTATATGAGGCAATTTCAAAACTAGCAGCAATAACTGCCATTTGACATTTAACTACTAAGTTCTATTTTTTTGTTTGTTTCCAGAATTAAAATTAACTGAAATTTAAAACTGCCAAAAGACTGACGTTGCATGAGAGAGAGAGAGAGAGAGAGAGAGAGAGAGAGAGAGAGAGAGAGAGAGAGAGAGAGAGAGAGAGAGAGAGAGAGAGAGAGAGAGAGAGAGAGAGAGAGAACAAAATGGCCGCCCACTTTGAGATCAAGTTGAGCTGTGATGTTTTTGCAACATAACATTTATTATCTTTTTCCATGTCCAACATGCCTCTAGTGCACCACACACTTTGCTGTTTCGCTTCGACAGCCGTTGATCTTTTTAGATTCTTTTGTCTCACTCACCATCACGGTCTTTGTGCACTAGGTACGGACATTCCCTTGAGTAGGATTACTCCTACCTCACTCATGTAGTTTAGCCAATCAACCAAGACTGTTGCCCGGGGTGTGGCCACCGCCGTTACACAAGCCGTATTCGTGGAGCCATACATGAGCTAGATAGAAGGAACCTTATATGATCCTGATTATCCATTAATGATAGGGCTGTCGCTGACCATGAAGTACCAAACCATAAGCCACATTTGGGCTACATTCCTCAGTATGCCGTATGTCTAACATGTATGGTTTGTCACTTCTGACATATGTTATACCCAATGTTGATCTGCAAGCAATCACCAGTTCTGAGTGTCATATAAACAGTAACAGAAAGAGAAAACGCTCGGTTTGAATTAAAACGAAACTGAATTATGAGATTACCATAAATAAATGTTTATTTCTTTTGCGGTTTAAGGTTTAAAAAAAATTAAATGTTCATATACAGTGTACTGTGCTTTTTTGTTGTGGGTTTATTGTTAACATGTAACAGAAGGATTTAAGACGGCATGTACAGAACCGTTACAAGAATAGCAAAACAACAATAGTAAGAAGAAAATAATTCATAACCATCCGTTCATAACCGGGACATAGGCCTTCAGCAAACTTATGCCAAGGCTTCCTGTCCCGTGCCATCTGGTCAATGTCTGTCCATGTCTTCAACATTCCTTTTATGTATGTCACCAATGGCCTTCTCCGCGCGTTCTTCGTTCTCCCTAGAGATAAACTTGCGATATTATCCAAAGATTTTGATGAAGCAAAAAAAAAAAAAAAAAAAAAACTTAGCTTCAACAATATGTTGAAAGAATTTGCGACATAGACAGTCAGAAATATTTCATTATAAATGAGATTTCTGTTAGGGCTCGGAGTGGCTAAGAGGTCTGGCGTCCGCCTTGAACTCTAGAGGTACTGGGTTCGATTCCCAGTGGAGGGAATATAATTTATCGAAATTTTTTTTCAGAACCAGTGGTCCTAATGATGTCATCTCCCCCTGGTCTCCTGGGTAGTGAGATCGGATGCCTAGCCTTCTCGGAAAAGGGCGAAAAAATAGGAGGTCCCGTGTGCAAGTTGCGTACGTTAAAAATCCCGCGGCAGTTGAAGATCATAAAGAGTAGGCCGTAGGGCCGCTGCCCTGGCAAAATTTTAAAACTAGAAACCTACCTACCAAATATATTTATAGAATGTGTGATTCCTATATACACACATTGGGATTCTCGCCAGTGTTACGGAGCTGGTGCACTGTGCTGAGATCCTCCTTGTGTGATCTAAGGGAGGAGACCAGGGCACTGATGGAGTTGTCCGTGTACAATGACGAAAGTCCCTTAAAACCAAACTAAACCAAATCAAGTATAGTTTTGTTTGAACATTCTTGTTGTCTAAATGTAGCTAATAAATATAGATATAGTTTTATTTTTAATTTAGTGTAATAGTATATGTTCATGATACCTAATCTGAAATAATGAAAAGTTCAGGGCCTCACCAAAATTGTCTAAATCGGACCCCAATAACGACTGAGGCCGGTCGTGTGCGGCACCAGATGACCTCATACGTTCATAAATGGGTGCTTGCGTTGAATAGAAGGATTGAAATGGTATGACAAGATCACTAATGTGGAACCGATGACACAAATCAGACACGTGACAGTAGAACAAGAATGACACGGATCAGACACGTGACAGTAGAACAAGAGATGAGAAGAACACGCTGGAGAAACCTGTTGATAGCATGACCTTTACCAGGTCGTCCTTAATATGATATCCCCAGGGTAAGGCGGGAAGAGGAAGACCAAAGAATACATGGAGAAGATAACTGGAGATAGACATGAAGCGGATGAAGAAGACATGAAAAGACCTTGACCTGATTACACGAGACAGGAAGATTTGGCCTTGACCTCATGGCACGAGACAGGAAGACAGCACATGATTGTTGAAGGCTTTTGCTTCTTGGAAGTAGAAATGTGTTGAAGGAAGAAAATCGCATTATGTAGCTGTGCCACTTGATGAAGATTCTATTTTGAATGTTAAAACTTAAATTTCTAAAAATCCTTTTTGTTCAACCCAGGTAAGTATTAGGACCCGTGTTAAGCACTGCTATAATCCACTGATGTGGGCTGTGTAAGTTTGATGACAATAATCGACCAGGTTTTCACCTGTAATCCAGCGTGATCTACTTCATTCAGACATTCAAATAATTTGACGATCCGTAATCAACCAACACAAAGTTTATTCAGTCTTTGAATCTCAACAAACGAATTTCTTATAAAATATTGTCCATAATGAAATGTCCTATAAAGTATGTACATCCGATAGATGGGAAACAAACAAAAATGTACTACATGTGTCTCCTTGTATCGTTTTCCTTACTTACACATCCTTCAGCTTCTCACAAATATTACGTCTAAATGCGAAAGTATGTGTATCTTCTGGACAATCTTCTAAAGTCTCGCAATTAACGTATTATTCTATTTTATCTCATTTCTAAAGTCTCACAATTAACGTATTATTCTATTTAATCTCAGTTCTCAAGTCTCACAATTAACGTATTATTCTATTTAATCTCAGTTCTAAAGTCTCACAATTAACGTATTATTCTATTTTATTTCATTTCTAGTCTCACAATAAATGTATTATTCTATTTTATATCTTTTCTAAAGTCTCACAATAAGCTTATTATTCTATTTTATCTCATGTCTAATCACGAATCTCCTTTTGCTGGTTATAACATACTTGCCATACTGCCAGGAAGTAAATAAATATTAGACAAACATAAAGGTATGTTTTCAGGCACTCGTAAGAAATAAAGTAGAAAACTAGACAACAGAAAAACAACAGAAAAACAACAGACGTGAGTGGCTTACCCAGGACTCGAACCCAGGACCTTCCGTGCGACAATCCCGCCTAGCTATGCAACCGAATCACACTATCCTCCCTGCCATCTAGGCATCACCAAAAATGTTGCTTCGATGACGGGTCATTAGTGCGACCCGCAACACATAACACCGGAATTTTACCATGGGCAGTCCATCCTATTAAGTAGTATTTTCACCCGTTTTATCTATGTTTATGGCTTGCGAATGCTTTTTTTTTCTTTTTTTTTAAACAAAAAAGCAGTTACTAAAGGAGTTTTAATGATCCGTTTGTCCAGTTTTGAAATAACAATGTTTCATCTCTTTAAAAAAAAAAAAGAAAGATAGAATTAACATACAAATTTTCGAAATCAGCCTTACAACAAATTTATGGCAGCTCAGACCATAAAATATTTAACCAAAATTAATTATCTGCATCAACTTGGAAATAAAGCATATTCTACCAACGACTGCTTGTCGCCTCCTTTCTCTTAATTCACTGAGTAAAATCTGTGTATGCTGTCACGCCGATTACATTTGATTCAAATCCTTCACAGTATCGTTCTGAACTCGTTATCATGGCGAAAACTTGACCTATTTCACAAAAGTGCACAAACCCCTCGAAAAATAATTTGTTTCTATTTCCTACTCTTTTCCTGCTTACTTTACTGCATTTTGTGATGAAAATCTGTTTAATCTAACTCATTGCAGTTTAAAGAAGTTTATGAAGGATCCTGTTACACGCCCATTGTGACATATTGGGAATATGGTGTTAGGCCCAGAAGGTACACTAGGGATGATGTAGTCAGCATGTTGCCGACCGCCTTAACCTTCCTAGAGTTGCTCTGGTACCCAATTCATGCGGCTGGGTCGACCCTGGAGCTATTTGCTGTGTAAAACAGTCCCACCTCTATGTTACGGTGTTATTTTAAATGATGGCGTCTGCTGGGGTTTACCCATGCGCAACGTTTAGGGGTCATTAATATTTATAGAATATGTCGATATTTTACGGTATAGTGAACGCGAAATATATGCGGAGATTATGACGCATTCGCGTTGGGAAGGTCACGCTGGGTGACTTGGTTACAGGGCCTTTGTTACGCTATCCGTCAAGCAAGAAGGTCGTGTCTTGTATTTCTTCCAAGGAAATAAGGCTGAGTATATAGCCTATATTTTATAGATGAATCGATGTAGACTTCAGGGTCAGTTCGGAAATTAATCTAAGCATGAGATTAATTAAATCAAACTAATAATGGAAGAAGAATCGTATTATGATTCAATTTGTAGATGTCAAGAACTCATGTGCTCATTTCTGGCTGTTGACTATAACAGCGCACGTATATAGCCACGATGTTCTTCTGACACATTGTTTTGACACGGACGGATACATACTGATATTATTTGGAATTCAATTGTTACGCTGAATTGTACATGAAACCTTTGTGAATGTCGATTATCGTTTTGTATGAATCTTAATACATGTGGACTCTAAGCAGAAGGCTTGATCCTTTATTTACGTTTCGGGTTCGGTTCTACAACTGTTGGTGTTTACCTTTGTCAGCACGATAACTCTCCCACAAGGGAAATCAAATACTATAGACTATGCAAATCAGAACGTCGAAGGGATGTTCTGATGCCCAGAGCTAACCAGTCTAACCAACATTGCTATGTCTACAGAGTGACTTTATTATTCAATAATAATACCTTAACCAAGGAAACGCAACACCAACCACACCACCACCACCGACCCGTCACAACTGGTGGCCATTAGTGGTTTTGGAATTTTTTCAGAAGAACGAACCACAAAAAAATGAGACATTTGTCCTTTCGAGCCGAAACGAACATTATTTGCATAAACACCGGTGACGTCATGCCCTTGACGACAGATGAACGGTTGGAAAAGCCAGCAGCTGACAATGTCCGTCAAACAAACTTATTTGCAGCTTTCAAACATGAAATGAAACCTATTGCTGACTTTCTCAATGATACAAACAAGCTCTAGAGTCCGTCGGCGAAGCATATAATGTACGATATTACCGCCAAAACAAGATAAGTCACTGATTTTAAAGGTTAAAATATTTCGTCCTGTTTGTCCAAATAATGCCATGTTCTTTTTTCTATGTATCCATGTTAAATATTGTTTCTGTCCGTTTTTCATGTAGCGGGTATGGTTGGGCGGCGGTTCATAATGAATAAAATGGCTCTCAGTATGCCGATATTCATTCTGAATGTTCCTAAGGCTGTGAATTAATAGCACCTCGCGAAGAAAGCGTCGAATTATGATTATCGGTGATCGTTTGGTTCGGACTTGCATTAATTCACTTTGCATGTTAGGTGTATAGTCATGTTATAACTGTTGTTTTCTGATGTATTTGGTTCTTATTTTTATTCATTTACAGTCCTATGTTCGTAATCTATCTTGTTATTCTGATCTAGCTATCTTTAATTTTAATTAAATGTATTGTATTAACGTCAAATGAGTCCTGTGACGTCATCATTCTTAGTGCCAAATATGTTCGTTTCCTTCAGTTAACCTTCACCCTTCTACATTTCCTGTTACTACACTTGGTTTTATAATATCATTTATTTTTGTGAAAATGTCACTTTGGTATTGTGCTACTGTTCTGTACTCCTTGGTTAACCCATTGTATTGTTTGTATTCATTTCATCCTTCTATAATTTAATATTAATGCCATAATTTCTTCATTAATAATAGTGTAGATTAATATGATTAAATTTTTATCACCTTTGATGAGGAATTAGGGACTTTGCACATATTTGCAGTAGTGGTCCTAGAAATGGGCAATGCACTTTATGCCTCATGAATATGGCATATTATATAATGATTAATTATTAAAACTTTATAACATATTAATACATATTTAATATAAATTAGTACACTTTCTCAGTACTATATTGTGAACTTAGTGACAATTAAGACTAATTATTTGGGGATAATACACATAATTACTAAATATTATTATTAAGCGCTTGATATAATTTCAGCAGCTTATATAAATAACTATCATAACTATTTATGATAGATATCAGTGAGTATATATTATTTATATAGTATTGATATAAATTATTTGATGACATAATAGTTGTGGGACTTACAACAAATGATATGAAGAAGATTTAGTTGGTTATATTAAGTGACAATACTTTGTTGCATATATGATTTGATTGACTAAGAGAGTCATAGATATATATATATTTACCATGCGTACATTAGAGTATTACATGAATATGGCACGTTTTTATTATGGTTTGCAGGGTGAAGATTTGAAAATATCTGCTATGAGATTCTTTATTGTAGATGAATGGGAGGAAAAAGGAAAGGCATATAATGAGGAAGAAATGGGAGTTGAGATAAGGCGTATTGAGGAACTGGAAGAAACTAAAAAGATATTTGCATTAGATGATAAAAAAAATATGTGTCCATTAGAGGAGAAGAAGGTTGATGAGAAAGGAGAATTCATAGAAACGGAAGAAAAGATGAGAATAATGGAGGAAGAGGTTGTTGGCTACCTAACAACTGCCTCTGCCACACACTCATTAGTCAACGGGTTCAAACGACTGTTGGCTATTGCTGTTGAAACAAATTACACATTCAACGAAGCAGAAAGGACCAAGAAGTTCTTAAAGGATTTGAGCATGACAGTTTTGGATAAAAATGTAGCAAATCTTGATTTGACTAATCAAGAACTAATGAAAGATGTTGATAATTCTGACAAGAATGGTGTTGATATTGGATTAAATAAAGGTAATATCATGTTAGTGACAGATGATTATACACATTCGGTTCAAAATCATGGGCTGAAATCTGAAGTTTCATTTTGGAGATTAAAGGTTAATGCACAAGAGATGTTAATTCAGGATATGAAGAGTTCTTACATGGTGTTGGAGAATAAAATGAAAAAAATTGAACTCGAGAATCTTGAATTTAGACGAATTATCAATCAGCATGAAAAATTCACTAATGACAATTTCGCTAAACTCGATACATTGCTCCTTAAAGAGAATAATAGATATTTTGAACTAGAAAAGAGAATGCAAAAGCAGATTAATGCACTTTCAACAAAGCTGAACGCAGTTAATTCATTGTCTATTCATGATGAGGAACAATATAAGCAATTCTGTCTAAACAGGGGAATGAAGACGAAGATTGATATAGGAAAAATGGAAAATGCGAGTGTATCATTTGATGACAATAATATGATAGATAGATGTCATACAGATAATGATAACATTTCTGAATTGTGTTTTAGACAGGAAAAAATGTTGGATGCTGTTGGTTCAGCGGATGAAAGATTGACTACATTAGAAGCTTTACTCCTGAAGAAGAAAGATAGATATACAGAATTGGAAGATAAGACACAACAACAAATTTACGATCTTGCTACGGCAGTGAACACATTTGATTCCTTACTAGCTAGTGAGAAGCTGATAACATTTAACTTAGATAAGTTAAATAAGAAACAAAGGCAGGATATTACATTCCTGACTTCTGAAAATAATAAACTAAGAATGAGGATTGATTGTCTACTAGACGTACTGGCAGGTAAAAAAAGATTGATGACCAATAAAGGGAATAATCGTACTTTACGACATGACTCAAGTACGAAAACTGATACTAAGGTATCAATACACCCATTGGCGATTAGAAGATCATTTCGAGGGAGATATACTTTTCTTCGTCAGGATACTACTGCCAATTCAATGAACAAGTCTTGGCGACAGGATCAGCTGGCAACTGATCTTAAGAAAACTGTTGACGTTGTCAACATGGGAATGGATTGTAAAGAGAAGAGTAATGTGTTGAAAAATAATGCTAGGGTTCACATGAACCATCATAATCAAGCTCAGACAAATAAGTCTGTCGGCAAAGTTTTTACTTTGCACAGCAAGGAAGTGTCTCCGACATGCAGGAAACCTGCTGCCATATATACTGATAGGTATCATCCTCAGTCCAGTCAGGATGATATATCATCTAATAAAAAGACAGTGTCGTTGTTGAAAGAGAAGGTAAATTCTTTAACAAATAATACATATCATCATTGTGCACAAGTTCGTGACAATGATACGACATATATTGGGAAAAGTGCGTATTCTCGCACAGTGTTAGTGCGAAATCTGCCGCAGGATACTACCTGGCAGGCACTTAGAAATTTTTTTGATTATACAGCAAACGTTAAGTTTGTTCGTCTTCTGCCATCATGCAATGGGCAGAATAGACAGGCGATGGTTACTTTTCTTAACAATCGAGACGCTCGTTGGGTAATCGAGCGTGATAATGGTGTTTATTTTCATCACCAGTCACTAAATTTACAACTAGTACCTGATTCTGCGTCACGCAGATAACAGGATACTGTAACCATCTTCGTCACATCTTCGATGACTCAGCATAGTCAGTCATCATTATTTTTTTTTACTTTCTTTCCTATTAATCTATTCAGGCGTATATTAGTGAATGTAGACTCTTCTATTAGGTGACACTTGTGTTGTCTTATCTACAATAACACTTTGTATTTCTGTCTTTGTTTGTTTTACCATGCCTACACTAGACAGTAATGTGATTGACTGTTCTAACTATGCTCAGCCAATGCAGCATAAGTTTTGTATATGTATATCTCACGCAAACTGAAACCTCCGGAGATGAAATATTCCACTGTGGATCGAGAATTGCTCTCCGTAATCTGGGCAATTACCAAGTTGGAAAAGTTTTTATTGGGATCTCCATTTCTGATCCAGACTGATCAGAAATCAGTAGCAGCATTACGTCGCTCAAGCCATAAAAGTGCTAAACTTGCACGATTTGCTATTACGTTGCAACCCTACGAATTCGAAATACAGTCGATACCTGGAACTGAAAACGTCATAGCCGACACGTTGTCCAGATATCCTACGGATTCTGAATGAATACTACAATTTCGAGAAAATTTTCTGACTAGTCAAGCATTACATTTGCAATGAACGGTATTGATATCAAGTCAGAATATACAACAATTCAGTTGGACTTCCTACCTAAATAAGGACATTTCGAAATAAACTATGTTGATCAAAATATCAAGTTTTACGGATCGTTTGAAAATTTGAACTTCAATTCCACTTTGAGTATCACTCATTTCGATTGAAAACTGTTAAAAAGGAACAATCTCTGATGAAGAAGGGACAGATACGCTGATGACTTAGTCAATTAACTTTCAAAGTTTAATAAAGGAACTAACAATGAATGGATCATCAAATCATAATTTGATAATATGAACCTTGTGTCTTAATGAACTTTCATACAAGTCAACAGGAGGTAACTACGATTGGATCTTCATGTCCAATATTATTAAATTTTCTAGTTATTAAATTAGTATATAATAGATAATAAAGTCAAAGTGTGATGAAATAAAAAAAATAAAATATACTAAGAAAAGATGAAACAAAAGAATATCACACCAATTAAACCTTTTAATTAGTGTAATTATTAAGGTAATAGATATTACATTATGACATTTCATATATATAGTTAAAATGTATGAATTTTTTCTGCTCTTTTCTTCTGATTGCGTTAATTTAATTAGGTATCTATCCTTACACTTCATTTTCACACCCATGCTAATTTAATGTATACTTTAATATTTGGTTTCAATTGTCCGTACTTCTCAATTTTTATTTCTTTTACTCTCTTATTCTATTTCTCATTTTCTTCAATTAGATATTAACTAGCTAGTACCATACGTACATACTATAATTAATTATTTTAATTTTAGTTAGTTAGAATAATTTTAATAACACCTCACATTATTAGTTAGTCTATACATACAACAAATTAATTAGTTAATTAGTTAGTGACAGTGACATTTCCTTGTTTAATATAAGGTATATGTATGATATGACGTTGATTTTATTATAATATATTACTGACATGACCGCGACACTGTTCTAGATAGAACATCGTAGGTCATACGTCGGGTTTTGTTAAATTTTTGATAATTTGATTAATATTGTTCAAAAAAAAAAATCTATTTCATAGATTTTTTTTTTGCCCCCGTCTGACAGGAAATCTGTTACGGTGTTATTTTAAATGATGGCGTCTGCTGGGGTTTACCCATGCGCAACGTTTAGGGGTCATTAATATTTATAGAATATGTCGATATTTTACGGTATAGTGAACGCGAAATATATGCGGAGATTATGACGCATTCGCGTTGGGAAGGTCACGCCGGGTGACTTGGTTACAGGGCCTTTGTTACGCTATCCGTCAAGCAAGAAGGTCGTGTCTTGTATTTCTTCCAAGGAAATAAGGCTGAGTATATAGCCTATATTTTATAGTTACGGTGTTATTTTAAATGATGGCGTCTGCTGGGGTTTACCCATGCGCAACGTTTAGGGGTCATTAATATTTATAGAATATGTCGATATTTTACGGTATAGTGAACGCGAAATATATGCGGAGATTATGACGCATTCGCGTTGGGAAGGTCACGCTGGGTGACTTGGTTACATGGCCCTTGTTACGCTATCCGTCAAGCAAGAAGGTCGTGTCTTGTATTTCTTCCAAGGAAATAAGGCTGAGTATATAGCCTATATTTTTATAGATGAATCGATGTAGACTTCAGGGTCAGTTCGGAAATTAATCTAAGCATGAGATTAATTAAATTAAACTAATAATGGAAGAAGAATCGTATTATGATTCAATTTGTAGATGTCAAGAACTCATGTGCTCATTTCTGGCTGTTGACTATAACAGCGCACGTATATAGCCACGATGTTCTTCTGACACATTGTTTTGACACGGACGGATACATACTGATATTATTTGGAATTCAATTGTTACGCTGAATTGTACATGAAACCTTTGTGAATGTCGATTATCGTTTTGTATGAATCTTAATACATGTGGACTCTAAGCAGAAGGCTTGATCCTTTATTTACGTTTCGGGTTCGGTTCTACAACTGTTGGTGTTTACCTTTGTCAGCACGATAACTCTCCCACAAGGGAAATCAAATACTATAGACTATGCAAATCAGAACGTCGAAGGGATGTTCTGATGCCCAGAGCTAACCAGTCTAACCAACATTGCTATGTCTACAGAGTGACTTTATTATTCAATAATAATACCTTAACCAAGGAAACGCAACACCAACCACACCACCACCACCGACCCGTCACACTCTACTGGGGATCGAACCATGGACCATCGAGCTAGGAAGGCAGTGCTTTAACCACTGCGCTACCGCGGCTAGTAAATGTAGTTTATCACGTTTAATGCAGTACCTGAAGGTCAAGGTAGTCCCATAGCAGATACTGCTGTAGGGGAGAGAAATGTTAGAGACATCACTTTAGGAGGTCAAAAGCGTGTGTGAGGATAGCCCAAAAAAAAGGGCAGCCCGAAAGTCAGGCGTGGATGTGCAGCCTGTATTGTCTTCGGGCCTTGTATGTCGATCATGCAACAGAACCGTTCTTGCCCGCATTGGCTTGATCAGCCATATGCGCACCCACTTAACCTCATAGAAAGAACTGTATTATGAGTGATGTCGATGGTCCTCATCGAATACGATGGACAAATCATCATCATACTAGGTCCAGTATTGAGAGGTAGGGTGACCAATTGCCATCCTCACTGCCCTTTCATTCCTTATTTCAAGAGTAAAGTCAGGTACCCATTTACAGCTGAGAAGACTGGAGCGTATCGATTCCGTGAATCCAACCCAGCACTTTGTCGCTCCAACCACTCTCTCAATCGGACTCTTACAACATCTATACTTTACCGTATTCTCTAAATTTCCGAGTCAAGGATTGTTATGGTATCCTTGTACTGATCCGAAGAGTCGTTCATTATCATTTCACTAACATAATAAAGAGCCGTTACGGCAGTTCTAACAGTAGCTCTGAGAATATTTGAGATTCAGTATCTCTGTGAAGAATTGTTACGGTACTCTTGCACTGGCTCCTTGATTAACTCTAACGCTATTCTAACAAGGATTGAGTGAAGGATCGTTGAAGTATTGTTGTCTTGAATCAGTGAAATGTTGTCATGAAGTTATCAATCACTTCATGAAGCATTATGTTAGGAACCTAACATTGAATAAGTGAATAAACTTAAATTTATGCAATCACCTACTCAGTTAATAATGCTACAGTACTGTAGCACTGTGTCTTGTTAATGTCACTACATTACGCCAGCACTGACTCAGAAAATATCGGTACAGTACGCTAGCGCACAGTGTCACTACATTACACTAACACAAACACAGTGTCACTACTTTACACTAGCACAAACACGGAGTCACAACATTATGTGACAGTGCGCCATTCCGCCATTCGCTTCTTCCACCACAGCCACCATTATAGCGTTAGTCATGGTGAAGAAATATATATTTATTATATTTTCCACTGAAGATGTCGTTACTGTCCAATGTAAGTTATGTGGTTATACTGGTCAACTTCCCAACCTTACACAGCGTTGAATCTACAGGTCATGTTGACATAGAGTGAAGGTGTAAAGTGTCAGTTACGCGAATGATGGAGTGTTCGGTGAAGTTGACAACTTAGTAATGGTACATTCATACACTCGTATGCAAGTCAATGATGTTTGAACTGCTGTTGACCATTTCATATGTTTAATAAGGTGACACACATTCCGACAGCACGGATACAGTCATAGGTACAAGTTGACACAGCAAATCATTAGGTACTTGAATAGTAGGTGGCAACATCAGACATATTTCATGTAGCATATAAATACAATGGGCGATATAAGTCAAGCATTCAATGTTCTGGTGGGCTATCGCCTCATACTTCAACTGACTGAACGCGTCAGTGAAAATGAATATGTAAACATCAATAATGGTTCACTGATCGAACCTTTTCTTGGCTAAGTTTTCTTAAGTTGTACATTCATCGAAAGTTCATAGCAACCATGTTCAACCACAGTAGTGGGTTTTATATAATAGGAAGATCTCTGCATCATCGTCCGATAATAAGAGTTGTTTTCTGTTCTCTTGACAATGATCCGTTGTGGTAACGGGAATTCAAAATGGCTACCTCCTTGAGTTTCACTCACCCAGGAGCATAAATGATGAGCCGCAATTAATTCAAAATCTGAACATAAATGTTCTCAATGGG
This sequence comes from Oreohelix idahoensis, assembly GCA_024509875.1. Lineage (NCBI taxonomy): Eukaryota > Metazoa > Mollusca > Gastropoda > Stylommatophora > Oreohelicidae > Oreohelix > Oreohelix idahoensis. Next base: position 274,122 of record JAMPIV010010981.1, read on the forward strand.
TTTCCATCCAGTTCTGAAATCTATAAGGTTGCTTCATGAAAATACCTTAGAGCTGTTGGATAACCTGTCATCTTCATCAGCATTCAAACAATCATAGCTGTACGAAGATAAGCTTGCCATCTAAGCCTAGCAAAACAGAGTTCATCAAAACAAAGGGTCTGGTATTACCTTGATTTAGGAATAAACACAATATAGGACATTAGGAGAATCTCTGACCATATGATCTTGCAGAGACACTATCTCCTTCCTAAAAATCATTCACAGAGATCACTTTTCAACATCCCTAAAGGACCAGCCCAGAAAACACACCGCCATGACATCAGGCAGTTTTCGTCGACACTCTCGACGCATGCGTAGAAAAGCCTATTCACCCCTCAGCGTCAGACCGAGAAATAGGCTGACATAAAAATACAAAAATATACGATATAAAACCGAATCTTCTTAAATAGACACGGAATACATATATGTCCGGGCCATAAACATTCTAAGCCAGACCAATTTGTTTTCTGGCCATAACAAATGAGAAATGACATAGACCTAGCATTCATACGCTAGATCGATATTCAAGAGAGATCACCCATACAACAAAAGTATAAATTAATCATGGGTAGTCTAACTTTGACCGAGAGAGCAATTCTTTTCATATCAAATAGTCATACTGTTTCCTACGTTCCTACCTACAGTAATCCGTGCGTCGCATAATTCCATACAAAAGAATATGTGCGCAACACATGGTCTAAAAATAGAACACCAACCAGGCCGCTGGCGGAACACCAGCCAATCCATGGAGAGGTACACCAAATCGGCCCGGATGTTAACCGGGCAAAGGCTTAGCCTTTTAACATTCTTTGCGTCATTTCCATCACAAGACGCCAAGAGAGAACAGGTCGCCAAACCAGAGTTGAAATCTACAGTTGCCTTGGACATAACGCCCACGAACTGTCTGGGTGTTCGGTGGAATTAAAGTTTGTTCCACATTAGCGTTTTATGTTGCCTGATGCACTAAGTCTGATGCTGAAAGGGCTGTAAGCAACCAATAATTACAACCCCTATTAAACGATCCTGCCGACGACGCCACTTGTGACAGGGGCTAGGGTGATTGAGGAGAACTTGTATCGAAGTGCCTTCCTCGCACCCAAGACCCACGCCCTAAGAAAATGTAATTCAGATGGACCTTGAAGCTTGAGATGGAAGGGGGGGGGGGGGGGGGGTTGGCTTTTGCAATGTTGCATCTACTTCAAGACTTTTGAAGTAGTCGCCATGGATTTTACGCTGCTGGAAAGAGACGCACGAAGCTACGAAAATGTACTTCTTATAACTGAAGTGATTAGCAAGTTTGCCGTTGCCGTCCCAACCAGGGGCCAAAAAGCAACTACCGTGGCCCGAGCGTTGGTAGTAAAGTGGTTTTTATATTTGAGTGTTCCACAGAGGATCCATTCTGATAAGGGCAGAAATTTTGAATCAGCTATAATCTCAGAGCTGTGCTAAGTATATGGCATCGAGAAAAGTAACAACATACAATCCTCTTGGCAATGGCCAGTGTGAGCGGTTTAACAGAACATTGCATGATCTCTTGAGGCTATTGTCCACCAATAAGAAACGGAGATGGTCTCACCATCTGGCAGAGGTTCTTGCAGTCAGTCTACAACGCTATGCCTCATACATCCACGGGTTACCCCCTATACTACCTTTTGTTTGTGAGGGAGCCAAAAATGCCCATCGATTTCATAGTGGGCCATTCATCGGGTGAAGAAGAACTAGCAACGGTTGACCAATGGCTCCAAGGGCACATTACCAGGCTACGAGAAACGCACATAAGGGTAGAGGTACGGTTACAGAAGTCGGGTACAGCAAGGAAAGAGATGTGACAAGTTGTCACGTTCTATTCCCCTGCAGGTGAGAGAATCGGTGAGAAAGAAACTGCACTGTGCTGAGAGGTCTAAAATGCGTGACATGTGGTCAGAAGAGGAGTAAATTGTTGTTCGTGCTCCCACAATGACAGGAGATCCATATGTCATCCAACGGACAGATGGATCGAGTACGATCATTAGAGTCACTGGCAATGAATTGAAACGAAGTGAAGATACGATCTGAAAGAGTACGACTGAGGAGCCAGAGGTAGTGCTGTTGTCGAGATGACAACAAAACCAGGCGGGGAATATGTGACAACGCCATTCACCATTCTCTTCTTCCGCCACGGCCGCCACTGTAGCGTTAGTCATGATGTAAATATAGAACATCAACCAGTCCGCTGACGGAACCCCAGCCTATCCGTGGAGAGGTACACCAAAACTGCCCGGATGTTATCCGCGCAAAGTACGTTTTAGCAATAACTCAGAGCAGAATGTTAGACAGGCCTGGGTGCCCAAGTCTCAACTTTTCTAAAATAAAGTTCGTTCATTCTTTCGTTAATTCATTCATTTAATAGGGGTCGTCTATTTGTGACGTCTCGCAATTTTTGTCATTTTTACCCTCACCCCTCTCCTTGTCACATTTTGTCACAAAAACCCAGACCCCTTTTATGTGACGTCACAAATCTCAGACACCCTCCCTCCCTTTTTTATCCTTGTAATTTTTGCAATATTGAAAAAAGAACAGAAACAACGTCATCGAATGTCAGTTAATTAACTATTCATCATCATCATCACCTTTCTGCTCCCAATGGAGCATATGCTATATGCTTTTTCTGTGTCCAGTGTCATCAGCTTCAAGTGTGTCCATATCTTCTTCATCCCCTTCATGTCTGTCTCGTTGTCTTCTCCATGAGTTCGTTGATCTACCCATGCCCTGCTTACCCTATTTATTTCGGAACAAGGACTGCCTGGTAAATCTATGAGCATGTTCGCTCAGTGCGTGTCCTATCCATCTTCTGTGTATTCTTCTCATGTCTTGTTCTTCTGGCACTTGTCTGGTTTTGTGTCATCAGCTCTACATTAGTGATCTTGTCATACCAATACAATCCTTCTATTTTAGGCAAGCACTCATTTATGAGAGCGTCTGTGGTTAGAGCGCAGCCCTCTCGCGGGTTGAAAATACGGTGGTGTTGCGCTACAGTCAACCCAGCTGCAAATGGATGCATGGCTCTGCTCTTGGGTTAGAAAAAGCAAAGGCAGTCAGGAGGAAAACTGGTTACCCCTACCTCTCCGAGCTCAACTTAGTATCTGAAGTCTCTACCACTTCAATCTCCTGCGGCAGTATCTGCTATGAGACTACCTTTTATTTTAACCCATTTATAAAAGTCTGAAGCTTTTTGGTTGTCGTTTTTGTTGTTCTCCATGTTCAGAGCCATACAATAGGATTTTTTTTTAAATAAAAAGTTTTGCCTCGTTTGTCAAGGCGTGCCTCATTCAACCCAGACACACGATACATCGGTTATATTAGGGCGCTAGTCCAAATATAAAAGACACTTTGGTCTGACTTGATAATTGAAGGAAAGGGCTTGACTTCTTTTGATCTCCATTTATTTCCCAATCCACTGAAAGCTTCTCTAGCCTTCTGTATTATGACATCATTATCTGTTCCTCCAACTGTCTATATTGTAGCCTAGGTATATGTAAGATTCTACATCGTTATAGTCATGTTTCTTCAAGTGTAATTTTGTTATCGTTTCCTGCATTTATTCTCATTATCTTTGTTTTTTACCTGTTTGTTTTCAGATCACTAGCTGTGACCTCTCATCAAATATTTGCATTTTGCCTTGTATCTGATTAAAGTTATGTACAGAAGTGCCAGTTTGTCGGCATTGCTAACAGCGTTAAATAGTGCAGACAAAATAATCTTTTAAGTAAAATAGTACTTCATTAATCAGGCTTTTACAACACGTTTCCCTTTAATGTGCTGCATCCCAGCACGAGACAGGTTCCAACCTTTGCCGTACTCAAGTAAATAAATTTGCGTTTAATCCCCCCACCCACACTAATACAAATTTACACACACTGATAGTAAACTTTATTACACCTGTTGGTTCAACTTGCTAAACGTTTATGCCTTTGATCTTCTCAGGTTGCTGTCGTGAACGTGTTATTGTTTTTTTTTTAAATCTAATTTTACACAGCACAGTTTGTTTAGAATTAATAGAATGCATTTTTTAAAAGATGTATATTACGTTATTTAAAAAAGAAAATTTAACTATTGAAGATAAAAGTAAGAATATCATTTATGAAAGAAGCGAGTATGTGCTCGCATATTTTGTGTAACATTACATTTTTCAACACCCCTTTCCCTTCGACTTAGTAATTGTATGTTTATGGTCGTCGTTAAATGGTATATCGGGTTCTCTTATTCTAGATCGAGTTTTAATTATTGATGTCAAACACGGGACTCTGTATGTAGTCCTGAACGTTTGAATGACTTTCAGTTTTCCATATTAATGTTTGCTAAGTTAAAATATTGTTTTCACAGTTTGATATTTGCATTAATTACAGAAATATTCGTGTATCGTTATCTCCGTTTGTAGGGAACAATTTTAGCTACTGAAAATAAATGTTTTGTTGTTGAAATTTCGTTTTGTGAACAAACGAAGAGTTGCCTTCCATAATGAGGTCCCTAACACAAACTACATCTTACTAGTTAAGATGACATATGTAATAAGTCCATATATGGATGTTGAAAGATAACATATCAGAAGAATAACAGTGGAACAGAATCGCACGAATTTTGTTCTTGTGATAAAGCGAAATTTGTGCTTGTCTTTTTGTTTATTATATTTCACGTTTTTTTATATGGATTGGCAAACTCGTGAACCTACGACACACACGTACACACACACACGTACACACACACACACACACACACACACACACACACACACACACACACACACACACACACACACACACACACACACACACACACACACACACACACACACACACACACACACACACACACAAAGTAGTTCACATTGTACATCAGGGAAAATACAAAATGTAGGGTTGCTAACTTTTCTTGTCTGATGTGATGGAGCCAATGTAATGTAAAATTCGTTGCTTTGGGACAGTCCAAACTTGTTCCTTGCGTCGAAAAAACACGACGCTAAATAACTACAGAGATTTATCATTTAAGAATGAAACTGTTGAATTAATAATAATAAATTCCAGTATATCGCTGCTAGAGGGCGCCTCAGTAACCAGAGCTATAAACATACATGATATCACGACATCTGCTCTAATTCTTAATACGTGCTGCCCCATAAGTGTATGAAGGTAAGAATCATTTAAATGATATTTTTTAAAATCAAATATGAAAACAGGCAGATGCATTATTCTTATATTTTTTTAAATATAATGAGTGGAGGAAGCGTTAAGACAATGTAGAAAAAAATTGCATTTTAAATTAATGTTTCTTAGGTGATCTGATTGTTTGTTTCCCTGCAAAGCGAGAGGGGAAAATTACATCCATTGAATAGAGTAAAGAAAATAAAAAATAAATAAAATTCTTTTTGAAACGTTAGAAATATTTAAAATAACTTTGTTCAAAATCAACATAATGCGTTCCAAACAAGATCTGCAGTCTTCACAACGGCCTGCAACCACTGAAAGGTTAAGATGTTGGTTTCCCGTTTTCCCCGTAATATTTTTTTTGGTTTTGTTTTATTTTATTTAAATTTTGTTGTTGATGGGTAGATGGGTATATTTTCTCGTTGTCAATAAATAACTGTGACTTTGAACTGACTGATACAATTATATATATATATATATATATATATATATATATATATATATATATATATATATATATATATATATATATATATATATATATATATATATATATAAAACAGCAGTAATCTAATTTTCAAAGCAAAACAAAAGTTCCGTTAAATAAATATCATCCTTGTGATATACTACTTTGCGAGTAACTATATTCATAAATACTTGTAGATATACATTTCAGAATAATGGAAGCCTATATTATCTATTACATATGGGTAATTTCCGCTGATTTTATGGCGCTTTTCTCGTCTCTGAAGTAATTCCTTGATATCGCTATACAGCTTTCACCGCCATCTGGAGACAAAAAATAAGAAGAAAAAAAAAGATATAATTAATAACATGAACTTAAATGACAAGACAGACAAAGTAACGAACTGACAGAAACACATTTAGTGGTAACAACATAACTGTTTACAAATAAAACTCTTATAAGATACTACATTTTCTCTTACACAATAAGTTAGTAAGCTTTTTCTTTATGTTGTTATTATTATTACTTCTGTCTATTTGTTAATACTTGTACTTACTTACTTAGTCGTTCCCCTTCTACCGTGAGGTGTAGAGGTTTGGAAGAGAGAGCGCCAGACTATCCTATTGGCTGTCTTCCTCCTGGCCTGGTTCCATTCTAGTCCTCGGTCCTTCAAAGATTGTCTAATGTTGTCCTCCCAGCGGACTCTGGGTCGTCCTGGGGGTCTGGATCCCTGGCTCTTTGTTTCCCATGCTTGTCTTGGTACCGACCTTCTCCCATTCTGCAGACATGGCCAAACCATCTTAGTTGGGACTGTTCTACTTGGGTCTGCAGGAGGTGGGATTTTAGGCCTTGACGTATCGTCTGGTTGCGGACCATGTCTCTTCTTGTTACTTCAACCACCTTCCTCAGATACCTCATTTCTGAGGTTTGCTATTTATTAATACGAAGTTTATTATTGAAGTCATAAGGAATCAGCCCACGTTCTTCGGACACGCCATGGGAAGAACTACGTTGGAATATATTGTGACGCCTAGAAAGGTTGAAAGAAAGCGAGATACAGGATGACAAAAAGAGACGATAATCGACAGTCTGTCATTGTGACATAACAAGAAGTCAACAACGTAATTGCTAACTTGCACTGGCGACAGGAAGTTGTGTAGAGACATGATCACCTAGCCAGTAACACGGTCCATCAAGAATTATAACTATTACTAGACAGTAGCGGTAGAAACCTGGGCGCTTCTAATTTCTGTGTGCAGCAATTTCATAATAGTTTTAATAACAGTTTTTCTTACAAGTTATGATTAAGTTTTTATTATGAGGCTTCATTGAATTAAAAACGTCCATAAAAACATCCATTATCTTTAATGCACAGCCTTTCAGCGAATACGCACCTCGTCCTGTGTCATCCATTACTTTTCTTTCCACTTCTACTCATCTTTCCATGCCTATATATAGAATGTTCTATTCCATTTTGTTGGATCTGCCTCAATTTATTTTACCCCGGAGAATCCAGAATAAGCACTGCCTGATTTTGGTGTTAACTGATGTTTTTGTCAGTGTATATCTTATTCGATCTCAGCATATTGTATATCTTATTAGATCTCAGCATATTGTATATCTTATTCGATCTCAGCATATTGTATATCTTATTCGATCTCAGTGTCGTGAGAAATTCTAATCCACATATATAAATTAAAACGTAAATGTAAAGCCTAACAAATAACTTCAATAAAAGGAAAGAAGAATGGTAAAGAACAGTGCTGTCACAATGACTGTACTCGAAATCCCCCTTGTTTTCTACTTCGTCTGCAAATTGTAACGTTTCACGTTGATAGTAAAAGCCTACTGCTTCAATACCCGCTTTCTACGATAAAACGTGTACTGCCTTTCTAAGAAAAACCTTGATATACGCAGCTGACCTAGATTTAAAATTCCATTCATGTCATTTTATACACTACGTTACCATAAACGAAGGACAGATGGACTAAAGATAGAAAGAAAGGGAGGGGCTGAAAGCCGGAACGCAGGCAATACTACCACAGTCGCGCGATACACAATTGCTGCCATCACGCGTGTAAGGCCACATGCACTAGCTTTTTTCAAATCGACAGTGATAAACAACACTACCCATACGAGAGTTAGTTTTTAAAAACCTGAAAATTCTTATTAGGAAATATGACATTATACTGGTTTACGTTTGAAAACATTACAGTACCCAGACACCACATCGTATTCGAAGTGAACAGGAGGTAGTAGAAAATGCATATTTTGAACGCAGCCCCTTAGCCCCATTAAATTTATATATTTGGGTTCCTTAGGACTTGCTGACAAATAATATGTAAAACGTTACGCAAATAGTCTAGGAATTACCAAATTATAGCCAAAAGAAATAGTGAGGGATGTCAGACAACACCCAAATCAGAATCGCTCAGTGGCAGATTTTCACCCCACCATTGTACGGGAAATGGGTCTCCATGTTAAATCCGATTTGATTGGAGCGCAATAAATGTAAGGCTAAACACGATTAGTCGGGCTATAAATACTATCTTCTGTTGTCAGGGGAAACGGGAGTAGGAGTACTTTTTTTTCAAACGATTGGGTAAACATGGCACGATTGGTTAGACCCGCGAATATAGTCAATCAGAGGCGTCAGGTCACCACCACATGTTCAACAAATAAACTTACTACAGAACCAGTGCGTTGAGCGCCAGTGCATATTTTTCTAAATAAAAGCCTGGGACATCGGCAGATCGAAATTGTGCTATATTCAGTGCCAGTCAACGTAATTCTGTATTATTTCCATGAATTGTGGTAAGCTTGAAATATTTGATATCTTTTTAATGAAAATTGAATGTAAATTGATAATTTATGTCTGTATATATGTGTGGTTCAGTAGCGAACATGAGGTGAAGCCTATATAGTGCTCCAACCTGAACAGAAGGTGTCGGAGGAAAGTAAAACTACATGGAATTGCCAAACAGTACACTGACACCTATCTTATCGACTAGAAAGAAATAATGCTGGAATTGCAGAGGCGTAGTAACCATTAGGGAGGAATATACTGGTGTAAATTATTTCAGATGAAGCTGACAGTTGGCCTACCGCTCTGAACTCAGTGTTTGTTATGTATTGTGCTCAGTGTAGAAATAGAGTATAAATTAGTTCTGAAGTAGGAGGTACAACCTTCTTGTTTCAGGGACTGTGGTCCTAAAGTTATTGAGCAGCACCTGGTCAGAGCTTTGCTGAATCCAGAGGCGGACAGCATACTCCTTGGTCCATATAGTAAACTGTGAGGTGTCTCCAGAACACAGGGGAGCAATCGAGCAGAGGAGTCTTTTCCTGCCGCCATCACGAAAGATAAGCCTATGTGGCCAGCGGAGCTCAACATTATGTAACCCCATCTTAAACTGACATTGTATAAAAATAAGAGGGGAAATTAATTGTTTTAATGAACGGAACTGAGAACATCTCCAATACTAGTTCCAACTGAAACAAACACTTGAAGTCATGATGACAAATAACAACATAGCTTGAAAAAACAAAACCAGTATTACCTCATATTACTACTACACAACTGACACACATAGGATAATATTAATAAAATATGTCACTACAAGATTCATATTGATAAATTCTGTACATATAACTTGTAATTAAAATTGATTGTGATTCCTGGTTCACTTTGTATTTGAATCAGGACACATATATATTAGTGACAGTAATTAATACATATTTATATTTGAAAATTTACCAGTGCCTCATTTAAGATAGTCTTATAGAGTGTTAAATGTGTGTGAGTGTCACAGTGTTGTCACGTGTGGTGGAATAAATTAAATTGTTTATCTGTCTGTTGTTGTTGTGACTTACACTTCATCATATACATACCCTAGACATTCAACGTAGTCATCACAATATTCCAGAATAATTCTGACTGAGGTATAAATATGTGGTAGCAAGTAAGGTCATCTGTAATACACTACCCTTATTAGATACAGATACCTTCACAGCTGATCTCAGTCAGTACACTAAGTCCCCTATAAATATTTATAATATCCCACTTTACCACATACATTGGGGTCTCGCTCCAGGGATATTGAACTTTCTCCTGTTATAGATATTGGGAATAAAATGAATTAAAAGGTATCCTTGGGTGGAAATAAATAAGGTTGAGCTCTCAGTGCCTGTAGTGTCCTTAGATAATTATTGAAAGATTGAATTGCTTACAATTGCATGTTAGACAATGGCCGACTTGGCAAAATTTCGATCTGCTGCTGTACAGACTGCGAAAGAGTTAGGAATGGACGGGCAAATTATGATTGCTTATGTCACTGCTGAATGTGACAAATATATTGAACGGGAAGAAAGAAGATTAGAAAAAGAGGCCAAAAGAAAGTTAGAGGCTGAAAAAGAAATTAAGAGGTTGCAGATTGAGGCTGACAAAGAGGCTAAAGCATTGGAAGCCGAGGAAAGAAGACAGGCTGCCGAAAGGGAAGACAAGCGATTAGCTGCAGAAAGGGAAGCAGAAGATAAAAGATTACAAAGGGAACACGAGTTACGACTAAGGGAGTTTGAGTTTCAAGGCCATGCTCCTGAAAATGGTGCCAGTCCCTTTGCCTCTGATGCCACTGCTAGTCAGGGAGCCTCTACCTCAGCTATGAACTTTCATTTAGATCATTTTGTTGAGAAAGACGATGATATTGAGAGCTATCTAAATAGATATGAACTATTAGCTACCACATATGGGTTAGAGAGAGAAAGGTGGAGCTTAAAGTTATCTCAAGGTCTTCGTGGGGCAGCTTATGAAGTTTTTGCCAAAATGAGCAGAGGTGATCAGGAAAATTATGACATGTTAAAGCAGGCTCTTTTGTTAAGATATGAAAAGAACGCAGAATTTTATAGGAAAAAATTTAGGAATGCTAAACTACTGTCAGGTGAAACCTATCACCAGTTCTCTGCACGGTTAGAGGCATACTTGGAGAAATGGACTTCTCTGGGGAAAACCCAAGATCTTAAGGAAATGGTCCTTATAGAACAATTAAGAGAGTCCATGGCTCCAGACATGAGAAAGTTTCTCATGGAACAAGGTGCAGAGAGGCTGGGTGAGTTGCTAAATGTTGCTGAAAGGTATCAAGCGGCTCAAGCAGAGGTAACAGGTAATAAAAAGAAACAGGTGGATAATTTTAGGGCACCACAGAACTTTAATAAATTTGATCCTAGAGATCAAAACAAAGGTAAGCACCAATTTGATAGGCCACGGTATGACAATAAAAATAAAACCCCACAATTCGATGAAAGGAAATATGATGAAAGAAAATCTTTCAACCAAGGAAAAAGGTGGTGTAAAAATTGTAAGATGAACAATCATGACACTGACCATTGTAGAAGGAAACCTCCTCATTGTGCTGCTATGACATCTGGGAAAAAGGAAAAAAAGGTCAAACCTGCAGAACTACAGGAACCATACCATCCCCCAGTGTGTGAAGATGTCATCTGTAATGGTGTCACTATAAGGTGTTTATATGATACCGGTTTAGATTACGATTCCGTAGTGAGTTCTCACCTGGTGCAGACCGATCAATACACCACAGAAACAGTGGAGATTCAAACTGCAACCAAGGATGTAGCTACCATGACACTTCCCGTCGCCCGGATAAAGGTGAAAACGCGATATGTGGAAGGAATCATAAAAGCAGCAGTGATAAATGAGCCAATCTACACTCTGATATTGGGGTGTAGATATGTCTTCTTGGGGAATCCCAAGAGACCTGTGATATTGGCAACAGTGCAGACCAGATCACAGACTAAAAAGGAGGAGGATAATCCAATAAATACTCATCCAGATGAGATGAGGAAGGCACAGGCGGAGGACAAAACCCTCAAGCCGTGTTTCAAGAAGTTGCCCAAATCTCATACACCTCCAGGCAAGGGAGAATTTTATATGAAGAACAAACTGATTTATAGGAAGGCTGGATCTGAATCCAATGGTCACGGACAGCTGGTCCTTCCCACTTCATATAGGACTAAAGTGTTGGAACTAGGGCATGCGATTCCCTTCAGTGGTCATATGGGGATCAGCGCAACAGGACAGCGTATAGCTTGTCACTATTTCTGGCCAGGAATAACTGAAGATATCAAACGATATGTAAAATCCTGTCCAGAGTGCCAACGAGTAGCACCTAAACATTGGACTGCACCAGCAACTCTGGGGGAAATGCCCATAGTGGGAACACCCTTTGAGAGAGTTGCCGTGGATCTTGTGGGACCCCTCACCCGAACCAAGAGAAGGAACAGCTACATTCTGACTCTGGTGGACACTTGTTCTATGTGGGGAGAGGCGATAGCCCTGTCATCGATTGATTCTAAACATGTGGCAGAGGCATTGCTCACAATTTTCACAAGGTTAGGTTTTCCCAATCAAATCTTGACTGATAATGGCTCTCAGTTCAAGGGGAAACTAACAGAAGAAGTTTTCAGGATCTTCCAGGCCAAACACTTCCATTGTAGTGTGTACCACCCCCAAGGGAACGGCCAAGTGGAAAGATTTAATGGCACGTTGATGTCGATCCTGAGAAAGTTGGCACACGAAAAACCAGATACGTGGGACCAGTACCTGCACGCCGCCCTCTTTGCTTATCGGGAGGTACCCCATAGTTCAACCGGTATGGCCCCGGCAACATTATTGTTTGGAAGGCCAATAAAAGGTCCACTGGAAGCTCTGTTAAGAACGTGGACTGATGAAAAGGCAGAGGAAAATATTACATCCTCATACCAATATGTGAATGAGCTGACCACTCGTTTAAAAACTGGCTGGAAACTTGCCAATGAAAATTTGAAACAAGCCAGGAAGAAACATGCTGCCTATTATAACAGGAAGGCGAAAGACAGAGATTTGGCTGTGGGAGAGAAGGTACTGCTTCTTCTCCCCGGTAGTCAGAATAAGTTACAGATTGGATGGCAAGGTCCATATACAGTTCTAGAGAAGGTGTCTAGAACAAATTATAAGATAGATAAGAAGGGGAAAGAAAAAATCTATCATGTGAATCTGCTGAAGAAATATTTGGAAAGAGAACATCAGGAAGAGACACACTTGTTGACCTTGTCCATCGCCATGGAGATGAAAAAGGAACCACTTTCATCATTTGAATATCCATTACACCCCTGTGAGACAGCGGCACAGGTGAAAATCAGTACACATTTAACGAAAACTCAGAAAGAGAGAGTGCAACAGGTTCTAGATACTCATACAGAGGTGTTAACAGACCGACCTGGGCATACAAACTTATTGGAATATGATATGAAACTGATAGACCCCACACCTGTCTGTATGAAACCATATTCGATTCCTTTTGCTAAGGAGAAAGCTTTGAAGGAAGAGATAGACTATTTGTTGAAGGAAGGAATTATTTCACACAGTGAATCTTCGTATAGTTCCGGTGTTGTACTCCTAAGGAAGCCCTCTGGAGAACATAGACTATGTATAGATTACAGGAGACTGAATGCTATTACAGAAGGACAGGTGGATCCATTGCCGGATACAAATCAGTTGTTTGCCAGACTAAATAAAGCTAAATATTTCTCAAAAGTGGATCTGAGTAAAGGATACTATCAGATTCCAGTAAAGCCTGAGGTTAGACCATACCTAGCTTTTAGTACCTCAGAAGGACACTATGAGTTTAATAGATTGCCATTTGGATTGAAGAATGCGCCTAGTGTCTTCTCTAGAATGATGAGAAAATTATTGGACCCTCTGAATAATCCATGTATCACAAATTTCATGGATGATATCCTTATAGCAACAGAAACATTTGAGGAACACATTGACTCTCTGAACATGCTGTTTAATCGACTTAAAGAAGCGAATTTAACAGCCCGACCAACCAAATGTTGCGTTGGATGTAAAGAATTAGAATTCTTGGGACACACAGTTTATCAGGGAAACATGACCCCTGACCCAAAGAATTTAGAGAAACTAAAGAAAGCCCCGAGACCACAAACCAAGAAAGACGTGAGATCCTTTGTCTCATTATGTGGTTTTTACCAAAAGTATATCAAAAACTTTAATTCCATATGTGCACCGTTAACTGATTTGACACGTAAGGGAAATCCAGATCGAATTACATGGACACCACAATGTGAAATGGCTTACCAGGAATTGAAGGAAAAGGTCACAAGCAAACCTATTTTGAAATTACCTGACTTAAGTCAAGAATTCATTGTAAGGACGGATGCCAGTAATATTGGGTTAGGTGCAACTCTGCTACAGAGATCAGATGCATTGGATGGGGAATTAAGCCCAGTGGCATATGCTTGCAGAAAGTTGAATAAAGCTGAAACCAACTACTCAACTAGCGAAAAAGAATGTCTTGCAGTAATATGGGCGATAAAGAAATTCAATATTTATCTGTATGGGAAGGCATTTAAGTTGCAAACGGACCACAAACCCTTGTCGTTTCTAGCGCAGGCTAGACATGAAAACTCTAGATTACTCCGTTGGTCCTTATTAATGCAGCCATTTGAGTTTCATCATCTCATCTCATCTCAGCCCGTAACCCGTCATGGGTCGTAGGGGTGCCATGGTGTAAGCATCAGCAGACAGGGTCCTCCACTGCTCTCTATCCTCAGCAATGCGTACAAGTGTGGAAAAACCGTGTCCTGCCCATTCTTTGATGTTATCAGCCCAGGATTTTCTCTGCCTTCCTCTTCTCCGTTTACCTTCGACTGTTCCCTGAAGGATCGTTTTCGAAAGGGAGTCATGACAAGTTACATGCCCAAACCAGGCAAGCTTTCGACGTTTCACTATTGACAAAAGTGGTTCTTGGTGGCCTGCATAGGTGTTTATCTTCTCTCTAACATAGACATTTGTTTTGTGCTCTTTATAGCAAATGCGCAAAATTCTTCTATAACATTTATGCTCGAAAGCCTGAATCCTTCGCTCCGTATCTGCAGTGAGTGTCCAGCCCTCACACCCATACAAGAGAATAGATAATACAAGTGATTTGTATAATTTGATCTTCACAGGAAAACTGATGTTACTTTTCCATATCACATTCAACCTTGTCATGGCAGCTGAGGCCATCTCAAGTCTTGTCTTGATTTCTTTAATTGATCTTCCATCACTACATATAGTGGACCCGAGATATTTAAAGGTGTTAACTTCTTCTAACGTTTGCCCATTTAACGTAATGTTGGTCGGAACATGTTTCTTATGGCTATTCACCAATATCTTGCTTTTTTCTATATTAATTTCCATCCCATACGTTCTTGTTACTTTCTCCAGTTTAGAGGTAAGGTCTTGAAGTTCTGATTCTGATCCAGCTATCAGATCAATATCATCAGCAAAACGTAGGTTGCACAGAGGTCGGCCTCCAATCGATATGGTTGATTTATAATCGTAGAGAGCCTCCTGCATAATATGTTCTAGATATATATTAAAGAGCACTGGTGACAGGATACATCCTTGGCGAACTCTCACAGTTGTTTTGAAAAATTCTCCAATGTCGTTGCTTACAAAAACAGTTTAGCATAGAGTATATAAGTGGAAAAACAAATCTGGGAGCGGATTTTTTAAGCCGCCACCCGTGTGATGAGAATCACCCTAAACTCCAGGAAAAATAATAAATTTCTCTATGTGTATATAGAATTATAGACTGACATATAACGTCTGTTTTAAGTTGGGAGGATTTGTCGTGAGAAATTCTAATCCACATATATAAATTAAAACGTAAATGTAAAGCCTAACAAATAACTTCAATAAAAGGAAAGAAGAATGGTAAAGAACAGTGCTGTCACAATGACTGTACTCGAAATCCCCCTTGTTTTCTACTTCGTCTGCAAATTGTAACGTTTCACGTTGATAGTAAAAGCCTACTGCTTCAATACCCGCTTTCTACGATAAAACGTGTACTGCCTTTCTAAGAAAAACCTTGAGATACGCAGCTGACCTAGATTTAAAATTCCATTCATGTCATTTTATACACTACGTTACCATAAACGAAGGACAGATGGACTAAAGATAGAAAGAAAGGGAGGGGCTGAAAGCCGGAACGCAGGCAATACTACCACAGTCGCGCGATACACAATTGCTGCCATCACGCGTGTAAGGCCACATGCACTAGCTTTTTTCAAATCGACAGTGATAAACAACACTACCCATACGAGAGTTAGTTTTTAAAAACCTGAAAATTCTTATTTGGAAATATGACATTATACTGGTTTACGTTTGAAAACATTACAGTACCCAGACACCACATCGTATTCGAAGTGAACAGGAGGTAGTAGAAAATGCATATTTTGAACGCAGCCCCTTAGCCCCATTAAATTTATATATTTGGGTTCCTTAGGACTTGCTGACAAATAATATGTAAAACGTTACGCAAATAGTCTAGGAATTACCAAATTATAGCCAAAAGAAATAGTGAGGGATGTCAGACAACACCCAAATCAGAATCGCTCAGTGGCAGATTTTCACCCCACCATTGTACGGGAAATGGGTCTCCATGTTGAATCCGATTTGATTGGAGCGCAATAAATGTAAGGCTAAACACGATTAGTCGGGCTATAAATACTATCTTCTGTTGTCAGGGGAAACGGGAGTAGGAGTACTTTTTTTCAAACGATTGGGTAAACATGGCACGATTGGTTAGACCCGCGAATATAGTCAATCAGAGGCGTCAGGTCACCACCACATGTTCAAATAAACTTACTACAGAACCAGTGCGTTGAGCGCCAGTGCATATTTTTCTAAATAAAAGCCTGGGACATCGGCAGATCGAAATTGTGCTATATTCAGTGCCAGTCAACGTAATTCTGTATTATTTCCATGAATTGTGGTAAGCTTGAAATATTTGATATCTTTTTAATGAAAATTGAATGTAAATTGATAATTTATGTCTGTATATATGTGTGGTTCAGTAGCGAACATGAGGTGAAGCCTATATAGTGCTCCAACCTGAACAGAAGGTGTCGGAGGAAAGTAAAACTACATGGAATTGCCAAACAGTACACTGACACCTATCTTATCGACTAGAAAGAAATAATGCTGGAATTGCAGAGGCGTAGTAACCATTAGGGAGGAATATACTGGTGTAAATTATTTCAGATGAAGCTGACAGTTGGCCTACCGCTCTGAACTCAGTGTTTGTTATGTATTGTGCTCAGTGTAGAAATAGAGTATAAATTAGTTCTGAAGTAGGAGGTACAACCTTCTTGTTTCAGGGACTGTGGTCCTAAAGTTATTGAGCAGCACCTGGTCAGAGCTTTGCTGAATCCAGAGGCGGACAGCATACTCCTTGGTCCATATAGTAAACTGTGAGGTGTCTCCAGAACACAGGGGAGCAATCGAGCAGAGGAGTCTTTTCCTGCCGCCATCACGAAAGATAAGCCTATGTGGCCAGCGGAGCTCAACATTATGTAACCCCATCTTAAACTGACATTGTATAAAAATAAGAGGGGAAATTAATTGTTTTAATGAACGGAACTGAGAACATCTCCAATACTAGTTCCAACTGAAACAAACACTTGAAGTCATGATGACAAATAACAACATAGCTTGAAAAAACAAAACCAGTATTACCTCATATTACTACTACACAACTGACACACATAGGATAATATTAATAAAATATGTCACTACAAGATTCATATTGATAAATTCTGTACATATAACTTGTAATTAAAATTGATTGTGATTCCTGGTTCACTTTGTATTTGAATCAGGACACATATATATTAGTGACAGTAATTAATACATATTTATATTTGAAAATTTACCAGTGCCTCATCACAATATTCCAGAATAATTCTGACTGAGGTATAAATATGTGGTAGCAAGTAAGGTCATCTGTAATACACTACCCTTATTAGATACAGATACCTTCACAGCTGATCTCAGTCAGTACACTAAGTCCCCTATAAATATTTATAATATCCCACTTTACCACACTCAGCATACTGTATATCTTATTCGATCTCAGCATATTGTATATCTTATTAGATCTCAGCATATTGTGTATCTTATTCGATCTCAGCATATTGTATATCTTATTCGATCTCAGCATATTGTATATCCAATTCCCTTCTCCAGTTTTTGGTGTGCCTGTATGTCTTTTACCCTGGGAATACCAGAACAAGCGCTGTTTTATTTTTCTGTTAACTTGTTTTATTTTTCTGTTAACTTGTTTTATTTTCTGTTAACTTGTTTTATTTTGTAAGTGTATACCTTATCCGAACCCAGCATAGTCTATATCGAGTTCCATTCTCCATTTTTTGCCTGCCTGTTTCTTTTTTACCCTGGGTATTCCAGAACTAACACTGCCTTATTTAGCTATCAACTGCTTTTTTCAGTGTGTATGCTATCCTACCCCAGCATAGTATATTCTCACATCTTGGTCCACTGGTGCATATCTGGCTGGTTCTTTCTGTAGAAAGATCCAACTCCTCTACTCATGGATTTGTTTTTTTTTCTCGCGAGTTTTTTTTTTCTTGTTCTAACTCGAAATGTTCAGCAAAAAGTCAGTAACTCAAGTACAAAAAAATAACATGATATGCAAGCTACCACCACCACCACACGCTACCACCACCACCACACGCACTGTAGCCACTTGTTGTTGGTGGAATAAGAAGAATAATTCATACAATTGTTATTGTTATTGTTGAACAGAATCGACATCATTGCACTCCGGGCAAACCCATAGCTGCTCAGTCTCCTTCAGTACACGTCAATGAGTGTGAATGCTAACTGTTCCTGTAGCTCGCTGGTGCATCCTCTCATACGTCCATCTCTGCTAGCCTGACGTTTGATGCCAAATTCCAACAGTCTTAACCTTGATGATTCATATATTGTAGTGTCATTCTCTAACAGGCGATCACTAATTGTTCTCAGTATCTCCCCCTTATCCATATCCAGTGTCCCCACTGTTGGTGCTAGTCTGTCAGCTCTCACATTACCGAAAAACGTGACATAATCGCTTTGACCGCCTTTGGGCATACAGCGTACTAAAGGAAATAAAGTTCAGCACACAAATTATGCGTTCTAACTTAAATTTTACAGCAGTCCTATTGTATGGCTCTGTGACATATAGAATATCAAAAATTAAAACCAAGAAGTTAGGCTTTCATCAATGCGCTCTTGATAGAATTGTAGGATTGAAATAAACACTAAGATTCCCCCTTGTCGAGCTGATGGAAAGAGCCATATACCAATAGAACATCATTTCACCATGTCACATGACTTGTCCTTTTTGTATCTCATGGAGTATGGAACCACCACTAGTGCTGGTCCCCTGGGGGGAAGCCTGGGCCAGAACATTAATGTGCTCTTGTACCTGTGGTTTTTGTAACAATTTCTTTTACGTGACGAGATTGCCAGCTCCAGTCACAACCTAATACAAGTATTAGTTGTCTCTTACGACTTGCGTTTCTTTCTTTCTTTCTTTCTTTCTTTCTTTCTTTCTTTCTTTCTTTCTTTCTTTCTTTCTTTCTTTCTTTCTTTCTTTTTTCTTTCTTTCTTTCTTTCTTTTTTCTTTTTTCTTTCTTTCTTTCTTTCTTTCTTTCTTTCTTTCTTTCTTTCTTTCTTTCTTTCTTTCTTTCTTTCTTTCTTTCTTTCTTTCTTTCTTTCTTTCTTTTTCTTTCTTTCTTTCTTTTTTTCTTTCTTTCTTTTTTTCTTTCTTTTTCTTTCTTTCTTTCTTTCTTTTTTTTTCTTTCTTTCTTTCTTTCTTTCTTTCTTTCTTTCTTTCTTTCTTTCTTTCTTTTTCTTTCTTTTTTTCTTTCTTTCTTTCTTTCTTTTTCTTTCTTTCTTTCTTTCTTTCTTTCTTTCTTTTTTCTTTCTTTCTTTTTTCTTTCTTTCTTTCTTTTTTCTTTCTTTCTTTCTTTCTTTCTTTTTTTCTTTTTTCTTTCTTTTTTTCTTTTTTCTTTCTTTCTTTCTTTCTTTCTTTTTTTCTTTCTCTCTTTCTTTTTTCTTTCTTTTCTTTTTTCTTTCTTTCTTTCTTTCTTTTCTTTTCTTTCTTTCTTTCTTTCTTTCTTCTTTCTTTCTTTCTTTCTTTCTTTCTTTCTTTTTTCTTTCTTTCTTTCTTTCTTTCTTTCTTTTTCTTTCTTTCTTTCTTTCTTTCTTTCTTTCTTTCTTTCTTTCTTTCTTTCTTTCTTTCTTTCTTCAGAGATCCCCCGCAAACTGCACGCGATGGAGCAAGAAGTGAGAAAATAAACTGCATTTAGAACGAAGCACTTACTGAACAAATAAAGCAATGCACCAATTTCACAAGCTATGAATCACAGACTAGGCAAAGAAAGCAAGCAATGCACTAGTTAAACAATACGGAAGCAGTAATTATTACAAACACACAAAACAAAACAGCCATTAATCATACCGAACAAACAAGACTAAGTAAGCACATCTTGGATGAGACTAAATAAAACGAAGAACACAATAACAATACAAACTTAAAATACTGATCAAAGGATAAGGAAACTTAACAGTCACAAAAATATTACTAATAACACAGACCAGATGAATAGTTAAACACACAAAAGACAACAATAACACAATTAAAAACCAATACCAAAACAGACTAAGTAAAAGGACGGAACAAAAAAAAATTAAACCCACATAACAAAGAAACGGAAGAGGAACTCAAAGATAATTAAATACATAGATCACTTTAAAAAAATTACGACACAGTAAATAATGGACTAGGTGAAAGAAAAAAAAACAATTGGACACACATTTTAAAACATGCTATCTTAACACACAGAAGAGAGAACTAACTAAACACATCACAAAAGAAAAACAAATTAAAACACAATAAAAGACCAACTAAACACAATGAATGGAGAATAAATCAATAAAAACAGAGCCAAGACCTACATAAATGCATGCGTAGAACTACCAGTCAATTTGTGACGTTGGAAAGAAAAAAAAGTCGCCGATGGTAAATTGTATTGTTAATTCAGCGTTATTCATCATTTTCCAATTACAGTAACACATATATTATGTATTTGCTGTTAGTTGTAGAGTACTGCGCGCAGCCAGATCAGAATTTTATGGGAAAAAAGGCGCAGGGTTACACTAAATTAAGGAATACCCAGATATGACCACAACCAGTCCCTCATTAATACTCTTTAGCTCACCCTGGAAGATAAGTTTTTAACACATTTATGTTAATCCTTCCTGTTTTGTGTCATTCGTTAAAGGTCTTTCCATGTATTGTTTAATCCCTTTCATGAATGTGTTCTTTTAACTTTCCCGTGTGTTTTTTGATCTTTCCCTGCATCTTTTATCCAAGGGAATTCCAGAATATTGTGTGTCTTATCCAAAACCAGCTTATTTTCCTCAACTCTTGTTCCATTGGTATTTGTTTGGCTCTTTATATAGCCAAAAGGATAAAGGGTAAACCTTCCCAGAAGTTGCTCTGCTACCAATTCATGAGGCTGGGTCGACCCCGGGAGCCGTTTGCGGTCTAAACAAAATCCCACCTCAACTGGGGATCGAACCATGGACCACCGAGCTAGGAAGCCAGTGCACTAACCACTGCGCCACCGAGGCTCCCTATTCAATGCGAAATGGACGTCAGTGTTGGCAAGGATCCATTTAAAGTTGTTGTTTTAGTTTTCTTAAAACTTCTTTTAAGTACAGTCGTCCTCGATTTATGCGGATTTTGTATGTGCAATTTCGTGAATATACAAGAGACCAAATTTCCAGGCTGCTCGTTGTATGCGCAAAAAATGCGCTCTTATGCGATTCCCTCGTGGTGTGCAAAAAGACTGGACTCACCACACTTGCAGCTTTCCAGCTATAGTGTGCGTGCCACCACGTGGCGCACATCCACGTTTCACACTAGAATTGTCGTGCTGCAGGGCTGCCCACTCTGTGGGAATGGACACACATTTGTGGGAGAAAACAATGGAACGTGGGAAGTGATGTAGTGTACAAGAGAATGGTATTGGCGTACAAGAAAGTATTTAGCGAAAGTATTTATGGGAATTGGATACTGTTTTATGGGAATTCGGTACAGCTTTATGGAAATTTGATACTGTTTTGTGGGAATTTTTTACTGCTTTATGGGAATTTGATACTGTTTTATGGCAATTTCATACTGTTTTATGGGAATTTTATACTGCTTTATGGAAATTTTTGGGTGCATACGTCTGAATTCTGAGATTACTAAAAGGTATCACTATCCCTCCTCAACCATTTATTCTCGCAGTGGGCAGCCTGTTGTTGGGATCTGTGCAGTTGTGCGGTACAGATATATCATCTACCTTTCTTTTTTAATGCCACTGCTTTCATATTTTCATATAATTGTTTATTGTGGCTTCTAAACGTCATGTGAGCTCTGGTACTACTTATGGAGCAGTAAATAACCGCAACATGACCTCTCTAACTTTAGAAACGAAGTTATACAATACATTTTATACTGGCTGAAACAATTAACAACCTGCTGACAAAATACGACATCAGAGTAAATCTGCAGTGGATACCAGGGCACACAGACATACCAGGCAATGATAAAGCAGACAGATTAGCAAAACTCGGAGCCAGCATGGTTCAAACAAACACTCCAGCAAACATGCAGACAGCTAAACAAATACTCCAAAACAACTTCAAAGAGGAATGGCTGAACTGATGAGCAAAAGGGTCTACTGGACGTGCCTTGTATAAAGAAATGGCCCATCCCAACACAAATGACAACATAAATAACCTACGACGTAAGGAGCAGAGCACAATCTTCCAACTAAGAACAGAACACACCAGACTCAACAAGCACTTAAACAAATTAAACCCCACACATGAGCCTAATTGCCACAACTGTACCCATCCGTATCAGACAGTTCAGCATGGGCTGCTCACTTGCCCAGGACTCTCCACAGAAAGACGACAGCTATTGCCGGACTCCCCAACAATCACAAACACTCTATATCGCACCACTCAACAGCTGCAGAAAGTAAAAAGGTAAAGGATCCCGTTACATGCCCATTGAGGCATATTGGGAATATGGTGTTAGGCCCATATTTTCTTGACCATCGGCACACTAGGGGTGATGTGGTCAGCATCATGCCGGCCGCCTTAACCTTCCCAGAAGTTGCTTTGGTACCCAATTGGGCTGTGTCGACGCAGGAACCGTTTGTGGCCTAAAAAAATCCCACATCATCTGGAGATCGAACCTTAGACCACTGAGCTAGGAAGCCAGTGCACTAACCACTATGCTACCGCGGCTCCCTACAGCTACAGAACAACATGTAAATTCTTCAGCTTGGCATTGACCCCTAAAGAGCGACGAACTCAGCAGCCCTAGTTAATCAACAGCAACAACAATACATTTTATAATGCGCTGATGCTGGTGCAGGGTCAGCGACCTTTGGGCGTGTATTCAACCTGGGCGAGTCAACAATACGGAATACCAAGAAACAATGTGACTAAGTTCATTCATTATACTCTGCCAAGATGATCATGAACATAAGAAACCCCCAGCGGAGAAGATGGCGAAAATGTAATGGCCCTATACTGAACACGAAACGAAGAAGAATTGCCCCTAATTGTAACAGTTCAACCTGATTTAGATATGTCTCCCTCAATTTGATCATTCGCTCCATGTTTCTGTTAATATTCATGCTCATTTCTGATGTACTAAACTAGTAACATGATTTCAATTTAGCTAAGATGCATTTGAGACATTGTATTTTAACTGTGTACAATTAATTCGCTTTCCTGTATGTTAATACATTTGACCTTTGCGTTTTCAATTTACGTGAAGTTTTACCAGAACAGAACGCTCGTGCGTAAATCGAGGGACGAATGTATGGGATTTTACCTAACAAAAACAATATAGTTAAAACAATTTTTAAAAATACGAAACAACTCAAACAGTCCTATATTATAACAAATCAAGTATAATATTTATAAATATCATAATAACTGATGCAAAATATTGATACATCCCATAACAAGTGAAATGCTGATAACTTACTTAACAACTCATATACAGCCATGATAAATAAAAAAAAAACAAAAAAAAAAAACTAAGAAGTCGTTAAATTGCGTATTAACAAATGTACTTTGCTGATAAACTGTTTAACAGCAAAATAAACAGGTTCGTGGTTAGACAGGTAAAGGTGCTCCCATAGCAGATACTGCCGTAGAAGATTGAACTGTTAGAGACTTCCCAATACTAGGTTCAGCTTCGAGAGGAGGGGTGACCATTTCCCTCCTTCGCTGCCTTTGCCGTTACTAATTCAAGAGCAGAGTTAGATATTTATTTACAGCCAAGTAGACTGGACTGTGACGTTGCCGTCTTTCGAACTCGGTGCCTTTGCTGTGAGAGGCCGGAGCTCTAACCACTCTTCCAATCGCACGCACCGTGGGCAGATGGTATGTGAGATATTTGCTTATTTAACTGGAACACTGCTATATTTGTTAAGTAAGTACTTCGTTCCTTGTTTAACTGGAACATTGTTATATTTGTTTAGTCAGTACATCATTGCTTGTTTACTGGAACAATACTATACTTGTTTAGTCGGTACTTCGTTGCTTGTTTAACGGGCCGACTGCTATATTTGTTTAGTTGCTTGTTTAACTGGAACATTGCTTTATTTGTTTAGTCAGTACTTCGTTGCTAGTTTAACTAGAACATTGATATATTTGTTTAGTCAGTACTTCATTGCAGGTTTAACTGGAGCATTGCTGTATGTTTAGTCAGTAAGTGGAAAGCGATTGTTAACTATCGGATCTGGAGACGTACGAGTATCTGCATAATGGGAAATGACATAAGGCAAACGTTAGAAATAACCAACATAACGAAAAGAGATAGGGTGGGGTGTCAATTGTAGGTAAATCTCACACTTCTGCTCGCAGATTTTAGCACAAAATCTCTTAACTCTAAACAAAAATAAGATATGTACAGTATTTTAAAACTGTATAAAGCAATGGCTAAGTTGTTACATGTGTACTGTAAACATGTTTTGATAATAACCATGCACTTTAATATGTTAATGTAAGCTGGCTCAGTATCGATCTGGATACATGTTCCGCCAAGCAGTAAATTGCTTCAGGTCTACCCACACCATTAGGGTATTACCTGGACAAGTCTTATATATACGTTATAGAAGCTGGCGCACAGAATGGGTGGGGAATGAGGACGTATCGAGAACAAATAAGACAGATGAACACATGGAAACTCACAACACTAAATTAGACATACTGTAAATATTCAAGGAAAAATAAACCAAGCAACAGAATTCTGATGTAAATTAATCACTACAAATACTTTACGTTGTAAATAACTTTATGATGTAAATGTCACACAAAGTTGACAATGAAATTACAATAAATACACTAATTATAACAGGAAATTATGTTTTAAAGAGAAAACGTTTCCGAAATGGTGGAAGAGTGGAGGTAAAATGCTGTTCTCCGCTCCTCCCACTTCTTCAACAACAAAAAAAAGAGGCAGTGTCTTCCAACGTCTTTAGCCTCATTATGAAGACACTAAGAGAGGCCTGTCGGCCAATATCCGACCTTTGCCGACTGACATCATTATCATCATCATCATTTACCTTCTCGTTCCTAAAGAAACAAGAAACTACAAATGTAGTCATCTCCCCTGTAGGAAGCTTGCATCAGAAATATTTAAGTGTTCTCGGAGTGATTATTGTCACGGATTGTCTCCTCTTAGTTGTGCAGTAGTGGTCCACCAGAGACCAACACTCAAAAGTATCTAATATGGGTCTTCAAAGGTGTCTACCTTCGCACAAGATTACTCTTCACAGAGTTGTAGATAGAAGGATAATGATGCTTCCATCTCAAGCAAGTTTTTACATGCTGTTTTCAGAAGTCAAGAACAATGCTGCATATAGTAGACCACTATTTACTTATATCTGATCCGTCGCATTTTGTGAAGAATTAAGCAAAGGTTTTAGCCAGTTTAAGCCACCAGCTGGTGTAAACCCAGCGAAATTTTTTTATAAGTATTTGCTATATGTCTAGATGAATATATATATATATATATATATATATATATATATATATATATATATATATATATATATATATATATATATATATATATATATATATATATAGATATATATATATATATATATATATATATATATATATATATATATGCTCATACGTTTGCTTTCATACCTATAATAACTGAATCAACAATGATTGTTTAATTTTTTTTAATGTAACAAATTTAAAAATCAATTAGTTTTTAACAGGTTAAAATAACGATGGAATGATGGTGAATTTTAGATGTCTATAAAAAAAATGCCTTTACTGAGACAGGGGCTGAGGATTTATAAAAATTTTTCTCCTTTTGCTGTTTCCTTTAATAAGATCTTAGCTGGTCTAAGTCAGTCCTGCAGGCTGGTTTCGTCAATTCTTTTGTGATGACGGCACTTCTTCACACAACTCGTCCAATGTAGGTTGTTAATAATGAATCCTTGCTTTTGACTCACAACTAGTGGTGTAGAAACTTTAGTCTTGCAGCTTTGTACATCGAACTTTAGGAAAAAATAAAAGAACGAATGCCTCTGCTTTGAACATTTGTGGGCTGCAAATTAACAGGCGCATTGTCTCGCTTTCCACCCACCAATGTTAGCCTCTCTCAATAATAATTCTCCCTGAGTACACACAGTCTAACTCGGGGAATATGATTAGAAAGCACCGTTATTCTTCTGGTCACTTAAATGGGGAAAATGTGTCTGGACAGCGCGAGGGCAATGGCTTGCCTGAATTACAATTAACAAGGTATATATATCTCACAAAATGATATTTTACACTTTAGGCACATGTGATGTAACCATCACTTCTCACTGCCCCATTCTGAGTCTGGGGTCACCTCTGCTGACGGTTTTCTGTATGACTAGCAAGACGCAATCGCCAGCGATGACGTTGCGATGCTGTCTGATTTGTGTCTCCGATTCCGCTAGATTACATTTCCATTTCTCAGTTCAAATCCCAGATTGTACTTTTAGACCAACTTGCCAATGAAAGTCTATTCCAGCTCTCAAATTAAACCAATGGTAAGCTCTTTAGAATTATGTGGGTCTGGGTGTTAGATCATTTCTTTTCCCCACGTGTTTTAAAAATATCAAATTTAAAATTAAACGCGTGACCTCTTCCACATATGTCGTAATACTTCCGATTACACTTTTATGCAAAATCACAAACACATCGGTGAACTCATTTCGTGACTAATACCTTCCGCCCATATTGTCTCCTCTGACCTGTTATCTGTAAAATTGATACAAAGATGGTCCAGCGGAAACGATTACATATATCACCCGTGTTTGAGTACATTCCTTAGAAGGATTTCTTAGGCAGCCAATTTGGCTTCCTGTACATCGATCTTTCGCAACCACCTTGTGTCAACCCAGATCGTCTCTATCAAAGGTGGCTAGACGATTTGAGTGATACAAGTATTAACCGCTGACCTGTCTAATTAGCCTTGTTTTATTATCATTCACCTGGCGCAACGTAAACAAGTCTAGGGAGTGGTCAGAGCAAAAATGTAAGAGCATAAAATATGCCAAATAATAGGACGATGAAGGAGAGAGAAGGGCGAAAAAGCACATGCACAAAACGTTTTGTGACAATTATTTCTGTAAGCAATTTGTTGTACATTATGAGGTTGCCAACCTCATACAAAATTGACATAATACATTTTCATCCAATTAAAAATTTGACAAACATATGCGCTCGTGCATCTTAGTTCCTGGGTCACTGTGGAGAGAAAGGAAGAAAAAGACTACTGCTAAAAAAAAAAAAAGTCATAAAAGGCATCTAACATATTTATTTTTTGTTTAATTTGCTGTTAAGGTTTGACTGAATGTAGAAGCTTGCTGTGTATATAATATAGTTCAATTACTGAGCCACAGGTGAACGCTGCAAAGGCTTATGGGATACCTTAGAAGTACGTGTCAAATTTAAAAACAATGAATGAAATATTAGAAAAAAAAATTCATTTTTTTCCACTTGTTTAAAATACGATTATTATCAGTCAGACCCGTGGTGGCATTTAGTTTTTTATTGTTATTTTACCGCATTAAGAATGAATAGTTATATTACCCAACATGAATACACATTGATTTATTTCATTCATTAAATGCACACTTAATATTATAGCGTGAACAGCTCTTTGCTGAAAAACCTCTTCTCTTGGAAGAGTCAAATATCTTGAATCAACAAAATGTACACCCGTGTTAGAGCAAAAAATAGTAACACTGTGCCTTACCACGCATGGCGTAGGAAGCGGTTTAGGAGAGTTGGGTATAGTGCCTGCTACTTCATCATATTGAAACTTCAGGCCAAAAAACTCAACAACAACAACAACATCAAAAACAACAACATCATCATCAACAACAACAACTTCGACAAGTGAGCCAAAGCAAATAAATGTTATTTTTATACTCAGCCATCCAAGACGGAAATAGAGTCATGGTACAAACTAATGAAAGTCAAAAAGAGTCTAGTCTACTGACTCACTGTTGTGATTCTACGAAAATCCCCAGACTGAGCACATGAATGTTCAAACAAAGAGATTCCAGACTTTGATACGTAGGTGCATGAGTAGAACAGGAAAGTGTACAAAATCGTGAACGGACGCACAGCCAATTTAGCACTCCAATTTATTTATTTATTTACCACTAGTGTAAAAGCCCGTCATAAGACGGGAATTAAATTCAAAAGCACCAGTACCTAACGGCAATTTTACATATTCAAAAGTATTTTTTTTTAAATAACTTTGCATCACCACAGTTCTATAAATATTTTTGTGCACACCGTCATTTGCGCACTTTTATTTGTCGAGTGTTACTATTTTCGGGAGTGTACATATAAGGGAAACGATACAATTAATGTCTAACTTTCAACCAAAGTTGCATCCCTTAGCGTTACTGACAGAAAAAGCTGATATTTTATTTATATTGATGATTGACAGAGTTCATGTTTCCTTCATTATTTATTTACGGTAAGAGAGGCAGAGGGCGACTGTCAAAATGGAGGAGGGAACTGAAGAAAGAAATAAAAGAGATAATGAAGACATGAAAACAAGTTCAAACTGGTGGTACATGTTAGGGAGGTTTCACGTTAATTTACTGAAGGCCTATGCTTCTCAGAAAAGTGAAGAGCATCGACTAAATGAATTAATAAACAATATTTACACCACAAGTAAAGGGAAAAATAGGCCGGCCAAAAGCAATCTGACGGGTAACTGTGGAAGCTGAGATGCAAAGCTTGAACCAGAGCTGGGGCGTCGCACGTAGTATGGCTACAGACCGAGCAAAGCGGAGACAGTTTGTTGCTGTGCTACAAGACGCCGCGAGGCTGGATGGTCATTGATGGCTTTGTCGGTCAGCAACCAAGGACCAAAGAAAAAAAGAAATAAGAAAGACATCGACGAGGAAAGTGATCTAGTTGTCACACGAAAGTTTTAAATAAAGATCTATCAATAGTCGGAAACAAACGCCAGTTTAAGCCCAACCCAGCGGATGTCATCAACAAGTGCATTGTTCATGGGCAGGCTTCAAAAGGCTTTCACCCGAGTGGTGGGGGATTGAGGAACGGGAGAAAGATAGACTAATTAAAGACACATTAGGTCATTAAAACCTGTCAAACGTGCACTATATAACTTATAATGTATGGTGCTTGCAACTTCATCATGTAAAACACGTTGTTATAGAAACCACTATTGCAAGAGAACATGAAAGCTTTGGTGATGGCTTCATGCAATGACCAGCTATAGTAGTGGTCCTATTGTCCACGAGGAGAAGGAAAAGAAATGAATAAGTAGAACTAACCAACTTTCATCATCATCATCATCATCATCATCATCATCATCATCATCATCATCATCCTTCTTTGCACTCCTTATGGAGCATAGACACACTACCGTAGCTCGTCCTCTCGCAGGAAGTCTGCACCACGTAGTCACGTGATCTTGCTGTGGTGGTGTCTGGGGTGATTAGTTTAACATGATAAGCTTGCCAAACTCTTGCCCAACCTCACATTAGTTGCCTTGTACGACATGCCTCAGCGTGCAGTGGTCCTATTATTTTGTTTTCTTTTCGCAGACACCTCGGGGAAGAAGACGCGTCACTAACCAACTTTATTATTTGGTTTGGTTTTAAGGACAATCTACATTGTACACGACCAGCTCCATCAGTGCTCCGATCTCTTCCTTTAGATCACACACGGACAACTCCATCAGTGCTCCGATCTCTTCCTTTAGATCACACACGGACTACTCCATCAGTGCTCCGATCTCTTCCTTTAGATCACACACGGACTACTCCATCAGTGCTCCGATCTCTTCCTTTAGATCACACACGGACAACTCCATCAGTGCTCCGATCTCTTCCTTTAGATCACACACGGACAACTCCATCAGTGCTCCGATCTCCTCCCTTAGATCACACACGGACTACTCCATCAGTGCTCCGATCTCCTCCCTTAGATCACACACGGACAACTCCATCAGTGCTCCGATCTCCTCCCTTAGATCACACACGGACTACTCCATCAGTGCTCCGATCTCCTCCCTTAGATCACACACGGACTACTCCATCAGTGCTCCGATCTCCTCCCTTAGATCACACACGGACAACTCCATCAGTGCTCCGATCTCTTCCTTTAACAAAGAGAATCTCAGCATCTATATATATGTTTGTCGTGGGTAAGTTTCTAATTTCTACATTTAGCCTAGACATCATCATCATCAGTTGATAAGATCTCTATGGTGTTGCTTGCTCCACTGTAGTGTATGGAATGTCAACTTGACCTACGCAGTGGTGTGTAGACATGGATTGAGTGTACAATGTGCGAATGATGATAAGGGTTCGTGTTGTTGACAAATGTTCTTTTCTCACACTCATGTATGACTGGAAGTCATCGACACCAACGACTGTGTACCTTTTCTAAAGTTTAATTGGACGTACACACTCGACAGCACAGATAGTGACAAATCACAGGTTGGCATAATACATCATAGTACAGTGGATAAATGGTCTTGCAATGTTATGTTACATGGGCACTCATGTAGATTAATATTATAATGGACTGTCAGTAGCCAAGCCCTCAGCATCGCCCATACATATAAATCATCTGACTTCACTGACTGAGCACGTCAGCTTATAAACAATATTTCAGATGGCTTCTAAACCTAATCTCGTTTAGCGACGATTCTTCAACATAATGTTCAGCACATATTTTTTTCATATAATAATATTGAACCGCTGATAAAGGGTTCTCATGTGTAGCAGTGATCTCTGGACTAAACAAGCGATAATACGGGCATCCCCTTTTCTCTTCTTGAAAGTCACTACATGTTTGGATCCAAGATGGCTTCACTCGTGAGCTGTCACTCACGTTTGGATACAGATAATGAATCTGTCCTAAAGTTAGTCATTCATAAAACATTGCATTGCTCTGTAGATTTGATCATGAACAATTGACTGCATTCTACAGAATATAGTGCTGCTAGGAATCGAAGTCGTTTTCATCGAGTCAAATATATTCTCTTATCGAAAATGGTGGCTTCGTACGAGAGTTCATAAAAGTATCTTGGATTACCTTGGTATAAGAAATATGAAACTGCCATTCCTTGGCAATACAATACGACTAAACACTGGGGTAAAGCATACACGATAGGTCTAGACGACTATCACTTTCCCCACAAATACTGAGATCACTTTTTTCCCCGGCGACAGGCCGACATAGGAAAACACAGTCCCTATCAGGACGAAGCCAAATCACACCACACTCTAGCGACACATCCGCCGAATAGCCTTCGACCTCTCTAGAGACAACAGAACATATAGTTCGACTTAGATATGTAAAGATATACAGATATAAGACAGACTCGTCCTACTCAGACAAACAATACACATAAATTCAGGCCATAGATATTCTGAAGCAAGAACAATCTATTATTACCCAAACAACGAATAAATCGCAGTAAAATGGATTTATCCGCGGAGTTTGATCGAAAGAGCCGACACAACTTTCAAGGGAAGTAACTCAATAATGACTTTCCCTTAAGCACTATTTGCGAAAAAAAATTACCTATGTATAATATTGTAAGATATCAAAGACTGCACGTAACAGTCTTACCACACCTCCCGGGAAAAAAAAAAATGGAACATTTTTTTTTTTTTTTTTGAAATACATCTAGGAGCAACGTACAATAGGCTCACAACGCATGAATAATGCGCAGATGAAAATATCAGGAATACCTATAACGCCTAATATGAGGCTAAGTCGACTTATGGAGCGACTGGTGAGAATGTGTCTCATAAACTGAGAGAAATTATTTCTCTACAAGTATATTTTTCCAGGAAGGTGTCATCAAAGTATAATACAATTCTGGCAATTACACAATGCCTAAAAAATTCATATCATCATTTCGTATTAGATATCTTAAATTTATGAAAAAAAAAAAAAAAATCATCAAAGCACAGCGGTGTGAATAAACATCAATGAACCGCTATGTAGTGATACAATCATTATATTATTAAATTACAAATGTGTATCTATCATGATATAGAAAAGGAACTACTATAGAACTAGACATATCAAGAAGTCTAAGCCCTAATAGTTATGTGGAATCATGTGGGCATCTTGACAGAATGTCTGCCATCACATTATCTGATCCACGAATAGCTCGCACAGAGAAATGAAAAGGTTGAAGAGCAATTGCATATCGAGTAGACCTCGAGCTCTTCAAATTCTTACTCTGTATAGCAGTAAGAGCTTTTTGGTCGGTTTCTACTATGAAATGTGCGCCTAGAAGGAATCTCTGTAGTTTGAGGATCGACCAAACCATAGCTAATAGCTCACGGTCTAAAACCGAATAATTCCTTTCTGCCGCATTAAGTTTTCTGGAAATATACATTACAGGATGCAGAGTTCCAGAGTACTCTTGCATTAGTGCCGCTCCAATCCCAGTGGATGAAGCGTCACTACGAAGAACGAATGTCTTATCTTTAGTGGGTAGCACTAAAATAGGTGGTGTTGAAAACAGTGTTTTAATCTTATCCAGAGAGCATTGGCATTCCTGAGACCAGTGGACCACATTAGGCGAACCTTTCTTTAGAAGTGTTGAGAGAGGTGCCATGATAGAGGATAGATTCTGAATGAATCTGCCATAAAATTGAATAAGACCTAACAGACTTCTCACCTGTTTTTTTAGTCTTAGGGATTGAGATGTTAAGTATCTTACTAGTATTATGGTCCTCTGTCTTTAGGAAACCATGACCAACTCGGTGGCCTAGGAAAGAAATTTCGCTAAAACCAATATAGGCTTTAGAGGGTTTCGCTGTCAGGTTGTGCTCACGCAAAGTAGACAGCAATTCATCTAACCCTGAATAGTGATCTTCCCAAGTATCGCTGAAAAGACAGATGTCGTCTAGATATGCAATGACATCTGACCGATAAGATAGGATTCGGCGCATCATGCGTACGAACGTAGCTGGTGCGTTCATAAGACCGAAAGGCATAAAATTCCATTGGAACAAACCTCTAGGTGTTGAAAAAGCCGTGAGAGGTTTGGCGCGTTCAGATAAAGGAACTTGCCAATATCCTTTAGACAAATCAAGTTTAGTGAAAAAATGAGATTTGGAGAGTCGAGTAAGTAGCTCTTCCAGTAAAGGCATAGGTTCGGCATCGAACTTCGTTACTTGATTCAATTTTCGATAGTCAACGCAAAGACGTATGTTATTGTCTTTTTTTTTACGCACAATAACCATCGGCGAAGAATATGCAGAGGTGGATGGTTCGATTATTTTCAAATCTATCATCTCATCCAACTCTTTCTCGACCTGTGCGTAAAAATGTATAGGTATAGGATAAGGTCTAACCCTAATAGGAGTATGGTCAGTTAGAACAATGTCATGTTGAATGACATTCGTTTGTCCAGGGATGTCAGTGAGTACATCCTGAAATGTTTGCAACATAGTTGAAACTTGTCGCTGTTCTCCTAGAGACAAATCAGGAGAGACAGTAACGTTCTTCCATGATTCACTGGAATGAAGTGGGATCATTGGAAGAGGAAGATTTACATCTGAAAAACTTGTTTCCTCATCCTGTATCACGGACAGTGATGAGTAATGACCATGTTGTACTGGAGAATTGTCCTTTGCTTGGAAAATGGGTTGCAAATAATCCGGACGTTCATGGAATTCAGTAAGCATATTGATGTGGAAGGTTTTATGCTTCCCATCAATATGAAACACATGTTGTACTGGAGAATGGAGAGGAAATCTTCCATTTTTGGAGAATTTAAAATGGAAGAGGGATCTTTTGACAATGTTGTAATCACTGTTCAAACAAGTGATCGGAATGATGACGTTTCATGTCAATTCAAATGGGGAATTGTCCGTTCAGTTTGAAAAAATTTGCAAATAATCCGGACGTTCATGGAATTCAGTAAGCATATTGATGTGGAAGGTTTTATGCTTCCCATCAATATCGACAATATAGTCGACATCGGAAATTTTCGATATTATATCGTACGGACCTTTCCAAGAAATAAGTAATCTGTTTTCCCTACAAGGTAGTAATACAAATGCTTTGTCACCAGGACAAAGTTGTCGTAAGCATCTCTTCTTATTGGCAAATTGCCTTGCCTTCTGTTTCGCAAATTCAGAAGAAGAAGTTGCTAATTTGCATGCTTCGATAATTTTTTGTCTCAACGCGATGACATATTCGTAGGATGACTTTGTGTCATCGTCAATATTGTCAGATGTTATGAGATCGTGAAGCAACGACATAGGGCCACGCGGACGCGCGCCAAAGACGAGTTCAAAGGGAGAAAATCCCGTATGTTCATTGGGTACCTCTCTGTAAGCGAAGAGGGCCGCAGGTAAAACTCTGTCCCAGTCTTGAGGATGATCCTCAGTTATCTTCCCCAGTAAGTTTTTTAAGTGTTCTATTAAGGCGTTCGACCATACCATTAGACATTGGATGGTAGATACTACTTAAAGATCTATCTATCTGCAGAGTAGACATTACTTGAGACATGGTATCTGATATTAGTTGGGTGCCATGGTCTGACAATATCTCTCCGGGGAACCCCAGACGAGAAAATATAAGCCAAAGAGCATCTGCAATATCAGCAGTAGTAATGCTCTTCAGAGGAATAGCCTCTGGCCAACGTGTGCACATATCAACACACGTCAAGATAAACTGATGTCCTCTGGCAGACTTGATCTTAAATGGACCAATAATGTCTATGGCCATTTTTTGAAACGGCCGAATAGGAATGTCCGCCGCCTGAATGGGTGCAGCATGCCGTGGACCTTTGGATTTAACTTCCTGACATACTTTACAAGATCGACAATAAATCCGTATGTCCTGGTTTACCAATGGCCAAAAGAAAGCCGCAAGGACTCTTGACTTAGTACGGGAAAAACCCATGTGTCCAGCACACTGAGAGTCGTGAGCGTGCTGCAAAATTTTAACTCTCAAATTCTTGGGAACCAGGATTTGAGAATGACTTGACGTAATGGAGTCTTGAACCATACGTACAAGTACGCCATTCTTCTTTGTAATCCACGATTTACGACTTGTGTCTTTATTCGGATCACCTTTAGTTGCAAGAATGAAGAATTTCTTCAGAGTGGGATCATCTTCTTGCTGTTTTATAAACGAGTCACGAGAAATTACCAAGGGATTATCTTGGTTATGCACTTCATTATCTTCAATAGATGAAGTTTGAGGCATATTAAGAGCCTGAGCTCTAGTGACTACAGCGTTAGCAATCTGCATGTTTTGCCTTTCCCACGTGGAAATTTGTTGCGGAGTGCATTCCTTGACTCCATGAATGCGACCGATGATGAGGTCAGCGATCGGATTCGGAAGAAGACATGCGTGTACATCTCCTGTAAAGAAAGGAGTAGCAATCCTAATGATAGCAGTAGAGTATTTCTCTAATGTGCCGCCAAATGTTACACATTTGACTACTTGTCCAGTGGCACGGGAAGGATCTACGAGTGACTGCCTAACACCAATTGTGGTGCATCCCGAATCAAATAGCACAGAGACTGGATTGTTATTCACTAAACCCTTATGTAAGACAAGAGAACCTCTTCCATCATGCGCGACTGATGCCGGAAGAGCAGGAAGAGGATGGCCACAGCTTAAAGTAGACACTGTGGTTGGCTCAAATAACGTTTTGCATTGGGGGCACTGAGATGCTCTCCCAAAATCAAAAGCGGCACATGCCATATTACTAGCATCATTATTATCTTTACTCTGTTCATAGGCTTCATGGGACTCTTGTTGTACAGAGTTTGCCTGAAAATGTGGTTTATGTCTTTTGTTTTGAGATCTACCTCGGTTATTATCACCTCTGTAGTTATTGTTACCTCTATTGTAACCCCTATTTGGGTTTGAGTCATAGTTCCCTTGGTTACCATTATCATATTCATTATAATGAGTATCTCTGTAATTATGATCTTGTTGACTCCAAGACGGATAACCCTGATAGTTTCTATAATTACTTCCTCTACGGAAATTCCTATAATTATGACCACCCCTGTGTCGAGAGCTATCAGGTCGTCTCCAGTTCTTTGAAGAAGAACCCTGAAATGATTGGTTACCTTGGTTTTGATAACTATTATGGTTACCTTTTTTATCAAATCTGTTTTGAGGTCCCTGAAATCTGTGTGAATAATTGGGATTGTATGGTGTTGCTGAAGCAACTGGCATACTCTCCTTAATCTTAGTGTTGCCAAAAGTCACGTCGGGGTGTGCAGTGACATATTGGGAACAATATTCTTCCATTTCTTTTAGAGATTTGGGTTTACGCTCATGTATAAATTCAAGGAAAGGTTTGTTCACACATGACATAATCTTATCTCTGAGCAACAAATCCATAAGTCCTTCATACGTTTTTTTTTCTGTTTTGGAAAGCTCAATCCAACGATCAACTGTGAGACGTGCCTTTG
Organism: Oreohelix idahoensis; assembly: GCA_024509875.1. Taxonomy (NCBI): domain Eukaryota; kingdom Metazoa; phylum Mollusca; class Gastropoda; order Stylommatophora; family Oreohelicidae; genus Oreohelix; species Oreohelix idahoensis. The sequence continues at coordinate 310,749 of JAMPIV010010981.1, forward strand.
CAGTGAATTCTGAGAATTCTACACCCGTCTCAGGTACCATCGTTTTAAATAAAAGGCGATAGCCTTCCTCACTTAGCTGATATTTTTTTATCAAAGCCGCCCTAATGACATCATAATTATCCTTATCTGCTTCTCCTACAAGGCATAATCTAGTCAAAGATTCACCTTTCAAGTTTTCTGATAATTGATTAGCGTATTGTGATTTATCCACATTATGTGTACGACAAGAACGTTCAAATCTATCCAGCCAGAATGTAATATCGTCACTGGACTGATTGAACGGTGGAACCTTAACCTTGTAAGTAGAAGGTTTACCATTACCACTAGATGCCTGATTAACATTACTCATACTTGTCAATCTCAATTTCTCCAACTCAATTCATGTTCTCTTATTGCTTTTTTCTCTTCAGCATCTAATCTTTTTTGTTCAGCCTCCCTGTCTAATCTTTTTTGTTCAGCTTCCCTGTCTAATCTTTTTTGTTCAGCTTCACTGTCTAATCTTTTTTGTTCAGCTTCCCTGTCTAATCTTTTTTGTTCAGCTTCACTGTCTAATCTTTTTTGTTCAGCTTCACTGTCTAATCTTTTTTGTTCAGCCGCAGCTTCTCTTTCTAATTTTTTTTTTGTTCAGCTTCAAATCTCCTTTCCTCCACCTGCATCTGCAATTTCTTTTGTTCAGCAGCAGCCTCAGCTTCTCTTTCTAATCTTTTCTCTTCCGCCATAGCTTTTCTTTCTTCTGCAGCTAATCTTTTCTCTTCTGCCATAGCTCTTCTCTCTTCTGCAGCTAATGCTTTGTCATATTGAGCAACTGCCCATTGTTCTAATTGTTGACCAGTCTTATCAAGGGCTTTCCCTTGTGTAATGAAGTATTCTAAAGTAGACATGATGTCTAACAATAATACTAATCACCTGAACCAATAATAATACCACAAGTTCTCAATGACTTGATTAATCAGTATACTATCCCAATATCTGTGGGTCACAAGCCTTTAATAAGGTCTTGTATAATAGTAATAATAATCAGGTACTGGTTTATACCATAATCCAAGTGCAGTGCACAGGCAATTGTGTCTTATGAAATATACCTATATAAAACATATGTCAACCAACAGAATACATAAAGTACAAATAGGACTGACAATACAAGAACGTTTGCAGAAATCAAAATAAATCAAATAGGGAAATCAATGAAAATAATCACTGAATCTGCAAAGAATAACAACACAAATGACGTCACAATATATGAATATAAATTGTGAATAGAACTGAAAGATAGAAAAGGTTAGACCAACAAATTACAAACAAATCAAAACAAAAACTAAAGAACAAAGAAATATTACAAAAATAACAATAATTACAGTCTTCACAGCTAACACAAAAGCAACAGTTGTCGCAGCAAATTTTCAATCAAGAAAATTGCACCTATAGAAAACGCCCACAACGGACCCTCTATGACGTGGGATATTCTGTTGTGAGGACGCCGCCCAACCTTAAACACAACCCGCTGACATAGAAACTAACATACTATACAAACAAATAACATGTAAACATAAATATATATAAATTATGTGTATGATAGTATGTGTTGCAAAATAGGCTCAGTTTTACAGTAATGGCAAAGTTATTTTTATGAAAATAAACAAACTGCCACTTTATTCAATTAAACATTCTGGCCTTAAATATTAAAGTTCATATATGGAAAACAAGAAGATCCATCGATGAAAATAGGACTTCTTAGTTCACAAATACTGTCTTCCTGTTAACATTGACAAGAATTGATCCAACTGTTCTGTGAAACTCTGTAATGTCTAATGTAAAAAATGTCAACAACGCTGACCTACATACTGCATTCACCTGACAGGTCACGTGACGAAGTGTTGACAAAGAGCAAACCAATACTGCAAGTGTGTCGTATCAGCCACAGGAAACGGTCTGGTATCGGTAATCTGTTGACTTCTGAACTTCTGCGAGGTCAAACCCAGAAAGCTGGTCCACCAGTTGATAAAGTTGATAATGTTGGATTTTTATTCCCGTTAATGATATCCACCAAAAGATAGATATAAGTGGATGGAAGCAGACATCATCATCATCATCAGTTGATAAGATCTCTATGGTGTTGTTTGCTCCACTGTAGTGTATGGAATGTCAACTTGACCTACGCAGTGGTGTGTAGACATGGATTGAGTGTACAATGTGCGAATGATGATAAGGGTTCGTGTTGTTGACAAATGTTCTTTTCTCACACTCATGTATGACTGGAAGTCATCGACACCAACGACTGTGTACCTTTTCTAAAGTTTAATTGGACGTACACACTCGACAGCACAGATAGTGACAAATCACAGGTTGGCATAATACATCATAGTACAGTGGATAACTGGTCTTGCAATGTTATGTTACATGGGCACTCATGTAGATTAATATTATAATGGACTGTCAGTAGCCAAGCCCTCAGCATCGCCCATACATATAAATCATCTGACTTCACTGACTGAGCACGTCAGCTTATAAACAATATTTCAGATGGCTTCTAAACCTAATCTCGTTTAGCGACGATTCTCCCACATAATGTTCAGCACATATTTTTTTCATATAATAATATTGAACCGCTGATAAAGGGTTCTCATGTGTAGCAGTGATCTCTGGACTAAACAAGCGATAATACGGGCATCCCCTTTTCTCTTCTTGAAAGTCACTACATGTTTGGATCCAAGATGGCTTCACTCGTGAGCTGTCACTCACGTTTGGATACAGATAATGAATCTGTCCTAAAGTTAGTCATTCATAAAACATTGCATTGCTCTGTAGATTTGATCATGAACAATTGACTGCATTCTACAGAATATAGTGCTGCTAGGAATCGAAGTCGTTTTCATCGAGTCAAATATATTCTCTTATCGAAAATGGTGGCTTCGTACGAGAGTTCATAAAAGTATCTTGGATTACCTTGGTATAAGAAATATGAAACTGCCATTCCTTGGCAATACGACTAAACACTGGGGTAAAGCATACACGATAGGTCTAGACGACTATCACTTTCCCCACAAATACTGAGATCACTTTTTCCCCGGCGACAGGCCGACATAGGAAACACAGTCCCTATCAGGACGAAGCCAAATCACACCACACTCTAGCGACACATCCGCCGAATAGCCTTCGACCTCTCTAGAGACAACAGAACATATAGTTCGACTTAGATATGTAAAGATATACAGATATAAGACAGACTCGTCCTACTCAGACAAACAATACACATAAATTCAGGCCATAGATATTCTGAAGCAAGAACAATCTATTATTACCCAAACAACGAATAAATCGCAGTAAAATGGATTTATCCGCGGAGTTTGATCGAAAGAGCCGACACAACTTTCAAGGGAAGTAACTCAATAATGACTTTCCCTTAAGCACTAAAAAATTACCTATGTATAATATTGTTAGGGAAGGCAAAGGAATCGGGGAAAAGAACTGATCACCCCACCTCTCGAAGCTAGACCTAATATAATGGTGTCTTTGGCACGTCCACTCCCCAAAGACAGTATCTGCAATGTGACTACCTTTTAAGTCTGCAAGGAAATATTAGTTGTCGTATTAGAAAAGGTGTTCGGGATATTTTTGCAGAGATAGAAATTCAGATACATGTCAGATATGAACGGACGCAAGAAATCAAGTGGTCCAAATCTGCTGTGTTGCAGTGACCACTAAGGTTTCAGGGCTAAGGAAGAAAGCAAAGAAGTACCGAAGTCCAAATTAAAAAACGTTAAAGTCAATGCTCACCCGAAATAAAATTGTTTAAAAATCGTGTTGTCCTGTATTGCATTAGCGAAAGTAAACATTTTTACATTGAAATTAACTCTGTTCTCCCAGAAATACTTGATTTATTTACAATTTTTTTGTTTAGATCGGCCTTTAAAATTAATTCTTTTCTCCCAGAAATTATTTATTTATTTTTTTAGATCTGACAGGTGTTCTTGAAAGTAAGCATTTTTACGTTTAACTCTTTTCATCCCAGAATTTTTATTTAGATCTGACAGGTGTTTGTGCCACATACCTACGTTTGTTTATTATTAAGATTACACCCACGTACCAAACGACTGTTACATTTTTTTCCACATGTAAAGTTTTAAAACAAATAGTAATCATTTACAATTTTTTTTTTAGAAAGACCGTGTAACAAATTCAAAATCACTGTAAATTTGTTGAAAATAATTTTGTAATGTAGATTCGTCTATTATAAGAATTATAAGAAAATCATATAGATGTATTTTATAGTACGTCAGTCGTGAACATGAGGAAGTCTGACCTATAACCAAGGGAAGTAACAGTCGGCCCTTGGATCTGGTTTCCCGACGTTCGGTAAAAAGGCACGTCTGCCTTCGTGTTTGGAAAAAAAAAAGGGGGGGGGGGGGGGGGGGTGGGGGGGGGGCGTGGGGTAGGAGGGGGTTAATTCTATTCGTATGTACTTGAAAATGAAGACTTACTGAATAAAAGAGGCTTTTAAATTAAATATTATGATAAAGTAATAAAGGTATGTTTGCATTAAATCTTTTTTCTTCTAGGATAACTCTTGATTTGATGTGTAATACAATAAATTATTTAAACTAACATTTATTTAAGATATGAAATTATGATTTTTGCAGTGGACAGAAAGTTTTCGAGGATTTTGGAAGCCACTAGAAAGCCTGAATTAGCAACTGTCTGCTGTTTCCTTGATTTTTTTCATCTTTCTCTCTAGTTTTTATGATTATGTATCTGTTTAGATAGTAGATGTGAAACACAAATCAAGAAGACAATAGGAATGGCCAAAGCTACATTTAACAACATGAGACAAATGCTAACACCTAAAAAATTAACCCACTAATTAAAGCTAATAATATATATACAGTATATACACACATGGAGAAGAGAACTGGAAACAGAGGTGAAAATGATGAGGAAAACATGGAAAGAACTTGAGCGGACGGCACAGGACAGGAAGACTTGGCATGTGTTTGTTGAAGGCCTATGCTCCTCGGGGAGCTAAAGGGCATTGATTGATTGATTTATATATATGTATATATACTCTTCATTATTATGTGGTGCAGAAACATGGAAAATGAACAAGCACTTGCAGGAAAGAATTGAGACCCTAGAGTTGGATATATACAGAACAATGGAGCTCATATCATGGTAGGAGAGTAGAACAAATAACGCGATCCAAGAAAATATAGGAAGTTAAAGAGAATTAAAGAAGGGGGTCAAAATTAGACTGCTAAAATATTTTGGCCATATAAAAAGACATAGCACTTTACTGAAGACCATACTGGAAGTAAAAGCTGAAGGCAAATATGCAGAGTAAGCCAGCGCTATAAGTGGGAAAACATCAAGAGATGGACAGAAGAGAGTCTAAGAGAGTGCACCATCCAGACAAGACATACTAGAATGTTGGATATTCATTACAGCGACCTCGACTCGGAGGTCGGCTGTAATTGAATATTCCAAACATCTAGTATGTCTTGTCTTGATGGTGCACTATATTAGGACTCTCTTCTGTCCATCTATTGATGTTTTCCCACTTATTAGCGCTGGCTTACTCTGCATATTTGCCTTCCAGCTTTTACTTTCCTGTTTGGTCTTCAGTTGTAAGTGCTATGTCTTCTTTATATGGCAAAATATTTTTCAGCCAGTCTATTTTGACCCCCTTTCTTTAATTCTCTTTAACTTCTTATATTTCTCTGTGATCGCGTTATTTGTTTTACTCTCCTACATGATATGGAGGCTCCATTGTTCTGTTTTGTATATATCAACCTCTTAGGGTCTCAATTCTTTCCTGCAAGTGCTTGTTCATGTTTCCATGTAATTTCTGCACACATAATAATGAGATTTTAAAATAAACATATAATAATAAATCAAGCAATCAATGCCCTTTAGCTCCCCGAGGAGCATGGCCTTCAACAAAAACACATGACAAGTCTTCCTGTCCTGTGCCGTCCGCTCAAGTTTTCATTCCATGTTTTACCTCATCATTTTCACCTCTTTTGTTTCCAGTTCTCTTCTCCATGTGTGTATATACTGTATATATATTATTAGCTTTTAACTAGTGGGTTAATTTTTAGGTTGGGGGGTTAAAAAATAGCATTTGTCTCATGTTGTTAAATGTAAGCTTTGGCCTTTTTCCTATTGTCTTCTTGATTTGTGTTTCACCATCTACTATCTAAAACAGATACATAATCAATAAAACTAGAGAGAAGATGAAAAAAACATCAAGAATTTAGCAGGACAGTTGCTAATTCAGGCTTTCTAGTGGCTTCCAAAAATCCTTAGAAAACTTTCTGGTCACTGCAAATATCATAATTTCATATCTTAAATAGAGAATGTAGTTTAAAATAATTTATTGTATTACACATCAAATCAAGAGTTATCCCTCAGAAGAAAAATGATTTAATGCAAACATACCTTTATTAATTTATCATAATATTAATTTAAAAAGCCTCTTTTATTTCAGTAAGTCTTCATTTTCAAGTACATACGTAATAAAATTATACCCCCCCCCCCCCCCCCCCCCCCCCCCCCCCCTTTTTTTTTCCAAACACGAAGGCAGGACGTGGCCTTTTTACTGAAACGTCGGGAAAACCAGATCCAAGGGCCGACTGTTACTTCCCTTGGTTATAGGTCAGATTCCTCATGTTCACGATGCTGGACGTACTATAAAATACATCTATTTGATTTTTCTTATAATTCTTATAATAGACGGAATTACATTACTAAATTATTTTCAACAAATTTTACAGATGATTTTGAATTTGTTACACGCGTCTTTCTAAAAGAAAATTGTAAAATGATTACTCTATTCTGTTTTAAAACTTTACATGTGGAAAAAAAACTGTAACAGTCTTTTTTTTTTTTGGTACGTGGGTGTAATCTTAATCAATAAACAAAAGTTTAGGTATTGTGCACAAAAACTGTCAGATTTAAATAAATATTCTGGGATGAAAAGATGTTAAACGTAAAAAATGCTTACTTTCAAGAACACCTGTCAGATCTAAAAAAATAAATAAATAATTTCTGGGAGAAAAAGAATTAATTTATAAAGGCCGATCTAAACAAAAAAATAATAAAAAAATGTTAAAAAAATCAAGTATTTCTGGGAGAACAGAGTTAATTTCTATGTAAAAATGTTTACTTTCGCTAATGCAATACAGGTGTACGTCAATGAAGGGTTTATTTTCATTTAATATCCTACATCTTCTTCCTTTTCTTTAACATAAATTATCTCTTTTTATTATCTCTGTATTTCAATTTTCCCGTATATATTTTTCATCCATTTTCGTTTTTGCGTATATTATTTTCATATAATTCGCAAACTTTACCTGTTTTTCCTTCTCTTAAACTGAGAATCGCGCTAGGACGATATTACGTAGATGTCAGGGCTGCAGGGGGCGTCAGAAGGCGTGATAAGTTCGGTTCGCTGAACATTAGGACGTAGCAAATCGTCTACATTCTCACCGAGCGCGCGAGCTTCTTCTCGGCATAAGTCCCGGTGAGGTGTGATACTTTACATCTGCACCGGTCAGTATCCAGACATTTGGCTGGAAAATCCCAAACTGACACGGCGCTCACTTGGGCCATGGTCAGCTGTAGTGTGAAAACTGCCCTGAAATGGAGTCAGGCTGTCTGGGATTTGAAACTGACACGCGTACATCGTGGTCAGTAGGTGACAGTTACGACACGCGTTAAGCGGACGTAAATGTTGGGAGTAGGGGAGATAATTTCGCTTGGCGAAATAAGTTTGGGCCCTTTGTCTGATTTTTAGATATTGGCCAAGTTTGAAACTTTAATTTCATTCTCGCTCATAGACTCCACAGTAGATAGGTCGCTCGAAAACAGAATAGCTGTTAGCGAAGATCTCAGTTTGTTTCGGCAATTTGTCGAACTTCTATATAAGAATAAGTGTTCTTAGGTCAGTTTCTTGCGCTGATTTCAAATCTGAAATCCGTTTATCTCTATCACGTCGGGTTCTTAAGATATTTGTGAATAAATATATTTTTGGGAAACCGTTATTTGCTCCGTTTCATTTTTTACTATATAACTTATTAAAAATTAATAAAAAGCAACATAATTCTACTTTTTATACTGTTAAAAGATGCATGACATATGTTACGCGATTTTTCAAATAGTTACTGTATTTTGAAATAATTCTGAGCAAAATATGGCTTCTAGAAGTTGTAGAAATTCGGCTGATCTGTTCTGTTACGTGTGCGGATATTTTACCGATCGTGTTGACCAGAAAAAACTTTACACCATTACTAAAGATAGCATATGAACTTTATTTCGATTCGAAAGTTGATGATGCAAATAAATCTTGGAAGCCAAATGCGGTTTGTTCGATACATTGGCAGGTTGGTTACGAAAATCGCCGAAGCATAAGTCGATGCCTTTTGGCGTGCCAGTAATATGGCGTGAACATACAAATCACACTACTGATTGTTACTTCTGCTTGACAAATATCCATGGTTTCACTTTTAAAACTAGAAAGTCTGTGGTTTATCCAAATATTGAATCGGTTTCGAAACCAGTGCCTCATGATCCAATCACGTGTCCGATCCAAGTACCACCAGAACAATATCCGTTGGACGTAAATGAACCATCAGAAAGTGATAGTTTACCTGCTTTAGAAACTAATTCTGACTCAAATTACATACCGGTGAATGATGGTGTTTACTTAATTAACCATTCAGAACTTTCAGATCTAATACGTGATCTCGCTCTTACCAAAGGACAAGCGGAATTACTCGGTTCGCGACTCAAAGAATGGAATCTTTTAGCGCCCAATACTCCGATATCTAAATTTCGTCATAGACACAGAGAACTTGTTCAATACTTTGAGATGGATGATGACATTTGCTATTGCAAAGATGTAAACGGTCATGAGCACATAGTCAACGAATGGCGATTTTTCATCGATTCTTCCAAGACTAGTCTAAAAGCCGTGTTATTGCATAACAGAAATTTTTTTTCATCAATTCCAGTCACCTACTCTGTTCATATGAAAGAAACTTATGACAATATGGCTATACGTTTGGAAAAAATAAAGTACAATGACTACCAATGGCGGATTTGTGGAGACCTAAAGGTCATTGCAATTCTCACGGGCATGCAGACTGGGTATACAAAATTTTGTTGCTTCCGATGTGAATGGGACAGCCGCAACAGACAGGAACATTATGCAAGAAAGGTGTGGCCTATCCGGGATCGTATGCAGCTCGGGCATAAAAATGTAATACGCGAGCCATTAGTTAACAAAGACACCTTCATTTTACCACTGTTACATATAAAGTTGGGGCTCATGAAGAATTTTGTAAAAGCGTTAGATAAAACGAGCAAAGCTTTCACTTATCTTCGAGAAAAGTATCCGCAAGTTAGCGATGCAAAGATAAAGGAAGGTATCTTTGTAGGACCTCAGATTAGGAAAGTTATTGCAGACAAACAATTTGAGAACTTGTTACATGGTAGGGAACTTCGCGCATGGATGGCATTCAAATCGATCGTCGATAACTTTCTGGAAAATCACAAATCTGTCGACTATGTTGCATATTGTTAAGCAGTGCATAGATGCATACATAATTATGGGCTGTAACATGTCCCTCAAAATCCATTTGCTCGATTCGCATCTTAACTTTTTCCCTGACAACCTTGGCGAAGTCAGCGATGAACATGGAGAATGATTCCATCAAGATATCGCCGTAATGGAGTCACGTTATCAAGGACGGTGGAGTGTGACCATGCTTGCCGATTATTGTTGGATGCTTCATCGCGATGTACCACATGCCATTCACCGACGAAAGTCGACTGCAAAGAAATTCAAGCCTACATAACTGTTATACTTCTTGTACGAATGATGTTGTAATACTGTATGCGTTGTTAAAAAAAACTTCAATTGCATATTTCTAGAGATCCCGACCTGATATGAGAGAAAAACGGTTTGCAGATTTAAAAACGATTCTGTTTATTATATTATATGTGTTATTTTTTCCTCCACACAGTGAAAGTTTTGGGGTGACCCTAACTTTACCAGCACCTAGTAGTAGTTTCCATACTTGTGAAGAAATAGACAGTCCTTATTTTGAACCACGTGGGTTTTCTCAAGTAACACTGATCTGACGGTGCAAGTTAGACAGAAATACTAATATCCCTATAACGGGTTTTCAAAGACTGTAATGATAAATACTGGACCTTGGAGCCAGCACTTAATTTCTTCTAGAAACTCTATATAATTTGCTGCCTGGTGGCGTGAATATTAACAATCATTTCCCGACTAGATTATATCTTGTGGACAAATCTGTGGTGTGACTAAAGTGAATCCTATACTGAGGGAAGGCACCGACCTGACATTCATCATTTTTTTAGAAACCTACGCTATTGACACTGTGCTCTGCTAACTCCCGCGCCTGGAATAATTGTTAGGTGACTTAATCAGACATTTGAACAAATTTGCATACCCAAGTAGTCGTTCCCGGAGACTCCAAGTTAAATACGTCTTTTGGAACTGGGGACTTCTTGGCAGAAGACTGCATTTTTTTGAGTCTGTGTGAAAACCTAAAAATCAATGTGTTCCAAGAGGCAGCAAGCAAAGTCGTGAGTACCTGAATGAGAAGCCATGGCGGAATGAATGAGTGTACGCTGGTTTGAGTGATATTTTCACTATTTTATCTTTGACACCCTGTTGCTGTCCTATTTTTTTTTTCAATCTGCATAATTTGTTGCTAAGGCTAGAGTTCTTGTGTTTTTTTGTCTTAGGTTAAATCAGATTTTTTTCAAACTCTGTGCATATAATTACGAGATAAAACAAAGAAAAACTCTTAGACTCAAACCCTATGTATCTGTGACTCGGGCGCCATCATCTGTTCTCTTAACGGGGCCGGGCTAAACCTAGAGTTAACACTATAACGGGGCTATCATCCTTGCAACATTTCCTTGATTTTTTTATGACTATGTGTATATGTATTTTCCTTGATGTACTTTCTTTGATGTTGTGAGCCGATTTTTCCTGATATTAAAATCGCTCTTGAACTAAATAATCGTGTTTGGTCAGCTCGTTCTAGATAATATATATATCATTGTTATAGTTTTCCCACGTCTGTGTGTTTACCTGTCGTCACGTGTATGTGCGTGCCTGTGAGTGATAGAAATATACAGAAGATAGGTGAGAGAGAGAAGAATTCTTTTCGCTTTCAGAGACAGCCACTATATCAAATCTATCATCTCACGTGTGTGGAAATTCTATTACCTTTCACTAACTCTCACGAGTCTATCACCTATTCAAACCTATTCAGAAGGGACCAAACCTAGTCTTAATTCTCCTATCGGAAATCTACGACACAGGACAACACGATTTTTAAACAATTTTATTTCGGGTGAGCATTGACTTTAACGTTTTTTAATTTGGACTTCGGTACTTCTTTGCTTTCTTCCTTAGCCCTGAAACCTTAGTGGTCACTGCAACACAGCAGATTTGGACCACTTGATTTCTTGCGTCCGTTCATATCTGACATGTATCTGAATTTCTATCTCTGCAAAAATATCCCGAACACCTTTTCTAATACGACAACTAATATTTCCTTGCAGACTTAAAAGGTAGTCACATTGCAGATACTGTCTTTGGGGAGTGACGTGCCAAAGACACCATTATATTAGGTCTAGCTTCGAGAGGTGGGGTGATCAGTTCTTTTCCCCGATTCCTTTGCCTTCCCTAACTCAAGAGCAGAGTCATGTCTCCATTTATAGCTGGGTTGACTGGAGCATGACGACACCGTGTTCCGAACCCGCGACAGACCAGCACTCTAACGACGCCCTACAGCATACTTAGTATTCATTCTTGTATCACCAGTTTAAGTGGTTATTTTACTTACTGAATAATTCTTCAGGGGATCGGAGTGGCTAAGAGGTATGGCGTCCGCCTCGAGTTATAAAAGTACCGGGTTCGATTCCCAGTAGAGGGAATATAATTTATGGAAACTGGCCCTAATAATGACATACCTGGTCTCCTTGGTAGTGAGATCGGATAAAGGCAAAAACACTCGAGGTCGCTTTGTGCAAGATGCGCTTGTTAAAAATCCCACGGTTGGAAATCATAAAGAGTAGTGTTACGTGCAGTCTTTGATATCTTACAATATTATACATAGGTATAGAGAGGTCGAAGGCTATTCGGCGGATGTGTCGCTAGAGTGTGGTGTGATTTGGCTTCGTCCTGATAGGGACTGTGTTTCCTATGTCGGCCTGTCGCCGGGGAAAAAGTGATCTCAGTATTTGTGGGGAAAGTGATAGTCGTCTAGACCTATCGTGTATGCTTTACCCCAGTGTTTAGTCGTATTGCCAAGGAATGGCAGTTTCATATTTCTTATACCAAGGTAATCCAAGATACTTTTATGAACTCTCGTACGAAGCCACCATTTTCGATAAGAGAATATATTTGACTCGATGAAAACGACTTCGATTCCTAGCAGCACTATATTCTGTAGAATGCAGTCAATTGTTCATGATCAAATCTACAGAGCAATGCAATGTTTTATGAATGACTAACTTTAGGACAGATTCATTATCTGTATCCAAACGTGAGTGACAGCTCACGAGTGAAGCCATCTTGGAACCAAAACATGTAGTGACTTTCAAGAAGAGAAAAGGGGATGCCCGTATTATCGCTTGTTTAGTCCAGAGATCACTGCTACACATGAGAACCCTTTATCAGCGGTTCAATATTATTATATGAAAAAAATATGTGCTGAACATTATGTGGGAGAATCGTCGCTAACGAGATTAGGTTTAGAAGCCATCTGAAATATTGTTTATAAGCTGACGTGCTCAGTCAGTGAAGTCAGATGATTTATATGTATGGGCGATACTGAGTGCTTGGCTACTGACAGTCCATTATAATATTAATCTACATGAGTGCCCATGTAACATAACATTGCAAGACCATTTATCCACTGTACTATGATGTATTATGCCAACCTGTGATTTGTCACTATCTGTGCTGTCGAGTGTGTACGTCCAATTAAACTTTAGAAAAGGTACACAGTCGTTGGTGTCGATGACTTCCAGTCATACATGAGTGTGAGAAAAGAACATTTGTCAACAACACGAACCCTTATCATCATTCGCACATTGTACACTCAATCCATGTCTACACACCACTGCGTAGGTCAAGTTGACATTCCATACACTACAGTGGAGCAAACAACACCATAGAGATCTTATCAACTGATGATGATGATGATGTCTGCTTCCATCCACTTATATCTATCTTTTGGTGGATATCATTAACGGGAATAAAAATCCAACATTATCAACTTTATCAACTGGTGGACCAGCTTTCTGGGTTTGACCTCGCAGAAGTTCAGAAGTCAACAGATTACCGATACCAGACCGTTTCCTGTGGCTGATACGACACACTTGCAGTATTGGTTTGCTCTTTGTCAACACTTCGTCACGTGACCTGTCAGGTGAATGCAGTATGTAGGTCAGCGTTGTTGACATTTTTTACATTAGACATTACAGAGTTTCACAGAACAGTTGGATCAATTCTTGTCAATGTTAACAGGAAGACAGTATTTGTGAACTAAGAAGTCCTATTTTCATCGATGGATCTTCTTGTTTTCCATATATGAACTTTAATATTTAAGGCCAGAATGTTTAATTGAATAAAGTGGCAGTTTGTTTATTTTCATAAAAATAACTTTGCCATTACTGTAAAACTGAGCCTATTTTGCAACACATACTATCATACACATAATTTATATATATTTATGTTTACATGTTATTTGTTTGTATAGTATGTTAGTTTCTATGTCAGCGGGTTGTGTTTAAGGTTGGGCGGCGTCCTCACAACAGAATATCCCACGTCATAGAGGGTCCGTTGTGGGCGTTTTCTATAGGTGCAATTTTCTTGATTGAAAATTTGCTGCGACAACTGTTGCTTTTGTGTTAGCTGTGAAGTCTGTAATTATTGTTATTTTTGTAATATTTCTTTGTTCTTTAGTTTTGTTTTGATTTGTTTGTAATTTGTTGGTCTAACCTTTTCTATCTTTCAGTTCTATTCACAATTTATATTCATATATTGTGACGTCATTTGTGTTGTTATTCTTTGCAGATTCAGTGATTATTTTCATTGATTTCCCTATTTGATTTATTTTGATTTCTGCAAACGTTCTTGTATTGTCAGTCCTATTTGTACTTTATGTATTCTGTTGGTTGACATATGTTTTATATAGGTATATTTCATAAGACACAATTGCCTGTGCACTGCACTTGGATTATGGTATAAACCAGTACCTGATTATTATTACTATTATACAAGACCTTATTAAAGGCTTGTGACCCACAGATATTGGGATAGTATACTGATTAATCAAGTCATTGAGAACTTGTGGTATTATTATTGGTTCAGGTGATTAGTATTATTGTTAGACATCATGTCTACTTTAGAATACTTCATTACACAAGGGAAAGCCCTTGATAAGACTGGTCAACAATTAGAACAATGGGCAGTTGCTCAATATGACAAAGCATTAGCTGCAGAAGAGAGAAGAGCTATGGCAGAAGAGAAAAGATTAGCTGCAGAAGAAAGAAAAGCTATGGCGGAAGAGAAAAGATTAGAAAGAGAAGCTGAGGCTGCTGCTGAACAAAAGAAATTGCAGATGCAGGTGGAGGAAAGGAGATTTGAAGCTGAACAAAAAAAAATTAGAAAGAGAAGCTGCGGCTGAACAAAAAAGATTAGACAGTGAAGCTGAACAAAAAAGATTAGACAGGGAAGCTGAACAAAAAAGATTAGACAGTGAAGCTGAACAAAAAAGATTAGACAGGGAAGCTGAACAAAAAAGATTAGACAGGGAAGCTGAACAAAAAAGATTAGACAGGGAGGCTGAACAAAAAAGATTAGATGCTGAAGAGAAAAAAGCAATAAGAGAACATGAATTTGAGTTGGAGAAATTGAGATTGACAAGTATGAGTAATGTTAATCAGGCATCTAGTGGTAATGGTAAACCTTCTACTTACAAGGTTAAGGTTCCACCGTTCAATCAGTCCAGTGACGATATTACATTCTGGCTGGATAGATTTGAACGTTCTTGTCGTACACATAATGTGGATAAATCACAATACGCTAATCAATTATCAGAAAACTTGAAAGGTGAATCTTTGACTAGATTATGCCTTGTAGGAGAAGCAGATAAGGATAATTATGATGTCATTAGGGCGGCTTTGATAAAAAAAATATCAGCTAAGTGAGGAAGGCTATCGCCTTTTATTTAAAACGATGGTACCTGAGACGGGTGTAGAATTCTCAGAATTCACTGCAAAGGCACGTCTCACAGTTGATCGTTGGATTGAGCTTTCCAAACAGAAAAAACGTATGAAGGACTTATGGATTTGTTGCTCAGAGATAAGATTATGTCATGTGTGAACAAACCTTTCCTTGAATTTATACATGAGCGTAAACCCAAATCTCTAAAAGAAATGGAAGAATATTGTTCCCAATATGTCACTGCACACCCCGACGTGACTTTTGGCAACACTAAGATTAAGGAGAGTATGCCAGTTGCTTCAGCAACACCATACAATCCCAATTATTCACACAGATTTCAGGGACCTCAAAACAGATTTGATAAAAAAGGTAACCATAATAGTTATCAAAACCAAGGTAACCAATCATTTCAGGGTTCTTCTTCAAAGAACTGGAGACGACCTGATAGCTCTCGACACAGGGGTGGTCATAATTATAGGAATTTCCGTAGAGGAAGTAATTATAGAAACTATCAGGGTTATCCGTCTTGGAGTCAACAAGATCATAATTACAGAGATACTCATTATAATGAATATGATAATGGTAACCAAGGGAACTATGACTCAAACCCAAATAGGGGTTACAATAGAGGTAACAATAACTACAGAGGTGATAATAACCGAGGTAGATCTCAAAACAAAAGACATAAACCACATTTTCAGGCAAACTCTGTACAACAAGAGTCCCATGAAGCCTATAAACAGAGTAAAGATAATAATGATGCTAGTAATATGGCATGTGCCGCTTTTGATTTTGGGAGAGCATCTCAGTGCCCCCAATGCAAAACGTTATTTGAGCCAACCACAGTGTCTACTTTAAGCTGTGGCCATCCTCTTCCTGCTCTTCCGGCATCAGTCGCGCATGATGGAAGAGGTTCTCTTGTCTTACATAAGGGTTTAGTGAATAACAATCCAGTCTCTGTGCTATTTGATTCTGGATGCACCACAATTGGTGTTAGGCAGTCACTCGTAGATCCTTCCCGTGCCACTGGACAAGTAGTCAAATGTGTAACATTTGGCGGCACATTAGAGAAATACTCTACTGCTATCATTAGGATTGCTACTCCTTTCTTTACAGGAGATGTACACGCATGTCTTCTTCCGAATCCGATCGCTGACCTCATCATCGGTCGCATTCATGGAGTCAAGGAATGCACTCCGCAACAAATTTCCACGTGGGAAAGGCAAAACATGCAGATTGCTAACGCTGTAGTCACTAGAGCTCAGGCTCTTAATATGCCTCAAACTTCATCTATTGAAGATAATGAAGTGCATAACCAAGATAATCCCTTGGTAATTTCTCGTGACTCGTTTATAAAACAGCAAGAAGATGATCCCACTCTGAAGAAATTCTTCATTCTTGCAACTAAAGGTGATCCGAATAAAGACACAAGTCGTAAATCGTGGATTACAAAGAAGAATGGCGTACTTGTACGTATGGTTCAAGACTCCATTACGTCAAGTCATTCTCAAATCCTGGTTCCCAAGAATTTGAGAGTTAAAATTTTGCAGCACGCTCACGACTCTCAGTGTGCTGGACACATGGGTTTTTCCCGTACTAAGTCAAGAGTCCTTGCGGCTTTCTTTTGGCCATTGGTAAACAAGGACATACGTATTTATTGTCGATCTTGTAAAGTATGTCAGGAAGTTAAATCCAAAGGTCCACGGCATGCTGCACCCATTCAGGCGGCGGACATTCCTATTCGGCCGTTTCAAAAAATGGCCATAGACATTATTGGTCCATTTAAGATCAAGTCTGCCAGAGGACATCAGTTTATCTTGACGTGTGTTGATATGTGCACACGTTGGCCAGAGGCTATTCCTCTGAAGAGCATAACTACTGCTGATATTGCAGATGCTCTTTGGCTTATATTTTCTCGTCTGGGGTTCCCGGAGAGATATTGTCAGACCATGGCACCCAACTAATATCAGATACCATGTCTCAAGTAATGTCTACTCTGCAGATAGATAGATCTTTAAGTAGTATCTACCATCCAATGTCTAATGGTATGGTCGAACGCCTTAATAGAACACTTAAAAACTTACTGGGGAAGATAACTGAGGATCATCCTCAAGACTGGGACAGAGTTTTACCTGCGGCCCTCTTCGCTTACAGAGAGGTACCCAATGAACATACGGGATTTTCTCCCTTTGAACTCGTCTTTGGCGCGCGTCCGCGTGGCCCTATGTCGTTGCTTCACGATCTCATAACATCTGACAATATTGACGATGACACAAAGTCATCCTACGAATATGTCATCGCGTTGAGACAAAAAATTATCGAAGCATGCAAATTAGCAACTTCTTCTTCTGAATTTGCGAAACAGAAGGCAAGGCAATTTGCCAATAAGAAGAGATGCTTACGACAACTTTGTCCTGGTGACAAAGCATTTGTATTACTACCTTGTAGGGAAAACAGATTACTTATTTCTTGGAAAGGTCCGTACGATATAATATCGAAAATTTCCGATGTCGACTATATTGTCGATATTGATGGGAAGCATAAAACCTTCCACATCAATATGCTTACTGAATTCCATGAACGTCCGGATTATTTGCAACCCATTTTCCAAGCAACGGACCATTCTCCAGTACAACATGGTCATTACTCATCACTGTCCGTGATACAGGATGAGGAAACAAGTTTTTCAGATGTAAATCTTCCTCTTCCAATGATCCCACTTCATTCCAGTGAATCATGGAAGAACGTTACTGTCTCTCCTGATTTGTCTCTAGGAGAACAGCGACAAGTTTCAACTATGTTGCAAACATTTCAGGATGTACTCACTGACATCCCTGGACAAACGAATGTCATTCAACATGACATTGTTCTAACTGACCATACTCCTATTAGGGTTAGACCTTATCCTATACCTATACATTTTCAAGCACAGGTCGAGAAAGAGTTGGATGAGATGATAGATTTGAAAATAATCGAACCATCCACCTCTGCATATTCTTCGCCGATGGTTATTGTGCGTAAAAAAGACAATAACATACGTCTTTGCGTTGACTATCGAAAATTGAATCAAGTAACGAAGTTCGATGCCGAACCTATGCCTGTACTGGAAGAGCTACTTACTCGACTCTCCAAATCTCATTTTTTCACTAAACTTGATTTGTCTAAAGGATATTGGCAAGTTCCTTTATCTGAACGCGCCAAACCTCTCACGGCTTTTTCAACACCTAGAGGTTTGTTCCAATGGAATTTTATGCCTTTCGGTCTTATGAACGCACCAGCTACGTTCGTACGCATGATGCGCCGAATCCTATCTTATCGGTCACTACCTCCATCATCTCTCCACGACATCAACTTTTCAGCGATACAATCCACATCACTCCTCCACATAGAAAACTGTCTACCAATTTCGTGAGCACAACCTGACAGCTCATCCAATCATAAACCAAATCTGGTTCTCCCCCCATTCCCTCTCCCCCCCACCCCCCCACACAATTAAAACTTTCCCAAACAAACACTTCCCCCTCTAATTACCATTAAATACCCTTCCCTCTTCCCCACCACACTACCTCACAACCCCAAACCCACCTCCACCCCCCCCTGTTATCTCCTACATAACTTACAACAACCCAAAACATTTCATTCAGAACTATCCACACACACACCATTCCCCCACACCCCTAACACCCTCCCTTTCCCTAATATCCACATGGTCCCATTAACCTTCCATCCCCATAACATTCACCTCAACACCCCCATAAAACCCCCCCCCCCACAAAACTATCACCCCCCACCCTCACCTCTCCCAACTAACAACTACTATCCTCAACCACCCCATTTCAATTCTCTTCCCACCATCCCTCTACCACATTCCCACATCACCATACCATACACAAACCCTCCCCCAACCATCTTCCTCCCTTCCAACAACTTAAAACTCCCT